>VONZ01000624.1:0-451822 GCA_012976165.1 Labeo catla
AAAAATGCAATGAAAAATTGGCCAACAAAACCAGATTGCCAAATTATTATTCTTTGTATCATTTTTGCAATACTGGTTGGTTACACTTGTCACATTTTGAAAGGTGATGAAGTAGTTCAAATAGAAACGTAGTAGAGATGAAAGAGATGAAACACAAATGAAACACAACACATCAATACCGGAAAAAAGAACTGAAGAAACTAAAGTGCTTAAATATACGAGAAAACAAACTGAATATGAAAAATTGTCACAAAAACTGTGATCTAATTAATGAACAACCATGGTAACTAATTAGTGGTGGGAAAATGAGAACCAAAGAAAACAGGAAACAATGATGATAAACTAATCCGAATGTAACTGTGACACACTTTACCTTTAAATACTTAATTATACACAAATACTTGCCTGCAGTCGCACCACTGACTAATCACAATCAAGTACTCAGGGTCAGTAAGGTATTTTATTTCAAAACAAAAGTGTACCTCTTAAAAAGATTATTTATTTATTTTGTTAACCTCTTCAGCTCTGCAGCATGTTTTGGATTTTTAATGATTTTGGCAAACCTGAATTTAAAAGAGCACCCTACATAATAATATATATATATATATATATATATATATATATTTAGATGAAGGTTTTCTTTGAAAGTCTGGTTTTTAAGATCTGTTTGGTCTAGTTCCCTGCAGAAAGTTCAGAAATTAATACTTTTTTTTCATACAGGATGTATTAAACTGATAAAAGTGACAATAACTACATTTATGATGTTACAAAAGATTTATATATCAAATAAATGTTTTCTATTCATCTGTGAATCCTGAAGAATAAAGTGTATCACAGTTTCCACAAAAATGTTGGGCAGCACAACTGTTTTCAACACTGACAATAATCCGAAATGTTTGTTGAGCAGCAAATCAACATACTAGAATATGCTATAGAATAAGAATAAGACTGGAGTAATATTTATATTGTGATAATTAGTGTTATAAGATATGTTTATACCTTATATACTCTCATATCTCACTTATCTAAAACTTCATCACATTGATCAGTAGCTGCAGAATGTTGTTTAATTCTCTGAATAAATCGTTGCTTGGAGTGTTTAAACCGTTTGCGTTCCTGTAAATGAGCGACCTGTGTAATGCACTTTGTGTCTTAATGGAATAAAGGAATGGAAGGAAGGAATGAGAGTTAATTGATTTATAGTGTGTTCCTGCAGGAGGAGGTGCTAGTATCGCTGTGCAATCAGAGCCGGTACATTTTAATACTGTAATCTGATTCTAGTGTGTGCCATGTTGTGTTGTGTTGTGTGTGTGTGACACCACTAACAGCAACACTGCAAAATTACATTTCAACAAGTAATCCAATCACAACGGCACTAATGCACAAAAGCGCTGCCCAGGCAGAGCTACACACACACACACACACACACAGATCTCTCTTGTTGTCTTGAGTCGTGTGATGACATCACCTCTGTAAACTGCACTTTTATTTCTCATGTATTATTTCAAATGACATTTACTGAAGCGAGCTGGTTTTGTCAATCACTCACTGACATATATCACTTTACCCTTTACAGCCGGTTATTACACCGTCTGGGTGAAGCGCCAAACCTGTCAAGGGTATGTGCAGGTCATATTTCAGCCCGAAATCAAAAGAATGAAATCAGGAAATTTTTTTCTTGAGCTTGTGCTACCACTCTGTGCAAGAAATGCTGTTGGGTATTTTTATCGGGCCACAGTGTCTTCGGTGGCTGCTTCTCCGTATCTGCATATCCCAAGTTTTTTCGTACGTCGTCTCGGTCCAACTGAGTCACTCAATCTGTTGTCTTGGACATGGATGATACGCAGCCTTCTATGTGATGTAAAAGATGCTGTTTATTACTGTGTCCATCAGCGGAGCACATAAAACACTGCGCTACATCTGCCTTTTACCACTAATGAAGTGGCTCCGGGACCAAAGTCGCATCAAATATGCATTAATGTGTACGGCTGCGCTTGTTTGCCGGGTTCCTCAGAAAACAAAGCATCTGAGGGCAGACGGGGCTTTTTAAGAAGAGCAAAGAGCCCCATTCGTTTGTGCTTGAACCTGCAGATGAACGACATTCATCTCAATTCATTAGAGGCAGTGACATACGCTCTCAAACACACACAAACAGACAAACACGGGCAGAGTGCTTTTAGTGCACTAGTGTCTAAATTGGCGAGCGAATGGAGCAGTATTCATACATTAGCCGAGAGCGTCTGTGTGATTTGTTTGATGCTTCGGTGGCAGGTTGAATCAGGGTTATTAAACTGTCACTAGTTTTATTTATATATTAAGATTTTAAAATTGATATAACTCTATTGTGTTTCAGTCAGTCAGTAGCAACTAAACAAGCTTTTTCAGTGCAGTTCATACGTCCTTACTTTTTGACAGAACATGCCAAAACTCTGCTGTGCGTGTGAGATTCATTTAAAATAATGGTTCACCCAAAAATGAAAGTTTGCTAAAAATAATTCACCCCCAGGCCTTTCAAGTTATAGATGAGTTTGTTTCTTCATCAGATTTTGGAGAAATGTATCATTTCACCACTTGCTCACCAATGGATCCTCTGCAGTGAATGGGTGCCGTCAGAATGAGAGTCCAAACAGCTGATAAAAACATTACAGTAATCTCCAAATAATCCACACCACTCCAGTCCATCAGTTAACATCTTGAGAAGTGAAAAGCTGTGTGTTTGTAAGAAACAAATCCATCATTAAGATGTTTTTTAACCTCAAACTGTTGCTTCCAGTTAAAATATGAGTTAATAATCTATAATACATTGAAAAAAGTTGTCTGGTCTGAATCAGGAGAGACATCTGCACAGATCAAACACTGTTTACAAGCCAAAACAGTTCAGTACAAAAATATGTAGGTAGATTGTGGATAGAGTGGTACAGATTACTTGTAGATTATTGTGATGTTTTTATCAGCTTCTGACGGCACCCATTCACTACAGAGGATCCACTGGTGAGCAAGTGATGGAATGCTACATTTCTCCAAATCTAAGCTCATCTATATCTCATCTATATCTTATCTACAAAGAAATATGATATATGACTTCAGAAGACTTGGAATACAGTACACATGTCATATGGAATTATTACGATACTGGTCTACTTTAGAATTTCGTTATGAATTTGCCATAATTTTAAAACTGATACTCTGTTCATTAAAAAGCAACAAAGTATGAAGCTTAACTGTGATTACTGGATGGCAAGTGCACTACAGAAGTTCACACATTAACAGAACACAGCATATAGACTAAGATCTAGATAACAAGAAGCCGTATTAGTAATGATTATAAATGAGAATTGCTAACGATATTGCTTTACCTGTTCTAGTTTGTTCAAGTTGTGCATGAAATAGACACTGCTTTTCTGCACGTTTACCACGCACGTCTCCATCATTTCTATCTCTCTCATGCTGCACAACGGGAGCTGCGTTAGCACGTGTGCCGTCAACGCTGCTGTTTGGCAGAGGTGAGGACTGCTTGAACGTCTTTTTTCCACTAAAACTTTGATGCGCATTGTGTCAGTGTAATACGTGAACATAACAAGATCTGATCGCAAAAAGGCATTACTTGAAAATTTTCAAGTCCTAAAACCTCACTTGCAAAATAATATTTTTGGTTGCAAATGCAACCCTTTTAGTTGCAGTCTGGAGCCCTGTATCAGCTGTTTGGACTCATTCTGACGGCACCCATTTACTGCATGGAATGCTACATTTCTCCAAATTTGATAAAGAAACAAACTCATCTACATTTTGAATGGCCTGAAGACGAGTACATTTCCAACAAATCTTAATTTTTGGGTGAATTACTCCTTTAAAGTCAGCATGAAATTACACAAATGTCAGTGACACAAAAAGAGAAATTTTGAACTTCTCTGTACATCTATCAAGCTCAAAATGCAGCATATCAATGGTCACCAAAATGTATGGTAGTACGGTTGGTAACACTCTTTAAAATATCTTCTTTTAGACTGCAAAAAAAACAAAAAACAAAAGCCATGCAGGTTTGGAACCACATGAGTGAGTAAATAATTACAGAATGATTATCTTGGGGTGAACTATCCCTTTAATTGTCTGTTTCTTACACAAGGCATCATATGACTTCAGAAGACTTAGAACACAGTACACAAGTCAAATGAATTAATTATGATACTAGTTTACTTATACAATTCATTAATATGCCAAAACAAATATATATTTTTAATTCAGATGATCAACAATAATGTCCTTGGGTTGAACAGGGGCTTCACCACCGTTAATTGTAACTGATTGAAATCCACACTGAGAGCGAGACAGTGAGCGTGAATCTGTTTTTGTCAGGTGTCACTGGCTGTTTCATGCAGGTCATCCATCATGTGTGGCTGACATGAGCGAATGATAGTGATGTGCCCTGCTGTTACCCTTCCTTGAGCCCTGTCTCATCTGTCTTTCCCTCACACACACACATAACAGAGCTTCTGCTCCACTACGACACACAAACACACACATCTAGACCGCTGAACACTGCCATCATACAATTGGAAAATGCACTTGCCCTCGACTCAACGTCTTATAGTCTGAGAAATAATCAGTTTTTTTTGTCATTTATTTCACAGGCGTGAGACCTGGCAGCGAAGTGTTTGATCAAAGCAAGGCCGGGTTAAAAAAGAAGAGGTAAAGGAAGAGTGAGAGAGAGAGTGAGAGGGAGATAAAGGGAAGGAGAATATGTGAGGGAGGAAAAGCAAAAGGAAATATTTCCTGTGGGAAGCATCACAGCTTTTTTATTTTGAAGTTTTGATGGGGCTTGTGAAGGGAGAGAGATGACAGCAGCCGAGCGGAATATGGATCAGGGGACACGGCAATCTAACACCTGACGGACAGCGTTAGAGAGAGCAGCAGACAGACTGATCCCTGTCTATTGCACATCAGTCTGTCTCTCTCTCTCTCAGCGCTGACAGGATATGTAATCACCTCTTCCTGTGCCGTCACCTCTCACCCGCTCGGCTTCTAGGTGTGCAGTCGGCCTCTAAAACTAACACTCATCAAGCGTCAAATGCTGCTCTGACTCAACATAAGGAACGTCTGACCCCAAAACCAAAGTCTAACTCACATCTGACACCGGAAAACACTCTGAGTGCCAACGCACTATTCAAAGTTTGGGCTCAGTAAGATTTATTTCTTTGGATATAAACTTTCTATTCATTAAACTATCTGTAAAAGTAAAATGCATCATGGTTTCCACAAAAATATTGGTGCAGCACAACTGTTTTCAGCATTCATAATAAATGTTTCTTGTGGAGCAAATCAGCATATTAAAATGATTTCTGAAGGATCACAGTGTTGAGAAAAGTTACTTTTAAAAGTAATGCATTACAATTTTGTGTTATTCCCTAAAAAAACGAACTACAGTCATGTGAAAAAGTTTGGACACCCTATTGAATTCCATGGTTTTCCGTATCAGGACATCATTAAAAAAACACTGGTCCTTGGCTGGTCTTAAAATTTTGAAAATAAAACCTCAGATGAACAAAAACACATGGGAAATTGCACCGTGTCATTATTTACTGAACAAAAATAAAGCCAAAATGGAAAAGCCACATGTGACAAAGTTAGGACACCCTTACTGTTCACACTGGAATTAAGAGGGTAAATAACAGTCAAGCACTGCTAATCAAATACCTTTGATTAACTGATCGTCAGCAAGTCTGAGCGCCTCTATAAAAGCATGAGCTTTGTCAGTTTGCTGGTCTGGAGCCTTCAGGTGTGTGTTAACACAGTGCCAAGGAGGTAAGACATCAGCAATCATCTTAGAGAAGCAATTGTTGCTGCCATCAATCTGAGAAGAGTAATACGGCCATTTCCAAACAATCTGAAGTTTATTCACAAGTGGGAGACATTTAAAACAGACACCTCTCCTTCCAGGAGTGGACGTCCCAGAAAATTCACCCCAAGATCAGACCGTGTAAAGCTCAGAGAAATGGCAGACAACCCAAGAACTACACCTCAGACTCTACAGGCCCCAGTTAACATGTTAAATGATAAAGTTCATGACAATACCATTAGAAAAATATGGGACAAAAATGGCATGTTTGGAAGGCTTGGCAGAAGAAAGCCTCTTCTATATAAAAAAAAAAACATTGCAGCACAGTTTAGGTCTGCAAAGTTGCATCTGAACAAAACACAAGTCTTCTAGAATAATGTCCTTTGAACAGACAAGACCCACGTGGAGATGTTTGGCCATAATGCACAGCGCCAAGTTTGGTGAAAACCTAAAGAGCATATCAGCACAAACACCTCATGCCAAAAGACAAGCATGCTGGAGGAGGGCTGATAATTTTGGGCTTGATTTGTAGCCACAGGACCTGGGCACCTCACAGTCATTGAGTTGGCCATGAACTCCTCTGGATATCAAAATATTCTAGAGTGATTGAATGATCCCAAGCACATCAGCAAATCTACAACAGAATGGCTGAAAAGAAAAGAATCAAGGTGTTGCGACAGCCTAGTCCAAGTCCAGAGCTCGTCCTGACTCAAATGCTGTGGTGAGAGCTGTGCATAAACAAATGCCCACAAACCTCAATAAACTGGAGCAACGTTGAAAAGAAGAGTGGTCCAAATTCCTCCAGAACGATGTAAGAGACTGATAAAGTCACACAGAAAATGAATGCTTCAAGTTATTGCTGCTAAAAGTGGATCTACAGGTAATTGACTCATAGGGTGTCCTAACTTTGTCACACATGGCTTTTCCATCTTAGCTGTATTTTGCTTAAATAAATAATGACACTGTGTGATATGTCATGTGATGACGTTTATCTGAGGATTTATTTTCCAAATTTTAAGACCTGCCAATGACCAGACAATTTTTTATTATGTCCTGATACAGAAAACCATGAAATTCAATAGGGTGTCCTAACTTTTTCACATGACTGTAATTACGTTTTTATGTATGTATTTTATGTATTTTATGTATTATTTTTTTTATGTAAAGTAATTGGTTAAGGTCCTTTTGCATTACTTTCTAAATCTGGGCAGGGCTTGCTTGTTTGTTTTAATATAAAAAGTTATATTTTTGGCAAATGGAATAGCCCTTTTACACCCAAAGCCTCAGGCTGAAGGAAAGTAAATTTACGTCTGTACAGAAAGTTCAACACCTTTTTGCAATAAAAAAAAAGACGAACAAATGTTAGTTCATCTTGAGCAATTTTTGGTTATTAATATGATTAACTTGGATCATCGAAGGTCAGTAGGTTAATAAACCAGGATTAAATACATAAAAGATATTTGTATTAATTAACATATTTAAGTATTGCAAGTGTGCATCATATTGTGATTAACTGTTTTTATTAATTTTGAGTAGAATGAGACGAATTAATGCATGTTCATATTTATTCTACAACTATAAGTAACATCTCACTCCCGATTTCTCTCAACATGGGGACAGGAGAATTTTTTAATCAATAAATAGGGAAAAAAAAGTAACTGGCGTTATTTGAAAAAGTAACTCAAATATTTTCTTGTAAATTAAAAAGTAACGTGTTACTTTACTAGTTACTTGAAAAAAGTAATCTGATTATGTAATTCGTGTTACTTGTAATAATGATGGAGTACTGGAGTAATGATGCTGAAAATACATTTTGACATATCAGTTCTTTTCAATTGTAATAATATTTCAAAAAAATCACTGTTTTTACTGCATTTTTAATTAAATAAATGTAGCCTTGGTGAGCAGAAGAGACTTTTGTTAAAAACATTTATTAAAATCTTACTGACTGACTGATACTGAACAGCTCAATAATTCCTTTCTCAAAACTCAGCTTTGTGAGCATTAATGAATATTTACAGCCGCCTTTGGCGGGTTTGGCTAAATGTTTACTTTAGACCCAGAATGCGGCACAGGTGAGCGCAAGAAGGATATATTTGTTGGAACTGAATGAATCATTGATGCGCATCACCGACAGGAAGCCGACGCGTGTGACATTAATGAAAAGCAGCCCTGTTCTGTTCTTCATTCTCTCAGATTTCTGAGCTGTTGACATTTTGGCTCTTTTGGTTTGTTTGCGTTTGTTCTGTGTTCTCATCATCAGGAAGTATCAGCCGATCGCGCTTCATCAAACTTTAACGATCTGTCTTTGAGCTCGTGCCGTCGTCACGCAGCGTGGAGGCAGTGCCGGAGTCTTTAAAATCCGGCTCGTTTCAACTCCCGATCTCTGGCTGTCTCTCTAGGCGTATTTACCACCGATCAGTCGGCGTGTTTACGACGGGGAGCCGCGCACTCACAGGAGGGTGACAGCCTGCTATCTAGTCATTAGAAAATCACATGCAGCAAACAATCATCGTCTCCATATCGCTCTCGTGTCTCGACACCTGCACTTGAGAGAAATCTGTGGCGGTTTCTGCCGGTTTGGCCCGTGCGGGTCTGGTGAGACGGGATTCCTCAGCTTCTGACTGTATAGGCTACAAGGTTCTTTGAGGATTACAAAATGTTGTTTTTGATGTTCTTCTGATCAGTCCTTTACAGGGAATCCCAAATCAGCAGTGAAATATTTACTTGAAGTCCCACTGAGATCTTTCATGACACATTCACATGTTTACAATCCTCTGATGTTGCTTAATGGTCACATGACATGCAAGTAAACAGATAAAATATTAAATATATTTTTAGTGTTTTATTTTGACCTATGTTTGATTGTTTATATATAGGCTACACAACTTGGTCAAAAAATTAACTTGTGTTTACTTTATCATGTATTACATTTGTGTTCTGAGCTGCGATATAACATTTTACTTCATATAAAAATGTCTCATTTTGCTAATGGACATATTTTTAAGGGTGTTGGTTCTTGTAGAGAGTGAACACGCGTTACAGTACAAATGTGGATGTCTTAAATTATTCATGTTTACATGTTCAAACCCTCGAGCTTTAAACATTTCAAATCCTCGAGCTTTTATTCTGGCAGAAATATTGGTGAAATGCTGCATGAAACTTCTGCCTGCAAAAATGCTGGAAATTAAGCAAATGCTAAAGTAAATGAGGTCAACCGAGCACATGTTATACTCCCAAATAAATATTAAACTCATAGTGCTCACAGAGATGAAATTCACATCATTTACTGTTAAAAAGCTGCTGTCCAGGTATAAATGAACACAGTGTAGCTCTTCACTTTGAAACATGCAATGCAACAAACAGGCTGTATACTTATTTAAATAAATCAAAGCCTGTGATACTTGCAATTTCATTTAATATACAAAGTATTTGTCAAATGTTTGGGTAAATTATGTTTTTGAAGTTTCTTCTGCTCACCAAGGCTGTGTCTATTTATTTATCAAAAATACAGTAAATATGGGGAAATTGTGAAATATTACATTTTGAAATATTTATTTTTGCTGCATAATATTTTGTGGAATTATTTTCATTTTCTTTAATGAACAGAAAGTTATAAATCGATAACATCAACATTGACACTTCTGATAAATTATGCAATAAAAAGTATTAATTTCTGTTAAACACACACATCAAACATTTGAATGGTAGTATATCATGGCTTCTGCATAAATATGAAGCAGCACAACTTTTTTCAACATTGATAATAATTAGAAATGTTTCTTGAGCAGCAAATCAGCATATTATAAAGATTTCTGAATGATCATGTGACATTGAAGACCGGAGTAATGATGCTGAAAATTCAGCTTTGATTACAGAAATAAATTACATTTTAAAGGAGAAGTCTACTTCCAAAACAAAAATTTATGGATGTACTCATTCCCTTGTCATCCAAGACGTTGATGTCTTTTTTTCTTCAGTCATAAAGAAATTATTTTTTTAAGGAAAACATTTCAGGATTTTTCTCCATATAATGGACTGATATGGTGCCCCAATTTTGAACTTCCAAAATGCAGTTTAAATGCAGCTTCAAACGATCCCAGATAAGGAAGAAGGGTCTTATCTAGCGAAACGATCGGTTATTTTCAATAAATTAAAAAAAAACAATTTAAATAATTTTTAACCTCAAACGCTCGTCTTGTCTTGATCTCCCTGAACTCTGTGTATTCTGGTTCAAGACAGTTAGGGTATGTCGAAAAACTCTGATTGTATTTTCTCTCTCAACTTCAAAAATCATTTTAAAATCATCCTACATCGCTGCAGAAGTACAGACACAGTCTTTGCAAAGTGAACATGCAAAAAAGATCAAACACCCTTAACAAAAAAGGTGAAACAGCGATATAGAACGATTTTGAAGTTGAGGGAGAACATGTTTTTCGACATACCCTAACTGCCATGAACCGGAAAAAAACAAACCAGGCAGAGTAAGACGAGGCGAGCGTTTGGCATTAAAAAGTATATCAGTTGTATTATTTTTATGACAATAACCAATCGTTTCATTAGATAAGACCCTTCCACCTCGGTTAAGATTGTTTACAACCGCATCTGTGATTGTTTGAAGCCACGATTAAACTGCATTTCGTAAGTTCAAGTCAGGGCACCATATCAGTCCGTTATATGGAGAAAAATGCTGAAATGTTTTCCTCAAAAAACATAATTTCTTTACGACTGAAGAAAGAAAGACATGAACATCTTGGATGACAAGGGAGTGAGTACATTATCTGTCAATTTTTGTTCTGGAAGTGGACTTCTCCTTTAACATATATTCACATAGAAAATATCCTAGAAAAAAAATTAATAGATTTAAAATGCATTTATTTTTTACTAAGTATACTTCAAGTCTATTAATATATTTGCTGACATATTGCTAAAAATGTACTGATATAAAAACTGTAAGTAAACTTTATTCAGATTACTACTGCACAATGCACATTTCTTAATATTAAGCCTAAATGTGTTTTAATGTCACTATTGATGAGGATTGTATGATCTTTAAATAATATCGCTCATTAAATGCTAAATATTTAGTGTACCTAAAGTATACTTGCAATAGTTCCACTTTAGCACAATCAAATATACTTAAGTATATCTTTAGTTGGACTTTAGCACTACTTTTGACACAGTTAAAGTGCATTAAGTACAAAATTAGTTGTTTCAATTTAACAGACTTAAATATACCAGTTTAGTATATTGGAAGTACAATTGCAGGGTATTTTTATTAAGCACATAATATGTGAACATGTTTGTAGTAGACAAATAAATGTATTTCAAATACATTTTAGTATATTTATTTTTCACTAGGGTAGCTATTTTAAATAGTAATAACATTTCACAATATTACTGTGTTTTGCTGTATTTTTGATTAAATAATTGCAGCCTTGGTGAGCAGAAGAGACTTAATTAAAAACATTAAAAAATCTTAATGTTTCCAAAGTCTGGCATTTCTATTTAAGTTTTATTTTGACCAATCTGTTGTAAAATATTACATTTGATTTAATGAATTGTTTTCTTTTCACAAATCCCCATTTGAGAAACACCAGTCTACAAGTTTTTGGGGTACTATAAAGCAGAGGGATGGTTTTCTTAGTGGACCTGTTCTCTGGTGCCATTAGGATGCAAAACCAAAACCTTTCAGTTCCAAATGGAGGCTTTATTTGAAGAGCGAGCGTGCGGTGGTCTTTCTGCCGCTGCGTGAGGACACGTCATTTTAGATGTCCAATAAAAACAGGGTGGTGCTTATTGACTGTTTGTGTTTGAATCTGTTTCACAGCACACGTCTTGTCAATTCGGTTTATTCTCTACAAGCGAGAGAGGGCTAATGTCATTACTGGAAACCCTTGGCTAAACGCGCCGAGCTCCTTGTATGCTGAGGGCACAACTGCGTTCCGTTGTGTTTTTTTTTTTTTTTTACTTTTTGCTTTTTTTCCCCTCTTCCAGCGTTCTTCCTGCAGCTGGGGGACACGCAGATCGATACTTCTCCAGCGTAAGAATTCGCCTCTGAAATTTTCATTTGTTACAAAGCGGACCCAAACAGCCGGGAGGGCCCGCTGTCGTCCCGCATTAGGGAGAGCGGGAGCTAATAAAGCACTAGCCCGGGGTCACGTGCGACAATAGGCAACTCTGTGCCAGCTCCCATTAGCGCACGCACGAATCCATGGCCCAAAAATTTCCGCTGAAATTACCATCTTTGGAATCCTTGTAGCAGGATGTCAGCTGGGGAAGTGTGGTGGAGATATCTGAGCTGTCAGTGTGGCTGATACTCAACTGGCCCTTCTGCCCTCCGGCCGCCGCTAACTATTGCACTCCTCTCAGAGTCGCATCTGTGCACGGGAAACTTCAGGCGTCACTCTCCGGACCCAGAACGCCAGTGCTCTCGCGTACAGAAGGGCTCAGGCGAAGTCACCAAAAGACAACCAATGAGATTCTTTGCATAAACGGGTTGTGCATATTAATATGCCACCGTGCACCCAATGGTAATTCAAATGTGAATACGCTTATAATATTTAGCTGTGTTTAAATAAACAGATGGTCGCTGTAGCCATGGCTGCTTCTCCTTGACGCTTTGGGTAGTTAGCCCTTAAACTAGTCTATACAAATACAGAATTTATTCATTATATATGATAATGAACATGCCTTCTGTAGCATTTGATAACATATTTCAATATTCAGAAACTGCCTAATGAATAATTGACACATATAATCAGTGTAGTGTAGTCATAAGTGCCTGTGCAGGGCCTAAAACTTCTTACATCTTAACAAAACAATTTACAGATAATGTACTCACCCCGTTGTCATCCAAGATGTTCATGTCTTTCTTTTCTTCAGTCGTAAAGAAATTATGGTTTTTGAGGAAAACATTTCAGCATTATAATATATAATGGACTTCATTGGTGCCCGATTTTAAGAAGGGTCTTATCTAGCGAAACGATTGGTCATTTTTTTTTCAAAAAATAAAAATTTGTATACATTTTAAGCACAAAACCTTGTGTAGCACAGGATCTGGGATGCACGTCCACGATGCTACGAATTAGTGATGGGTCGTGCTCGAACGATTCATTTATTTTGAACGAATCATTAATGTGACTCAGGAAGAACGAGTCGTCTCAGGGAGTGATTCATTCAGTTGCGCATGCACAGCATCCTATTAGGTTCTGTACTGGAATTAGTTCACCTGTTTCGAGTCTTCTGGTTTTTCAAGTGGTTCGTTCATCTTATGGGGCTGTCACTTGATGAACGAACGACTCAAACCCGAAAACCTGTCAGATAAGAGGTGAGGTGAACTAATCATAGACTAAAGACCCAGGTAAACAATGAATTAATGTTGTCTGTTTCTTATAGCATTATAGTTTTGTCTTATTTGTAGTGTGATCAATGTTTGCATAAGCAGTAGATGTGTTAGGGAAGTAACATGTAACATTTTAAAAAGTATACAAATTTTTATTTTCTGAAAACAATTACTGATCGTTTCGCTAGGTAAGACCCTTCTTCCTCGTCTGGAATCGTTTAGAGCCTTTGAAGCTGCATTTAAACTACATTTTGGAAGTTCAAAATCAGGGCACCATATCAGTCCATTATATGGAGAAAAATCCTGAAATGTTTTCCTTAAAAACCATAATTTCTTCACGACTGAAGACAGAAAGACATGAACATCTTGGATGACAAGGGGGTGAGTAAATTATTTCTGAATTGTTGTTCTGGAAGTTTTCCTTTAATAGCCAGAAATCTTATTTACTAGCCATGTAATTGTATGTGCCCTTAAAAAATAAAAAAACAGGCAGAACATGCAATTTTTAATGAATTATTATTATTATTATTATTATTTCAGATTATACAAAATAAATGTCGCTATAATACTGCTGAACTGTAAAGCATTTCATAATAATTTATTTTAGATAATAATATTTATTATTATTATTATTATTTTAAATAACAACAGTACACTTACAACACTAACATTTATTTATTTTATTATTATTATTATTATTTTCCCGCCCCTTGTTAAACCGTAGAGCTTTTATTCTATAACCTCAGAGAAAGTTATTTTTTCAAATGCTTCTCTATTGTAGACAACTGATTTATAAACTATTATCATTACAAACTTGGGGAGATGTTTGGCATATAATGGCTCATCCAATCAGAGCCTAAGAGTCTGAACTATGCATTTTAATATACAGCATAAATGACAAAACAAGTCCTTACCTCTGACAATGAGCCCAGCAAAGTTGGAGACGCCAGATCCTCTCTCTGATTGGGTGACGCAGCGGTAGAGATCTTGGTCCTGACTGGTCACTTCTCTCAGTCGGAAAGAGGCTGCAAACTTCCTGTGGTTGATGTTTTTCTTCTCCGCCACTGGAATGTCCTCTCCATTACGCCGCTATATATGACAACATGAGAGATGAAAATTAAAAACTGACTAAATCCGGTCATTTGGCCTCATTTTACCTGCTTCAGATGTCATAATTCATCCAATTTGTGTAAATATGGATGAGAAAACAATCAACAGCACAAAAATAAAATGAAATAAGCAGAAATGATCTGTGAGTGAGTTGCTTTTGAGTGATCAGTATGCTTAAATTAGGTCTGTGGTGTTTCCTCAGGATTTGTAAACACTATAAGCCATAGCTGAACAACAGTGATAGATGATACTGTGCTACTGCTTTCTTAGTAGTGGTATACGCTAAATGCTGTAACATGTATCTGTTAAACAACCTAAATGCAGATAAGTGTCTTAATTTCACAAGGCCACATGCTGTGACACGAGCAGAACTGAAGGGTTAGGGTTGTTTCGTTGGGATCAGATACACATGAGCGGTGCAGCTCCAGTGATATGCTTGAGTGAATCCGTGACGGACGGCGGTCAGTGTCACAGGCGATCTGTGTGAGTGAAGTGCGAGAGCGTGCGCTACAGACCATCATTCATTAGCCTCTTTAACACTGCCGTCTCCTATTAGTCAGAAGTGCTGCAGACACCAGCACTTGCTTGCTTTCTTCATTTTTTCACCTCCTCATGTATCAGAGCAGAAAAGGTCAGTTCTCCTACACACTTTACCACCCCGTCAGGCACTTCCTCTTGTTCAATCTTTTGCTGCGTCTCCGGCTCACTTTGTCTTCTCAAAAAGTGAAGGCCTCTCATTAGTTAATCAAAATCAAAGGTCAGCGGCAGGGCTTCAGCTCAGCGCGAGATACGAAAACCCCGCTGACGCTGATATCATTAGGAGAGCAGGATTTTCCTTCGGGATGAATAAAGTGGGTAAATTTGAGGGGTGCGAGAGGAAACGCCGTCTCTGTGACAGGCTCGGTTTTAATGAAGCGTGCGTCTCTCTCCAGCTGCTTGATTAGTAATTGTGGTTATATATACCCGTTGACCATGAATAAGGGTCCAAAAATGATGCAATTCTTTGACTATTGCGAAATCAAACAAAAACAGCAGAATTGTTTGCTCCCGCACATCCTGAACTTGACATTCCTGGCCAATTAGGGTGAAGCTCGTCTCGCTGAGAGCTTTGGTCTGATCTAAAGCACAGCTTGTGCTAAAACACTTTTTGAGCTTTAGCTCAACGGTCCTCAACTGACGGGTCAAAACTCAAAAACCAGTCACAGCTTTTGTTTTGATAGGTCACAGACAGCAAGGGGAAACAATACTACATTAATCCCTTGTGACAAAGAAGTGCACTTAAGTGTACTTAAGTTAATTGTGTGCTTGAAGTGGAATTCAAGTATATTTTACATATTTTTAAAACTGGACTTGCAGATAATAATGAAATAATGTTTTTTTAAAAAAAAAAAAATTGTAATAGTGTTAAATTAAAATTATTTGCATTTAAAGTTTTTTATTATTATTAAAGTCTTTTTTAATTATTAAAGTAAATTTGAAATGTTTTAATATGTTCAGAAGGTAAATTCTAAATCATTACAAATATATTTAAATACATGACATACCAGGTTTCAACAGAAATTACATTAAAGTATTTACAAGTATAACAAGTGTAAAGTACATTAAGCAGTTCATATTTCAAAGACAACAGACGTAATTATGAAATTTAATATAAAAATCTACTGGAAAATGTAGTCCTACTTAAGTGGGTCAAAAACACTCTAAAGTTCAATTAGTTGCATACAGTATAAATGCAAGTATTTCAGTAATGTTTTCATTTAAATACATTGCATTCAGTTTGCAATTAAAGGGACACAAAATACGATATTTTGAAAAATGCAGGTAACCAAAACGTTGATGGTTCCCATTGACTTCCATTGTATGGAGAAAAAAATTAAAATGTTAAGGTTAATGTAAAGTCAACGGGCTCAAGAAACTGTTTTGTTACAAACATTCTTCAAAATATTATCCCAAAAGCATAAAAACTTTTTTTGCAAGGACAGTTAAAGAAAAACAGATAGACTGACCTACATTTAAAAGGAAGGGCTAAACACTTTCCATATCATTTGGTGTTGATCTGAAAAAGTATGAATGGACTGAAGTGTGAATTTTACAGGCAATAATAACGTTTTAGTACATGTGTGTGTGTGTTGAGACTGTCCCACCTGCAGCCAGAGTTTGTTGTTGACGGCATCACGGACAGTGGCGATGCACTGGAACGTGGCGTTCTGTCCGGCATTCACCTCCACATCCCCCAAACGCAGGAAGTGAGGTGATTTATCTGCATTCGAAGAAAAGACAGCAACACGTGAAATTCTAGCTCTCAAATACTGTAATACTAAAGCTTCTGGATTTAACCAGAGCTGAACACTACCAGAACAGGCACATTAATGCAGGAAGAATAAAAAAAAAGATTTTAACCAATTATACAGTACATGCACTGACACGCAGCGTTCAGCCGGCTGCTGGCTACAGGTTAAACTGATGGTTTATTATTGAGTGCTGGCGGGGTGGTTGAAGGTTTTAGACCTGCACTGGATGACCTCTGAACTATCACCACTGTGCCCTTGATCAAGACTTTTGACCCTTTTTTTTGACAAAACATCTGCTGAGTGGCTCATCACATAATCTGTTGTAGTGCGTTTGTCACAGGAAGGAAACAGACAGAAGCAGTGAGCAGTTACAAGTTCAAGTTACAAGTTCTGATTCCAGATAATTCTCCAGTAAAAGAGTTGTGATTCATGAACCAGACCAATCGCACCATCTTCTCCCATCTGGCTCTGAAAGTAAAACTATGTGTAGATTGTTCGTCTCCGTCAGTGTTTCATTGGCTCTCTCTCTAGTTTAATTACACTGAGTGTTCATTTGGCAGATCTGTGGTTAGAAACACACAGAGAGGAACAATGAGTTAAGGAGAAGAAGATCCAGATCTCATGTATTTTAAAAGTACTATATGACAACGCATCCTCTCCGGTCTACCCAGAACATTTGCCGACAATAACACATAGCCATCAACATTTACATTTCAGTTTGAGCTCTACAAGCTTATTTTACATTCAAAGAAGTCGTCCAATCATAACACTAGCTATTTACATGCACACTTTCAAAAGTAGAGAGATGGAAATTGCCTGTTTAGAAACTCCATGAAATCAAAATATATATATATGCTAGTCTATCCATCAATTTTGCATTTACATTATCCAAAGTGACTTTCAATGCATTCATGAAACACATTTAGGGGCAGATTTACACAGTTAGCACACTCAGAAAAAAAAGGTACAAAAGCTGTTGCTGGTGCGGTACCTTTTCAAAAGGCGTATCTTTGTACCTTAACAGTCTATACTGGTCCTAAAAGTGTACATATTAGTACCTAAAAGGTACAAAAGTATACCTTTTGACAAGGTATCTCCACAGTGATAGCTTTTACATCTTTTTTTTTTTTCTTCTGGGAGCGTGCAAACTACTGTCAGGATTTACTAAAGACACACAGTGATAAAAAGCTACAGACAGTTAATGTTGCAGCTGACCTTATTGCATATGCATTTGTAGGAGTTTGTATTTCAGATGCAAATTTTAAAGAAGGATCATATAGACAAAGACTACAGAATACCCAAGACTTGTCACTCATATAGTTTTGAATGGGGAAAGATGCAACACTCATTATGGCCGGGAAGCCCCACCTTCTTAATGAAAGAGCCAATCGTTGACTAGTAAAGTCAACGCATCACTGCAGCTGCCGTTAGAAGTCCCAGTTGCTATAGAAACAGTCAGCGTTCTGAGACGTGCGCTCAGTGCTGCACATGCGCAGTGGCTGATCTCGCCTGAAAATAAGCTTTTTTAACGCTATTGGAGCATAAGGAACGATATTTATGAGGCAGTTCTTATGATATTCCATTGGTGATTTCAAATATGAAATTTAATCGTATGCTTGGCGAACAGTTTTGGAGAATTTGATGTTTCCCCATTCAAAGAGATAGAAGCTGCACTTGCATGCCCAAGAGGGACTTTGATATAGATCATACAACCCAAAAATTATGGAATTACCACACTTAGATGTTGCTCACTCAAATGTTTTACTTCATAATTTTGGGGAAATATACCTCAAACAAATGAGATTAAACTCTTTTAATTAATGGAAAAGTATTTTCCATATTAAGCACAGAAAAAAAATATGGAATCATCAACCAAAAAACACAATTTGTACTTGCTCCTCCTCTGGCATTTATGACAGGCTGAATTCTTTAGGGCATGGACTTCACTAATGAAAAACAATATTCTTCATCAAGGTGGTTCAGATCTAGATCAGCTTTGCAAGATTTTTTTCAATTTCCACCATACATTTTCATCGGATTGAGATCCAGACTGTTTGCTGGCCATGTCATTGAGTTGATATGCCTTTCCTGAAGAAAAGCTTTAACACTCTTTGCTCTGTGGCGAGGTACATTATCACACTAACGTCATCACCAAACTTCTTTTCTATTGATGGAATGAGAAAAGTGTCCAAAGTTTTAATGTAAACCTGTGAATTGACTGTTGAAGTAAGGATAGTCATTTCCCCTGTTTTTTTTTTTACCTGACATGCAACCCCACATTATAAATGAGTTGGGACATTTGATTGTATTCTTCATCTTTATACATTTCATTAGAAGGGCACCAGACTAAAGTTTCAGCCTCATCTCCTTGCTCACTGCAGATTTCTGATTCATTACTCAATATCACTTTCATCCAATTATCCACACTCCATGACATCTTCTCTTTAGCCCACTCGAATCCTGTTTTCTTTTGTTTATGTGTTAATGCTGCTTTTCATTTTGCCTTTCTATATGTAAATCTCATTTCATTCAGCCGGTTTCTTACAGTTATGTCACACACATCGACTCCTGTTTCTGCCCATTTGTTCTTCATTTGTTTCGTTGTGCATTTTCTATTTTCAAGGCAAATTGCTTTGAGTTTTCTATCTTGATACTTTGATGTCTTCCTTGATCTGCTTGTATGTTTTTGTTTTTAAATCTTTACACTTTGTTTATACTTACACCAAATTTTAAAAACAGCTGACTGGGAAGATCCAACAACTTTCATCCAAATCCATGATGGATTTCCATTTTGAAGGAGTTTTATAATGCTTTCCATCATTTCAACTGACAACTTTCTTGTTGGGGACATGTTTCCTTACAATTAGCCAAGTCTGTAAGCGCTCTCTTTCAACTGCTGACTAGCATTTTAGATATGTTTAGATATTTGTTTCAAAAATACAAATTACAAGCTGATTCCATAGTTTTTTTCCTCAACATTGAATGATTCCATATTTTTTTTTCTCTACTTGATATGGAAAATAATTTTTCATTAAGTCAACTATTTTCATTTCTTTTGTTTGAGGTATGTTTGACATAACTAGAGCGTTGCATAATTAAACAAAACTTGTTTTGTGTCATATCTGTGATTCGTTTATTTGTTATAAAGTAAAAACTTTGGGTGAACATCTTCTAAGAGTAGTGATTTCGTAATTATTGCCAGGGGTTGCACAAGGTGATTTGCGGTAGTCAACTTACTGGTATTTGCACCATTATTTAACACTTAAAAAAGCATGTCTTAAATCATTACGGTAGATTGCATTGGTCATAATGGAAATGATCTGTGTCTGTCCGTCTAATTTGCTCACTATCAGTCGATCATCAGCTGCAAATCTTTATACACCTCTTTATGGGTTTGCATTATCATACTAATTTGCCCTGTTTAATAAAATTGGCCTTAAATCAGCTCTTGTTTTCCCTCGGAATCAAACCCATAACTTTGTTGCGCAGTGCTCTACTGTTTCAGCTACAGGAAGGCAGCTAGAAGGCTTTCTCCAAACCGCTGGTATCTATATGCTAAAAGTTCACAAAATAGTGAAAAAAAAAGGATCATAGAAAGGGTGCAAAATGGTCATAAAATACTAAAGTATGACTGTTTTTGGTAAGAAGCTGTAAAAACTGTACTGACAGTATAATTATAATTTAGAGGAAAAATAGAGTGTATAAAAAATCTGATTTATTACATGTTCAACATATCAACTTATATAAGATAAATGATCTAAAAAATAAACAATTGCAACATTATGCATTTCATTGTTTCTGTAATGAAGCTGATGACTAATTCTTCTCTGCATTTCTCTTCTCTAGCTTGCATCCTAATCTTGTTACCTAATAAACTTGGCATTGTGTTGACAAATTGCTTTTTCCTCTTCTGTAAGTTGCTTTGGGTAAAAGCGTATGCTAAATACATGGATGTAAATGAAAAAACAAATGAAATATAGTCCAAGGGGGTATGAGGAAAACAAATATGTTTTTTTAGTGTGCACAGATGATCTTTACAAATCCAGCAGAATCAGGTGTCAGTCTGTGTTGTATCTATGAAAGCCGGATATGAGCTGAAGCATGCGGGAACACGTGACTTTCTGATGGGGAGCCCTCAAAATAAATGCACTTTTACTGCAGGAAACACTCTCCAGCACAGCAACACAACCGATGTACAACAAAGCTCCTTCATTTCCTCTCTTCCTGCATCATCTTAATAAGATGTCATTCGTGATCAGCGGAAGCTTTATTAGCAGCGTTCGGAGGGAATATAATCCATGTTGCGAGTGGCAGTAATCCCTGCGCTTCCGCGGACCAGCTGTTAATTGGGAATACCTGCTACGTGATCAGGGCTCAGCTCTGATCCCAGCCAGCAGATGAGACACACAATCCACACGCGCGCAGCGCTAACCTGGAAAGACGCTTTGCTGGATGACAAAATATTAATCACTTAAAATTATATGTACATTGCTGGCATTTGGAGCGCTGAAGTGTAAGCGTGCGCACGTCTGCTGATTGTGCCGTCACTCGACCCCTAAACGCTTCATGTTAAGTGCAGTACTCGGCGTGTAATAAGGGCTAATTATATATCAGAGAACGTGCAGGGCTCAGACGTGTCAGAGAGGATGGCAAACTCTCCGTGTCACTTATTTACTGTTTGTGCTAATACTGCCCTCTCTGATCATTTATTGATCGCGCTGCTCTTTACTGCTGATGTGCCCATAAAAACACTCGCCGCTGCTGACATCATGCTCATGACGATACTGCTCATTCGCTTTAAATATTTCACTTTTAGAAAATGATCTAAGGATCATTTCATAGCAAGATTTAATATGGAATGGTATCTGTATCATTTTCGTACTGTGTAGTGCAAACAGTTTAAAACACCTTTACTGTCATTACTAGTGTGTTTGTCAGCATCTGCTCAACAGTAAAGATCAAACTGCTTTTTTTTCTCTACTAATACTGGCACTGGCTCCACCACAAATAATTTATACACACATTATCATTTAAAAGTTTGGGGCCTGTGTGTGTGTGTGTTTTTTTTTTTTTTTAATTATTGTTTTATGCTCACCATAGCTACATTTATTTGATCAAAAATACAATAAAAACAGTAATATTGTGAAATATTATTACAGCTTGAAAAAACTGTTTTCCATGTGAATCTATGTTAAAATGTAATTTATTTCTGTGATCAAAGCTGAATTTTCAGCATCATTACTCCAGTCTTCAGTATTACATAATCCTTCATAAATCATTCTAATATGCTGATTTGCTGCTCAAGAAATATTTCTGATTATTATAAGTGTTAAAAACTGTTGTGCTGCCCAACATTTTTGTGAAAAGCCTAATACATTTTATTTTCTCAGGATTCTCTGTTTAATAGAAAGTTCAAAGGAATATAGCATTAGAGTTAGAATAAAGCATTAATTTGAAATAGAAATCTTACAATCCTTTATTACCCTAGCGAAAAATAAGTATACTAAAATGTATTTAAAATACATTTATTTCATGCTAAGTATACTACAAATACATTTACATACTATGTACTTAATAAAAATACCCTGCAATTGTACTTTTAGTATACTAAACTGGTCTATTTAAAGTCTGCTAAACTGGAACAACTAATTTTTTACTTAATGCACTTTAATTGTGCAAAGTCCAACTAAAGATATGCTGAAGTATTTATGATTGTGCTAAAGTGGAACTATTGCAAGTATACTTTAGGTACACTTTAAATATTTTGCATTTAAAGACCAATAATATTCAAAGATCATCAATAGTGACATTAAAACATATTTTAGGTTTAATATTAAGAAATGTGCATTGTGCACAGGTAGTACTCCAAATAAAGTTTAACTACAATTTTTATATCAGTAAGTCTTGAGTGATATGTCAGTAAATACAGTATATTAATAGATTTGAACTATATTTAGTATGAAATAAATGCATTTTAAATCTATTACTTCTTTACTAGGGTAGAAACGTCTTTACTGTCACTTTAATGCGTCCTAGATGAATACATTTATCCTTCTGTTCCAGTTTTCACAGTCAGCTAAAAGATGCACAAGAGTGTGAGTTACAGTTACAGAAATTACAGTTGCTTTAAATTATAGGGACAGTCCTCCTGAGTAACCTGAGGTTAAGTCTCTTACACAAGGACACAATGATGATAGTCTGTGGGGTTTGGACATTTTTAACAGTCTAGACTTTTAACTACTAGACCACACCATCCCAAACAATAACACACACACACACACACACCGACTCACCGCATGGGTAACTGAGCACCTGGATGTCATCAATGGCGATGAAACCTCTTCTGCCGTTTGTCACCTCTGCCTCGAATATGACCTGCACAGAGAAACAGGAAACAGGATGTGTGTTTTAGATGAGCTCATTCACACCGCTGAATCAAATGAATGAACGAATGAAAAGAGTTTCTGTATGAATGTCATTCATTTCTATCAAAGAACATCTCTATTATTGCACTACACCTCTGCTACTATCCTTGAGAAAAAGAAGTGCATAATTATATTGAATGAGCACTTGTAGTGTACTTCAAAAAGTTTAATAATCTTTTGTTTTGAACGTATTTTGATGTGTCGACTAACACACTAAAGCACATCTTTTTATCATTTTAACTGTACTGTGTTATCTGATATGACATTGTAACCTCCTGAGACCAAGGAGAGGGAGTGGTCATGGTGAAACATCCAAGCATTTAGTATCTCTGAAAAGCCCTGAATGTGCTCTGTACAGGACATCCAGACTCTTAACACTTTAACCATATTTCAATAACAACAGCGCTATGAAATCACATATAAAGATGTCCTACTTAACTCTACTAAATTAATTTAATAAATGTAATTTATAATTAAATTGTCATTTAATTACAAACAACATGCAGTTAAGTGTCGGAAAACGTAAGCATTTTCTGTTTGTTTGTTTTAAGTATATTATGTCCATAATAAGTATGCTAAAGAGCACTTCTTTTTCACACATGTAGCCTAACTCTGTTACACACTCTGATATTAAACTAGCCATCTGTTAACTGCTCCTGGGTTGTTAAACTGCTATTAAACTGCACCGTCCAATGACATTGTATCTCAACAATAACAGTAGTTTTTGCGACGCTCACGAGGATCACGTTCAAATATCAGCGGTGAAACAGACGAGTCTTTGTGTCCCAGGCTCTGGGTCAGCTGCGTTCGCCTGGAGTCATTACCGCCATCAGAGATCGCCTCTGTTTATATAAAACCTGAATGCCAAATCTCATTTTGTTAATCTCGAAAGACAAAACAGATTTTCACAAACAGTTGCTCATTTCTGGGAGGAAAAAAAAGCTTTTCGAGCAAACACCCACGCAAGGACAAAAAAGACGTAATTGAAAATCCTGCGAATGGCGAGGTCAGTCTTAGGTTTCTATTATTGAACTCAAAGCACGACTGAATAGAGTTAAATTCACTCTGTACTCTGCCTCGACATCAAGGTCTGGCTTTTGTACAGCGCTTTCCAAATGAACCTTTAATGTCGTGCCCTGGCGTCAAGATCGCAGCGATCCGGCCTCTGAGCACTAAGCCTGCAATCTGAAAGTGACCCAGTCGTATCAGGCCAGGTCCGGCTTTCAGACGGAGGAGAAGCCATTTCAATTAGAGCCGCGGCCATCTGCAGCCCGTGTGAGGGAATATTGATAGCGCTTTTCTTTTAGCGGAGCGTCGCGGCCCTTTAAACTGATCTCTCTTAAAATGCCTCTGACATTTCCAAAGCAAATCTCAAGCCCGCTCTTGGTCAGTAATGCTTATGAGCCGATTATGATGTAAATCTTCAAAAGTGTTCTGGCTGAATGCCGTTACACACCCGCAGCTCTCTCTCTCTCCTGCTGCAGGATTCAGTCGTACAGTAATTCTGCTGATCAGGCATCAGTTATGTAGAGTCTCGTTACAGTCCAGCACCAGCGTTTCACAAGTGAACACAGCGGATCTGTGTTTCATCCCTAATGGTTTAGAGAGTTTCAAGCCATTTAATCTGGCTAGTGCACTGGTATGATATTTTGCCATTTTTAGCCTTTGCATACCTAAATATTTGGTTTTCATGCTTCTTCCCAATTCTTGTATAAGAAAAAAAAAACAAAAAAAAACTTTTTAATATAATAATATTATAATACAGGCTATATATTATAATTAATACTATATTATTTAACAATAAATAGTAATACAACAATTAATTCATTTCTTATTATTCCATGGTCTGTCAGAGTACTGGATTCTGATTGGCTGGCAGGTATGCAGTAAAACAGTTTAATGCACAGGTAGTTCAAGTCCATTTAATCACAGTTCTTTATCAGTGCGCTGCTTTAATTGATGCACACAAACGCACACAAACACACACACACACGCACACACAGGTCAGAGATCGCATCACGCTGCTTACGTACATAAACTTGTTGTCAACGCTTCCATGCGATTTTTATTAATAAATTAATAATTATAAATTAGTTGTAGAGAGAGATGCGCAGACGCAGCTTGCAGGTATGCAAACAACTGTCATCTCTTTCTTTCTCTCGATCGATAATTACTTGAAATAAATGCTAGAATTTATTCAAATAAATGTGATCTTACCGCACTATTTTATCTCTGTGTCTGATTTGAAGCGGGCAGAATGCAAGAGTTAACGAGCCGTAACTGTTGAAAATAACTCATAAGTCATTTTTATACATTTACACAGCAATACTAGTTTTAACATGTCTGTAACTTGGCAAATGACCATGGAATAAGCGAGACAATCAACGGCTTGCCGTGCATTAAAGGATTTTAAATGCACTCTCGTGTAGGATGGTTCTACGCCTCTACGTTGTGCATTTAAAATGATTTAATGCACAGCAAACCGTAGCTATCCCTTACTTAATAATAATTTTTAAATAAATCTATCAATTCAAATAAACTTGACATAAAATTCCAATTTGATTTCTGGATGTTTTCTATAGTCGTGGGACCCTGCAGTGGACCCTGTGTGTGTGTGTGTGTGTGTTCTGGTATATATGGTTTATGAGGACACAAATGTGTATAATGACATGGGTACTACAACATAAACATGGTTTATGAGGACACTTCCTGTGTCCCCGTAAAACAAAAGGCTTAAAAAACATACTAAACAGTGTTTTATGAAATTCAAAAAGTGTGCACAGTCTCCTGTGAGGGCTAGGTTTAGGTGTAGGGCGATAGAAAATACGGTTTGTACAGTATAAAAACCATTACGCCTATGGAGAGTCCCCGTAAACCACAAATGCAAGAATGTGTGTGTGTGTGTGTTTTACGGCGGCTATCAGAGAAGACGACTCAAAGACTCAACAGTGTCTCAGCTGAGAAAGCGGCTTTGGCAAGAGTGAAAATTGCTGAAATGAGAAGAGGAGAAAAGAACATAGGATGAAAAAATGAGGTGAGAAAAAAGGGAAGAGACAGAGGGAGATATTCTGGGACTGGCGTGACATCCGGCACCCCGGCAATTATCCCATCAGCCCCGGACAAAAGCAGCTCTGAACTTGAGATGTGCACGGCTAGACACTTTCAAAACCGTCAGTGGGCTGCCTGAACCGCCAGTCCACTTAAAACAGCCTGAATAATCAGGCTGGTTCTGAATAATGAGGCTAGTCAGAGTGTGAACAGCATGAGTCATGTTGAAATTTCCAAATCACCATACAAACGAATCGACTCCACTAAATCGCAAGTTGACTTTTGAATGGCAACTAATGTTTTGTGTTAACAACCTCAGTGCTCTGAATGTAGTCCTTAATGCAGTTAGTGTCATTTACTGTAAATGTAAGAGACTCTTTGCTAAAATATATTATTTATTTGCAATTATTTGCACTTCGGTTATCGGCCGATTTTTTCAAAACAGCTGATAATCAGGGCTGATTAATAACATTGATTGCAACTCGTGTGTAAATGTCTCCTGTGTAGAATTTAGAGTTGTTGACTCGAGTCTGGTCTCGAGTACAATTTTTAGGTGACTCGGACTTGTCACGGACTTGGATGCATTTTTACTCGGACTTGACTCGGACTCAAGCCTTTCGGACTCGGAAAATATCCCGAGTCCATCCGAGTCCAGAGAAATGCAAAACGGAAATGTCACTGACTCGGTGCATTATCACGAAAGTCTTGTCCAGTAGGCTACTTGAAAGCCGACGGGTTTATGTGCACACACACTCAAAGCGCTTGGTTTCTAATAGGTTCTGTTATTGCTACACACATGCTCGTCTTGGAGATTATTCATGTAAATGAAGTCAGTTTTGTCTTAAATAAAACTTAACAGTTGGGAGAAATACTGATGCGTCAAAATATTTGATCTGTGCGTCCGATCTTAAAGCGACAGCAGCATAAACCTGCAGCCGCAGACCGCGTCATAAATATCAATCAAACAACAAAAGAAAAAGAGAAAATCACTCACTGTTCTTGACTGAATCACTTATTAACTGTAATAAGAATTGTGTTTAATGTATACAGTCAAGATTTTGCAGTGTTTTATTTTAACATTTATTACTTCATGAAATGTCTGTATTTTGTAGTAGCCTTTATATAGACCTACCTAAATAACTTAAAAAAAAAAAAAAATTCTATTTTTAAAAAGATTCTATTTTTTAAAAATATTATTTCATTTGTATTTTTGATTAATATATTTATTAATATTTTTGCTTGTAAGTAACTTGGAGTGTTTACTTGCCTTCAGTAAGCCTGAGAATGTTTTACCTACATTAGTTGATTTGTTTTTTTCTGTATTTAAATTATTATTATTTTTTAAACATGGTGGCAGTTTCTAGCTTCAAAGAAAAAATAAATTGCTAACATCTTTGCAGCAAGAGTTTTTATGGGTCCAAAACCACCTTGGGTGTGCATGATTTTCTAATAGTTTAATGGCCCACCTTATATAATGTAATTTATTGTAATTAATAGCATTCAAAAATACAACAGGTGTGAGTTTACTGTGACTTATGGAAAGTATATGTAGGGCTTTATACACAGTGTGTGTCATTATAAAGACTAGGTTTATCCCTCACAGCCTCATTTTAATCCAAGAAAATAATATGTCATATAAAACCCAAAACACACACAGCCACAATCAGAAATAAAAGAGGTGCATTTTCTGCTCTTAAGGTCCCATTCACCAAGATACCTACTCCTTTACCCCCACCCTTGAGCTTATATACTACATCAATGAATAAAGTCAAGTCCCACGCTATAATTTTTCACATTCTAAAATTTGTTTCACTCTGAAATATGTCACAAGACATAAGTCAGCCATAACTTCTGTTACATGACTTTAAGTTTGCAAAGCAGAGTATGGACACTAATTATGAGATGTTGTGAAATCAAAAATAAAAATGGCAAGATCCACTAGAGGTTTGCTTTTCTTACATTTCAACTGACATTGTGTTTTCTAGTTGTAAAGGTTAAAAACAGGGGTGTCCAAACTCGGCCCTGGTCCTTGGTTTAGCTCCAGCTTGCCTCAACACACCTGCCAGGGGGTTTCTAGTATGCCTAGTAAGAGCTTGATTAGCTGGTTCAGGTGTGTCTAATTGGGGCTGGAACTAAACTCCATAGGACACCTCACTCCAGGACCGAGTTTGAGCACCCCTGGGTTAAAACAATGTTAAGATACTGACAAACAGGAGTGTTTCCTTGGACTCGCACTCGACTCGGACTCGGCCCTTTGGGACTCGGACTTGAGTCCGACTCGGCCCATTTTGGACTCGGACTCGTCTCGGACTCGATTGGTTAAAGACTCGGACTCGACTCGGACTCGACTTAGGTGGACTCGAACCCAACACTAGTAATCCAGGTTCTATTTGACCCAATAATCACCCACAGTTCAAACCAGGGTTGCCAAGTCCACGTTGTGAGCCTCTCATTAATAGCGACAAATTTCTTACTTCTGAGAAGAAACAAAATCTCAGCTCTCAAATAATGTCCATTTTAAAACAAGTCACAAAGCAAACATGAATCAACACCAGAAGGTGTGTTGAAAGATACAGAACAGCTTACCCAAATAAATCATGCCTCATGTAATCACTCAGTCAGCACAGAAAGACGTCAATAAAACAGCTTGTAAACAGTATGCCACTTAATGGTGAATTTAGTTGGAAGAATTTCTTTTTTCTTAAGAAAACCAAAATATTGATATATCGTATCTGCAGACAGCATTGCGAATAATCAGATATCTATGAAATGTAGTACAGGTGCATTGGGGTGGGATACAGGTAAAGTTAGGAACAGGTTTGGTGGTACTGGTAGGTTTAAGGGTGGGTTAAGGTGTAAGGTGTAAGTAGTTACATGCAAGTATTTTTTAAAATATAAGTAGAGTGTAAAAACGTGTGTACACAATAAGTGCATTGTATCAAATGATTAATTTAAATGTAAGTACATTGTAGTTAAGGCCACCTAATATAAAGTGGGGCCGTTTGTTTTGTTTTAAACCAATGTTTTAGTTTAAAATGCATTTATAAACCAAAGTGTATATTTATTGTCTTGCTAGTCACCGTATATAGCTATTTTGCCTTCACTGGATCACTGTAAGTACAAATATTCCACATATTCTCTTAATTAATACAAGATCCAAATATAGCACGATAAAGCACATCACAGCTGTCACTGCTTGACACGTCACGTCAAACACACACGTGAACCGCACACAAACGCATGTAGACTGATGCATACGTGCATTAACAAACAGAGGTGCAGAACACACAAATAAGACAGAAAACACAGACCAGACCTGCACATGAAACATACGCTAGGAGAGAGCCTGTGCTTTATTTGCTTCCTTTTCTCTCTCAATTTATTTGGAACAAGAATATGTGAAAAAGCTAACATTGCCAAAAGTTATTAGTCATATAACTTTAAAGTGATAATGATGATCCATGTACATGGACAGACATGCACAAACTGGTAAATGAAGCTACTAAAAACAGAAATGAACACTGTTATGTTTTAATGGTAGTTCTGAGGTTAAATCTGTTATATTTAAGAGTAAATCAGATATATTTATGAGTGTTTATGAGGATGCTCAGGAAACATCTCCTTAACAGCGTTGATCTTGACATGTAACACATTTAGTATTGAAAATAAATAAATAAATAAAATACAACAACTTTAATGGTGATTTGATTTAGTTTTCAAGTTTTAAAGAGTTTAATCTTAAATCTAAATTCAAATGTTTAAATGTTACAACTTTAAGATAATTTGTTCTGGTTTCAGATTTATTTAAAATCTTGAAATAAAACTTTTTTTTTCTTCAAATTATTTATATTTGAACTATAAGATCTTGTAATATGGCAAGTTTACTCTCAACATATGTTTTCTAGGGCTGCAATGATTCCTCTATTCTATTCGAGTATTCGATTTAAAAAAATCCTCGAACGTGCACTATTTAATCAGATTTGTGAGGTAAATCATTTACACAAACTCAGGAGAACACATCATTATCTTTCTCAGTGTGCTAACTGTTCATCGCGATTTTTAAAAAATAACAGTTTAAACCCTTGCTCTGAGTTTACACTTTTTGATGCCCACATATTCAAGAAATTACAGTGGCTGTAGTTTTTCTGTCATAAAGAAATGGCCAAATATTAAAGATAAACGGACATTTGAATAGGGTATATGTCGAACATCACCTGACAAAATCTGAAAAACAGGTCTCATTGCTTTTGCTTGTCGGACAATGTACTAATAGCTGTTTAAATGATGGTGATATTGATGGACTTTTAAGGTAATCAGTTAATCTAGCTAGCTGTTTTTATTGTTGACGTTTTATTCGAGCTTTATATATAAATGTTAGTGAAAAGAATATAAATACATATATATATATATAAACAAACTTTTATATATTAATCTACATATGTGATGGACATTGGTTATAATTATGTTTAGTGTCTACTTTAAAGGCATCTTGAGTAAAACAGCTTCATATTCAACGAGGCATATGCAAAACGCGTAAACCAGAAGCAACGAGATCTGGTTAGCAGAATAAGGAAGTCTGTTGCACATAAACCCTATTAAATGTTGTTGAGTCAATATTAAACAGGATTAGATCACGCAGTAAAGTGTAAAAACAAACGTCAGGCAGTTGGCGCCCTCTGCAGGCATTTGATATAATGCATAATGTACATTAGCTCTATTGTTTATAACACATTATGTATTTTAACGGTATTATTCAATAAAACCATATGATTTCTTGCTTTTCATACCTTATTTTAACGAATTATTATTGCCTCATTGCTATTATATATGCATTTTAAGACATTTTAAAGGCTATTGTTCACTTAGGTCTATTTTTAATTACTACAAAAAAAAATATATATATATATATATATATAATTATCTGATTACTCAATTAATTGTCGGAATAATTGACAGATTACTCAATCAAAATAATTGTTAGTGACAGCCCTAATATTTTCATCACTTTATATTTCCTCTTCAGAAAATACAAGGTATCAGTGAGGCCCTAAAACATTTCTGAAAGGTAATCTTGACTGAGACCTACTCGTGTATGTGTGTGTGTGTGTGTTTGCCCTGTCGCTGAGTTGACGGCAGATCCGTCTGGATGAGGAAGCCTGCAGCTTTGCTGTCAATCAGAACCTCATCGTAAAAATACACACACATCACTACCAGCAGACATCTATCACAAGCACACCCACTAACACTAAGTAAAAGTCTAAGTAAAGCACTTGCTGCATACTATATAAATGTGATATAAATATGTTTAGATTTTGAGTAGTGAATGTAGTAGTAGAATGCTTGTGTTTGGACTGCATCATGTCTAAACATCCATTACTCCAACAATCATCCATCATGTTTCTATTGAACACATAAATGACTCTTCAGAGCATTAAATTATGAAACATTGATTACATCTGAAGCCCTGCATGTACCACAATCAATATCGCTTAAGGCTGATGACTCACAACATACTCACACACACACACAGACATTCAACACTCTCAGGAAAAGAAGAAACATTATGATGAGATACAGAGAGAGGGGAGGCTCTCATTTTGTTGTTTTTTCTTCAGGAAAGCCAGCCGTGAGACTTGAACACAGGTTGACAGGCTGGCGGATGGGCCTGGTGAAGGACGACCAATGAAAGCATCACAGACATGATGACCGAGTGTCTGCATGTGCAAACAAATTCAGTCTGGTGAACTATATCACTGGAGAGTAAAACAAAGAGTTTTAGCGCTTTGCTATGTGGTTTCTAAGGGTGATTTGTAGGGTATTACGACTGGTTGTTGCTAAGGTGTACATATGGTTTTTATTAGGACCCTATGATTTCTGTGATGTGGAAAATGCATGCAGAATCACGGAATCCAGTCATAAAAATTGCAAATCAAAAGTAGGGCTGGACAGTTAATCAGATTTTGTCTATGGACTGTGTCTGTGAATATTAAAAAGCAAAAAGACGATTTCTTTTTTGTGATTATCAACATTTAATTAAACTATTAAAATGGAATCCAGAAGATAAATAAATAAATAAATAAATAAATAATACTTTTGTGGCTTTGTGAATATCACAATTGTAAATAACTAATCTACCTTAATAAAATCTCTGAACTCTACTTAAGTGATTGTTAAATTAATGTCTAAAAAAATTTTCTAAAAATTTTGTACCTATTATTTATTATATTATTATTAGCATTTGCCTTACAAATTGAATTTAGAATTTCAATCTTAATATTTGCTAAAAATTCCAGAAAAATGTTTCTATAAAGTCTAAAGAACCCTATAACACTTTTTGTGTTCCTGGTTACTTTATTTACTACAGGTTTTGTATTTATTTTTGGAAATGATTAAAACAAATGCGAACAAAGTCAGTTTTAGTTCAGTGCAACAACATTAACTAACTATTTTTTAGAAAAAAAAAAGGGCTGGAACGCAACAGGGTCCAAAGTTAAAATAAATAAATAAATAAATAAATAAAAATGATATTGAATGAATGAATGAATGAATGAATGAATAAATACATTTCACCTGACTAAATCTGTGGGAGTTTACCCACTTGTTTTCTGATAAAGCATCAACACATTTGATTTACATTCAAACTTAGTTTTAAGAGATTTCATTACATCGCTATAAACACTAGTACTAGTGATGTCTGATTTAACACACAGCATTAATTACATTATACTGCTAAGGAAAACTACAGTTCAAACACACAAACAGAAAAAAAACAAACACACATTCACAGTTCCTCTTCCTGTTGGCATCATTTCACTAGATATTGAGCTCGGTGCTCTCATCTCTTCACCTGTCAAGAGCATGTGCACTCACACACACACACACACACACACACACACACACGTATGCACACATTTGCATTGGCTGTGCTGATCATTACCACAGCTCCCTGAGTAAACAATGAGAGCAAGGAAAAACTCTTACTGATGGCAATGTGATGCGTGGGGTGCGTTTTTTATTTTTTATTTTTATTTCAGGGGGGCTCTGTCAGCGAGCGAAGAGCGATATGTCCTTCATCATTTGGAGAGACGCGTGCCGAAATGTTTTTCCTCCAGAATAGGCGTCCTCCATTTCAGCCCCTCCGCGTGCCAAGACTCCAGCGTAACGACGGCCCATTAGGGGCAATATATTCCCGCTCCGCGAGCAGCAGATCTATCAAGCCCAGGACTGGAGGACAGTTCATCTCTCTCTAGCAGTAATGTCTCAGTTTTGATTGTAATCTGTCAGTTCTCGCTCTCTGAGCTTTTGGAGATCACCCTGAAGCCCAATCTCTGAATGCAGCGACAGCACTATTTCACAATGGATCCGCCATCTCTCTCATCAGTACCGGAGGAAATGATAGGGATCCATTGGAAGACGAAAAAGACTTAGACAGAAGAAGTCTCTCAGTGATTGTTTCTAAACATTGTTCTGGAGGATTTTAACATGATTTTTGCTACTTGAGAAGTATCAAGAGTTCATATCATATCAAGACATTGTTTCCAGACATTGTATACTTCCCTAGTAAAAGAGTAATAGTTTTAAAATGCATTTATTTTATACTAAAAATGTATAGTCCAAGTCTATTAACATATTTACTGACATATCGCTCGAGACTTACTGATATAAAAATTGTAATTAAAATTTATTTGGAGTGCTACTTGTGCACAATACACATTTCTTAATATTAAGCCTAAAATATGTTTTAATGTCACTATTGATGAGGATTTTTAATTAATATCGGTCTTTAAATGCAAAATACCCAAAGTGTACCCAAAGTATACTGGCAATAGTTCCACTTTAGCACAATCAAATATACTTAAACATATCTTTAGTTGGACTTCAGCACTACCTTCTGCACTATTAAAGTGCATTAAGTACAAAATTAGTTGTTTTAGTGTAGCAGACTTTAAATAGACCAGTTTAGTATGCTAGAATTACAATTGCAAGGTATTTTGTTAGTACATAATATATAAATGTATTTGTATTATACTTTGCATGAAATAAAATTATTTTAAATACATTTTAGTATATTTATTTTTCATTACAGGGTTCTCATGTAAAATTATATATATCCATTTGTATTTTTTTTAATAAATTGTTTTAACCATATACCTAACAAAACTTGCTAACCACAAAAACTATATGTATGTGTGTGTGTGTGTGATGGTTTATACTACAAATATCCGTAAGTTAACTTTAAAAAAAAACTCACATCATGCTTAAAGTTTAATATTTCTGCATGACTAGTATACTGTTAAGTTTAAGTACTAATTTTTATACTTAAAATATACCTTTCACTGTACATTAAGTAGAATTTAAATTAACTCATGTATACTACAAGTCAATTAGTAATTTATGTATTACAAAAAGAGACTTGCTCCCTTTGCTACTTGATTTGATGTTTCATGTTAATAGCTCAAATTGTATATTCTGGTAATGGCTTATAATAGAAGGTAGTGTGAATCAAGTTTGTTACAATGCTCTCACACCTTGGAGGAATTGGCAATGAAATCAGCCAAATCTTCATGTTTTTCTGTGTGGGTTAATAACACTGTGTACAAAAAAAGATCAGGTCCAGTTCCACTCATGTATTAAACTACTGTTATTCAACCTCAAAGATGACTTGAACATATAACAAAATTAACCCTCTGGGGTCAACAAATGCACCAGCGCATTTTGTTGTGTTTTTCTTTTTTTTAACCCCTAAAGGAACTTAAATTACTCAGTCACTTTTGATGGTACTGTAAAGGGTCTACTTTTATTTTTATACACACATAAAAACAACAAAACATTGTGCTTTTGTAAAATAAAGAAAACAAACAGGGTGAGCTGTCTGCCGCCTTGGTCTCCATGATTTTCATTTAGAAATGCATCATTAAAATGAACTGAAACTATACAAGTATAGGCCAAATACATTAGACTATTCAGCACACTTGTCAGCATAAGCTAAGTATACTTCTTAATTTTATTTTAAAATAAGTGTGATGGTAGCACACTTGAATCAACTTCTTTTTTGTAAGGGTAGCATTGTTTTCCCGGTTGTGTGCGACCCTATCAGAGCAGCCCTGACACCCACCTGCTGAGAAAAACTAATCTACATACCTGAGTGCGGTCAAAACGGTGAGGACTGAGAGAGACACACGTACAACCTCACATACAACAGACACGCTCATGTACGATAAGAGCCCACAGTCAAGCACATTAAATCAGCTCAACAGAGTGAGCGTGTGTAATCAGCCTAATGACTTTAAGAACATGTCATTATCTGGACAGACGAAAGCAAAACACACCATTCTCCAATCTACTTCAGACTTAGAGACTCTACAGAGCAAGAAAAAAGGGGAAGTGAAGATTATCAGTGAATGACGGCTTACATATTTTAAGTGTATTCCTTACACAGAGCTAGCATGTGACTTCAGAAGACTAATATATCGTTGCCTTGGAATTATAAGGTTCTATTTGACGTTTTTGTCAAAATTGAGTTATTCACATATTCTTGTTCTGTGACACCTTATTTACATTATGTGATGTTTCTTTTGTACATTTTGGGCTTTTTTTTTTTAGAAAACAAAAAGGGTTCTATCTACAGAAGTCTATGGAACCCAAAAACTTTAAAGCTCAATATCTCAAAACTGTTCAGAATGCAGATAGAACCTTAGAATTCCAAGGTGGTGATATAGCACACACATCATACTGTTACAATACTTTGATGGTGCTTTTTTCTGTTTTTGGCCTTTTGGTCATTACAACTACAACTACACTACAAACTGTTACTGGAAAACATGATTCTTTACAAAGTTCCCTTATATTTTCCCTAAAACAAAAAGATTAGGTTAAATGATCACAGAATTTTCATTTTGTGGGTGAATTCTTTCTTTAGCATTGTTAAATTACATATAACAACTGTTTCACACAAACTGCATAAAGGGCTGTAAAATCGAGTTCAGCTGTGAATGAAATTTCTCACCATGTTACTTAAACCTCCACGTCAACATTGCATGTCCATGCAAAAAAGCTTAAAACAACATTGGATGTCTGTATGCTGAGGTCACGGTCATGGATATCCCCATATATACAAAACTGCTTGAAAAACTTTAAGATGTTACACTGGAAAATGTTTTTTTTTTTAAACAACAAATTATGTCTTTAGTCATTTAAAAAAAACTACACTCTTAAAAAATAAAGGTGCTTTCAAAGGTTCTTCACAGTGATGCCATAGAAGAACCATTCTTGGTTCCACAAAGAACCATATCTTTCTTACCTTTTTTATAATCTGAAGAACCTTCTTAATACCACAAAGAACCTTTTGTGTAATAGGAAGGTTCTTCAGATGTTAAAGGTTCCTTGTGGAACCATTAGACAAAAAAGGTTCTTCAATGGCATCATGTATTTTTAAGAGTGTAAAAGTATTCAAAAAGTTAACACTGTTATAGTAAATTAATTATTATGAGTTTCATTTGACTAAGGTAGGTGCTCCTCTATATGGTCATATAATGTGTATTTATGTTGGTAAAGGTTACTGAAGCTGAGTGACATATTCTAAATAAGATATTCTTCTGTATCACATGCAGAGGACATACTTTATACGCTTCCCCATACACTCATATAATAATACACACACACACACACACACTCACACACACACACAGCAGTCTGTATACTAATCTGAGCTTCTGAGCACCTATAAATTACTGCTATGCTGGACACAAGATAAACCAGTGAGTGTGTGTTTGTGTGTGTGCTGACCTTGACTAAATGTGTGCTCTCAACACTATCACAAAACACCTCCACATACACACACACACACACACACACACACACACAGAGCTTTCGTCTAAATCACTCCCCTCACACCCCCTTCTGAACCCCTGAGGGATCTTCTGCCCTGAGGGATCTTGTTTTGAGGGAGGTGGGAAATCGGCATTCACACAGAGCTGTGAACCCTGGTAAAGTGCGAGATCTTCTTTAACCAATGACTGCAGGTGCACAATATAGTGGCGCTCAAAATATTCTTCACTGATTGTTGGCTAAATGTAATTATTAATGAGACAGATAGTGGAATTACAGGCAATAACTTTAGTGGAACTGAAATAATTTACAGTTAAAAGTATTTCAACCATGAAGAGCATGACATTGAATCATGAATGTAGGAACAAATGCAATGCAAACATCCAGACAGAGTCAAACGAACCGGAAAGCCTAATTATACAGGTCTACTTTTACTGCATCAGTCACCAGGTCCCAAAGGTAAGATGTTTCATGAATTTAATACTTGTTATTTCAAATATTAAGCATTACATCATAGCACTAAATACATAAAATACTTTATTACATGGGCTGTGCACAAGTAGGGTGGAGTGGGGTTAAAACGCCCCCCCTACTGTTTTTCCCAAAATATCCACAAGATAAAGTCAAGATAATTTTTTATTGTAACTATGGACTACATTGACAAAAGTGAAGTATTCACTAAGACGCTGACGCTGGCGATGTACTGGAGAAAAAAGCAGATTTCACAGTAAATTATCTCATTTTCAGCAGTAAGAAAAAAGTGTTTTAAAGGGGTCATCGGATGCCCATTTTCCACAAGTTGATATGATTCTTCAGGGTCTTAATGAAAAGTCTATAATATACTTTGGTTAAAGATCCTCAATGGTTGTGTAAAACAACACCCTTTTTACCTTGCCAAAATCAGCTCTGCAAAAATAATCCTGTTCTGGTCGAGGTTGCTTTAAATGCAAATGAGCTCTGCTCGCCCCGCCCCTCTCTTCTCTCTGTGGAGTGACGAGCCTGTTTACTTTAGCCGCATTTGACCGCGTTTAGCTAAACATGTTATTAGGAAAGGTGATCACAAAGATTCATAAAAAAAAACCTTATACTCACTTCTGCTGTAAGTGAAGCTGGATCACCAATGATTTTGTGAATATATGTAGATCGGGAGACGCATTCCCTTCACAAACAAACGCAATCCCCTGCATCTTCAGCGGCTCAGATGTCGGGAGTAAATGACGACCACTATGTTCATTATTACATCCAGCAACACAACACCTCAATCACTCAATCGGAGATATTCTTGTCTAACTTACATTCCTGCTCTGGCATTGAAACATGGAGGCTGAACTGTTACAGCTGATCTGAGGTAAAACGCTCATGTCAATCAACTATTGTGGGAGCGACCTCTGTGGGTGTGATGCCACAATGACAGGCATCTGAGAACGGCTCGATTTGAAAAAGGGGATATTATTTTTACAGATTAATTAAAAACCACTGCATGGATTTTTATCATTATAGGGTAGATTTGTACATACACTGCCAACACACATCAATGTTCAAATAACATGTAAAAGTGAACTTTGCATCCAAAGACCCCTTTAAAGCTTGTTGTTTTGAACATCACAGTTATATATGAAGAGTTTAGATGCAAAACCAGCTAAAAGCCATCTCGGTCAAGAATGAGATATGATACTGAGTGAATGCTCCTGACACATAGTATACGTCCATCAAATACTTTTACTTCAGACTCGCTAAATTTCAGCCTCAGCCCAGTCAGAAGTACCAGTACTTACATAGAAACCTATACAAAGTAGCCAGAAAGAAATGCTATTTTTAAAGAAATACTTCAGATTTAGAGGCTTTTGCATCTGAACTCATATGATATGAGAACAGTAGGGCCTGTAGATCATTTTATTCAGATTATTTAATAAAAATATAATTATATTTTTAGAATGATATTTTTTTCCTCAAACAGTGAGGTAAAATGCCCCCGGGGGGCAATCGGCAAATACTGTAGTTATTCTGTTCTGAACACCAAATTCTTTGTTTTTCTATCAAACGTATTCTAACTAGTTGGTTGAATAAGAATATTTGGACTTTATATTTAAAAAATGACCTCAAATTAACATCAGGTAGCTATTTAGCTAGCCAGTTAGCTTCAGCTAACAACATTTTTTTTTTTTCAAATAGGCTATTATAATTTTGTAATTCATAACAGTTGATTATATCCTTTTCAATTCTAAGCTAAAACTGCATGTACTCTGGCATTTTATCCCACCCATGGTACAAATTAAATTTTTGTGAAAAATCTAATAACATAAAAAACCCTGGACATTTTTTTATTGTCCCCTAAATTCTTCCCTACTCTGAAGTGACAACAATGATCAGTAATGTAAACAATAATCAGTCAAGAAAACATTGGAAAATTTCTTTAAAAATATTGAAGAATTTCTTAAGAAGATTTAGGAATATTTTTACAAATTTCTCAGAATTCATCAACACATTTCTTAATCTCTTTAAGTTCTTATTTTCTTAACTGAACACTTCTAACATGTCAACAAATTAAAAGGCTGTATTTAATAGTCAGATCACTAATAAGAATGTAAAATCCAGACTCTATAATTTTGTCAAGCGAGTGGTTAATTAATTAGTTAATTAACAAGATGCTTTAGTTGAGAGGGTTAAAGCACACACACCCCTACTGATGACACACATTGCATCCTCAAAGAAGATTACTGAAGAACACATCATAAGCCAGAGAAACCACAAAGGAACATCAATGTTTGGCTTAGAAGAAAAAAAAAAAAAAAAAAACAACTTCTTCTCTCAAGTTTAGCGATATTCAATCATTCATGAGAACTGAAGGATGACCAAAGGAACACGTGCATTAACTCATTCCCTTTGACAGCATTAACGGCGCTCGTGAACGCAGACGGAGTTCCTCAAACGCTTCAGTTCTGCGCCCTGGCGTGATTTCTGACAATCTGACATCAAATAATGAAAAGCATCTAAGGGCAGGTGTCCAGCTCATTAAGCGAGTCCGTTTGACGCGGCGACTAACGATCTGATCCGGGAAGTATGGCGCTCTTGAGGGGATGAAGACGCCCTCGGGAGATATCAGTGGAAAAAACAAAACCAAAGTGAATCAGGTCTTAAGCTAAAATAAACTGGACTCCAGCAAGTGATTTGACTCATCAGTGCCTAATTAAAGAGGACAAGAAATAACAAGCCCACACCAGGCTTTAGAGATGGACCGCGAGCGAGAGAGAGAGACTGTAATAAAGGGACGTAACATGCCTGGACTCATTAGAGGGGACACGTCTCCGGGGGGTTTGGAGGGGCAGCAGGTGGAAACTCTATACTGTGAGAAATCAAATCGAGACATGAAGAAACAAGCCCCTCTGATCCATTAGCTCGTCTCGGAAATATCATGCAATATTAATCACAACAGCGTCTCCCCGCGCCGCCTGAATCCTCCGAGCGTGACGTGCAATGCGTGCGTGCGGCCGGCAGAGGCGTCTAACCGCATGCTCCCCACAGGAGTGTTTACATTTAGGGCTGATAAGGCAAACAGACGGCCGCTAGAAAGACTACAGCTCACCTACTGCACCCTAAACGAGTGAAAATACCATATGAATACCCTGCGTGAAAAACCTGTATCATCACATTGTTTAAAATTCTGTCTCTCACACCAAAAGACAGACAGCAGAGCGAGACAGAGAGGAGATCAGTCAGGACTCCCAATTAGTCTGAACACAGACGGAGGCTTTCAGTATTCACTGTCTCTCTCACACACACACACGCTGAAGCAGAACAACCAGTCAGATCATACACACACGGCAAACACTGACACATACACACCCACATCCACCACTGATTAAAACAAGAGAGCAGAGACTGATTATCATAGTAGTCACATTCAGTAGATGAAGTATTACATTCAAACTGCTAGGCACAGTGAAAAGCTATTGTATTGTAAAACAAAAAGTCCTGTGAACAAACTCCGCTGACCCAGAGACATTTCACCCGCAGAAAACATTACTGAGAGCCATTACTGCGATCACTGTGAGTATGACAGAACTACAAAAGAAAAGCTCAACAGAACCTCTACTTTCCCATAAATCAACCAGTCACTCTAAAACTACACCAATACCTCCGACTAGCAAAACATCCATTGTGATTTTGTTCCTCATTCTTTAGTTTAGAGGGCTTGACGGCAGGAATGTGTCACCATACCGAGTTCAAGAGCTACGGCAATACAAGAAAACACCTTTCCAGCTCAGAGTCTGGTGGTACATTTGCAATGAGGTAAAAGTCATTTTGCCTTTAGAATCTTTGCATCTCTTTGACCTGATCAGATGAACATATCTTGCCAACAGAGTGCATTAGTGCCCATCCACTTTTTCAGTTGCTTTGGAAGTATTATTTCCATTCATTTTTCCCATGGGGATTTTGTTAAACTGAATGAATAAAACCAACCAGATATGAGCAGAATCACAACAGGACAAACTTTGATTTGAAGCAAAAAGGTATCTGAAAATCGGTCAAAAAGACAAAGATATAATACTGTGAACTTAACAGCTTTAGTGAGGGAAAGACTTACAATCCCATGAAGCATTGTGAATGCTTGAAATGTAAAACAATTGATTTAAGGCTGCTGTATATCCATATTTGTATATATATAAATAATCCAGACACCAGATATAACTTTGTATATTTTTAACTAGTGGGTATAAGACACAGATAGCAAAATAAAGTAAACTGTGACATATTAAACCCCAAAATTCTTCATACAGTGGACTACCAGTAAAACTGATAAAAATGTGGAACCAAAAATGACTCAGATATTCAGACACTTTGACCTTTGTTTTGCTTAAGTGTTGCTAAAGTGTTTAAGTGTTTTTTCTTGCTAATGTGACCTTTTTACAGCACAGACTAAACAAAAGTAAGCATTGTTTGGTAATTGGTCAACAAAGTATTGATAGTTGTGTAAATATTGTCATTCTAACAGTCGTCTGAATTTTTGGTTGATTGTAATCCATTACATACCTTTCTTTCAGTGTTATCTGACATTATCAAGATGAATTTGTTCAGACACAGTTTAGCTCAAAGTTCGTCATATTTTACTAGCATTTTCTAAACTACAGCGAATAAACTGTGATAATGTGAGAAATGTTGAAGTTAACTGAAAAATATGCATATATACAGAATTATTGAAAGCATATTCAGACTTAATTACGCCAGCATACGTTTTGTCGGAGTTGGTGTTTCCTATCTATTTTGGTGCAATTTGCTTGCTACGACTGATTGGTGAAATTTCCTGTACAACATCATGAGTTTTGTAGATTTTCACCACAAATTCAGCTGGTAAACAGGTTTTTTTTTCTTTTAAAAAAGTTAAAATAATGCAGACTTATGCCTTCAACACAAGCATATAATCATTGATTAACAACTTCTGAGCTCACAGTAGGTCTGACTTTAAAGTTAGCCTTAAACATCAATTCCCCTACGCAGAAAATGTTGTGGTTGCACTCTGTAGAAAACAAACTCACACTGCATCTTTTGATTGGCTGAACAATTTGCATACCTGATACTCATTGGGCCAAAAGGTGCTGACAGCGAGCTCCGCCTTCATCCAGTCTTTGCCTGTGCAGGAAGTGACGTTCCAGATGGGATTGGCCAGCGGCCCTTTATTGACCTTCACCAGGACGTTGAGCGTCCCGGGGCTGGAGCCGTCGGGGCAGTACAGGAGATAGTTGAAGTCGATGCAGTGAGTGTCGTTTTCTTTCATCACGGGCAGCTGCAGGCGAGCCTTTTCTCCGTAATCGTGCTGCGAGGTATCCACCATCATGTACGAGCCTGGAGGGCAACAAGAAGGAGAGAGGAGACACGTGAGCTGGGAAAAGCTCAATGATTATGATCTCTTTTTTCCAAAATCCTAGTGAGCTGCCTTGCTGTCTACTCCCTACACAGGCAGCAAAATGAAGCCTCATTAGTGAGTGATTTCAAGCTCTAAATGAGCACCCTTACGAAAAAGAAATTTATTCAAGTGTGCTATTAATATACTTCTTTTAAACTGAAAATACGAAAGTATACTTTTAATCTACCTTTTATATACTTCTCAGAAATATACTTAAAATTACATTTAAGTAAACTTGATTTATACTTGGAAAAAGTTTAAGTATATTTGAGCTATACTTGTGCTCTGAGAATCCATGTTTTCATTGATATACACTAGGGGCGCTATTGCACATCTTCTGTACACAATTTCCAAAACACAAGTGAAGAGGAAACCGGAACAACAAATGCTTCCACATGTAATCTAACACAATCGTCAGACATAAAACAGCATCAAAACCATAGATTTGTAAAACTGTGTAACGTTATGAAATAAAATGTCGACCCATGAAGAGGTAATAATGACTGTCAAGCTTTGGGGTGTTGATCAACTCCATCTACGTTTTGATTATCATCAATAGTCCTTTTTTTTTGTTTTTGTTCAAAATGTTGTTTGTTTTATTTATGCAGCTTACCCACATTCAAGCGTTTATAAAAAAAAGAATGCATGAAGCTAGAATAAAACGTTTTTGTTTACAAGCAGATATCCTGTTCTTTCCTTTGATGTTTTGTATGTTCAGATACAGAACAACATTTAATACCTAAATAGGGACATAGTAGTATACTTAAAGTATTATGTAAAGTTCACTTAAAGAAAACTTATGAGTAGTTTACTGAGACCATACTTCAAAGTGTACTAAAAATGCATAAAAAAGTATTTAATTAGTAAACTATCAGTAAACCTACAAGTTCACTTTTAGTATACTTGCAGTACAAACTGAAAACATAGATGTAAACTAGTTGTGTACGCAAAGTTTACTACTGTTATACTGAAAGTATACTTAAACATATACTTTTATATACTAGAACCTTAGGCAATTTAGTCCCAAGAAGTATTGAAATAGTACACTTACAAGTACACTACTAGTACACTGATATTTGTATACTTACAACATAAAGAATCCTTAAAAATATACTTGAACTTTACTTAAGTATACACTTGAAGTATACTTCTTTTTGGTAAGGGCAGCATTGCGTCCTGTGGAAGCTGGGGTTAGCATGTTGCTAAGCTAACAACAATATGAATAAAACATCTCTTTTTACTGTTGTGATGCATTCTGGGATCAACGATTCAATGATTCTTAAAATCAAGACTGTTATTTTATTTTTTTGTACTTTATGCATGGCATTTTTCTCTGAACTCAACAGGTCTGTTTATATTATGACTGAAATTCCCAAATGAACTGAATCGAGAGCTTGTGCAACAAAACCAAATCAGTTGCCCAGGTTTTGAACCAGATTTTTTGCTGTAAGAAAACAAAAACAAGAGTAAAACAAATTAACCTACACCAAGGAACGTACAAAATGTTGAGCGAAAACCATTTGCCAAAAACCAAGTGAAGAAAACAAATCATTTGAGAAATCATGTGGGATTCTAGCAGGAACACACCAAGATGTAAACTCAGCCATTAGAACACAATATTTCTGAAGTTCAGAGTCAAAGACTCACTCGTACACTTGGCAGTTGGCCGTGTGCTGATTGGTGAACGCTTTTATAATCACTCCAGTGGAGAAACGGTTCCACGCTATCGGCCAAGACGCACAGGGCCCTATAGGATCTGGTTCCAGTTCTTTAAGCATGTGATTGCGCTCCGAGAAAACCATTTCAAATCTCAAACGCCCAGAGGATGGACATCAGGCAGAGAGAGGACAGACTTCACCACCATTTGTCCAAATGAGCATACATCTGTTCATCTGTCCCTCCACGGCCAGGAAGAGAGATGACCAGCTCTCTCTCTTTGATCCTCATCTTCTGTCAGAGATAAAGTCTACATGAAATCCACCCTCTTTACTGCCTAAACAAACGCCCCTGGCCATGTTGTGTGCAGTTCATCAGCTGTGTGTTATTCCAGATTCAGGCTCTTTCAAGTGTAATATCTTTCTCTGTCTCCAAAATTACTTTTTTCTCTGGTGTAACCATTGGTCATGTGGGTGGGGGAAAATAATCTTACATAAAACATGACGTCCTGACTCTGAGCTGCACTCAAGGCTGTTGTAAAATTGTGATAAACACACACCTGTGAGCACACATTTCATCTTTCCGAAACAAAATGATTCATATATTCATTCTTACATCAACTATCGCATCCAGTGGGACAATTTGAGTAGAAATGAATTTAAGAACAGTTCAAAGATGTTTTACAATATTTCAGTAAGATTTTTTTTAAGTAATTAATATTCTTGAGCAGCAAATCTGCATATTAGAATGATTTCTGAAGGATTATGCGACACTGAAGACTGTAAAGAAGAGTAATGATGCTGTAAATTCATTCACATAGAAAACGGTTCTTTTAAATTGTAATAATATTTCACAATTTTACAGCTTTACAGCATTTTTTTATCAAATAAGCATAGCCTTGGTTTATTACACAGCACATTTAAAACAACACCAGTTGACCAAAGTGCCTTACACATCTAAAAATGGACACATAACACAACACTATATACTTCACTGTTCAATGTCCCAACACACCACATCCCAGACCTGAGTTAACAAACAGGGCGGAAAACATAATAAGATGGCTTTAGATGTTGAATAACTACTAGCAAATCAGATATTAACCAGTAATATATATGCCTAATATTCACCCAGTCCCAATAGCTGAAGTGAGTTACATAACACTGTGTACATGAAGTTTCTTGAAAAATATAATCTCCACTCTTTTAACAATCACAGTTGAGGACATTCAGTCTGGTGTTTTCCACACTGCTGCTCCTCTTTAATTTCCATGGAAATAGCAAATGTCTGAAACAGTGATCGTTTAGATACAGGGATAGACTGTTTATTCAGGACACAGATGTAATACTGTAGACGTTTCCAGGCAGATCTTTCATTTGGGCTTTATTTACAGATGAGACTCATCCATGAGATCTACTAGGAGCTGCTGTTAGAACATCTGTCTCTCTCTCTCAACAGGTGAGCTCTGGGTGTAAGAAAGCCTCTTGCTTTTATGAGTACAGAGTTTAGATCAGACCATCAGGATGTGAGAGACGGCAAATCAAACGCAAATTGGCCAAGAGCTGCGGGCAACCCTACAATTTATATCTATCTCCTGATTTCACTGCAAAAAAAACCCTGACATACTCCACACAGGATTTTGAAAACCTACAATACAAAAGAAAGTCCTGATTGGTTGTACTAACACCTGCTTTTCCTTGATTGCATTTACTCATTCGCATTTCTTCACACTTTCATCGCTGTCAGAATATTGATTACTATTTAAAATATATAGAAATATACAACTACCTTTCACAATTTAGTTCCAAAACAACTACCTTTCCAATCAGAACTTAAAGGTGATAGTTCACCCAAAAATGAAAATTTGCTTTTAATTTATTCTGAGGCCAGGTGACTTAGTCTTTTTTCTTCTGTAGAACAGTAAGGAACCGTGGTTCTTGACGACTCATAAAATGCAATTAAACAGCTACCGACTCTGAGAGTCAAAAAAGTATATCAGAAAATGTTAATTTTGCCTCTTTGTTGTGTGCACATTTCACTTTGGTTCAAGTCGAAGCGTTTTGTCAGTTCATTAACTGTTGGAGGAACCAGATCCGTGAATAAGTTGGCAAAAAACAGCATCTTAGTATCATATGATGGTATTGTGTATTGTGGCTCATTTTGGGTAAAAGTGAGTTTTGATTGAGCAACTTGTAGATCTTGTGCTGTTTAAGCTGTAAACCTCTTCAGACCGTTCAGTCTGATTTGATTAACTGATTCAACTAGTTACTAAAATGAACTGGTTCAGAAGAAGGATTCGTTCTCGAACCGGACATCACTCCAGACCTTTGCCTGAGGCTGTGGATTACAGGTAATGATGCTGTAAATAATGTTCAGTTTCTTGCAAAGACCAATTGTTTTGCTTCATAAGACCTCAATATATCATCAGGAGCCACGGGTATCAATTTTGTGCTCCTTGATATGCTTTTGATTCTCAAACTGACGGTAGACACTGACTTACACTTTTTAATATTTTAATATTTGGAAAATGGATTTGGGTGACTTTTGTTAAGACTGTATATAGTATGTATGATAACACTTTAGAATAGGGAACATTTATTCACTAGTAACTACGATTTTTCCCTCAATAAATTCCTAATTTGCTGCTTATTATTAATAGTTAGTAAGGTAATTGTTAAGTTTAGGTATTGGGTAGGATTAGGGGTGTAGAATAATACATCATTAGTATGTGCTTAATTAGTACTAACAAATGGCTAATATTCTAGAAATATGCATGCTAATAAGCAACTAGTTAAGAAACCGTAAAATAAAGTGTTGCCATATGTAATTACTTCTGTACATTGGGAATAACCCATAACATAGTCAAAATATGCAGTACAAAGCAATTCTAAACTTCTTAAGATGAAATCTGGGCAGCCTGTTTGTCAATAGAGCAAAGTACTAACTACATACTACTGACTGAAACCTTTTAGTATGTGGTAGTATGCACTACACTAGTTTTCCAATCCAATCACTCTGCTGGCTTTATTTTGTAATAATGCACATGCTTATTACGTGGCTACTGGATTTCTTTAAGGATATTTATGATTTTCTGTAAAGAAAGAGAGATGTAACTAGCAATTACAGAGAAAATCACCTGGCTGAAATTTATTATACAGCACATTATACAGCACAGAATGACACCGTTTACCAACTGCAATCAAGTATTACATGTGTAATAAAGCTAAACACAACCTGTGCAAACAGGAAGTTAAACGATGAGCTCATGCGTCTCAGATAAGTGAACTTGCAGCAGGATTACAGAGAAATTCTGAATGCTGCCGGAGTAATTGAACCGACTCCCGGGGAAAGCGTGGTGCTCACGGCGGGGTGTTAATGGCTGTAGGTGAGAACAGCGGTGTGGATGTCAGAAGGTGTGTGTCCCGCCGTTTCCTCTATAAACGCCCGTTGGGCAAACACTCGTTTCTCAAAGAGGCCCCAGGCAACTCGAAAGGTCAAAGGTCAGTCACGTGAACTAAACGGCGTATCCAGATGGCACTAGCGTTCAGCCAAGAGTTACTGGCAGAAAATGAAACGGGTTCATGAGCGTTTTTTGATTTATGTAAGTGCTTCCTTATGAACATGTGCTGGAGAGTGTGGAGAAGGTTTGTGTGAACTGCTCATTAATCACTTCAGTGTAAAACGAAGACGAAAACGGCGAGAGTGACAGAGGAAAGACGACAGAAGGCTTGACATATTAGACGAGCAAGTTTGGCCGGCTCTCAAAGCCACAAAAACACATGAACACAAGCTCAATCCACAAAGTCAGATTTGAGGCTGGTTTAGCGAGTACAGAGCTGTGGTTTATGCTAGTATGCTGCTCAACACTGGACAGAGACCTAAACCGCCACACCACTAATTACACACAACTACACCCAGTTCAACTCTCCGCTTAACAAACCTCAAACCTCACAGCTCAGGCTGAATCTAGCCAACAGCACTCTCAAAAGCTCTGCTCCAGACTCCAGCTGACTCTCTGTCTACATAGGGAACATGCAAATGCAATGGAAACCCACGATAAGTGATCAATACTCTAATCAATGTAAACACACAGTACATAGGGCTGGGCAATATGGAAAAAATGAATATTTCACTTTTTTTCAGAATTTGCAACTGATTCAAGATAAAAATTTGACAGTTTGAAAAGATTCATGAAATATTAAGGTATACATAAATAGATCCTTTATCTTCAGAAATAATATACAAAAAAAGTTAAATATTAAAAACGTTAAATATGTAGGCATTCAGTTTTAGAGGTAAACTCAAAATGTACATTTTTGACAACTTTTAGCCTGTCACCATCATGCAAAAATCAAGTATCAAACATACAGTAGTAGTTTTTCCCACTCCATTCCCTATGTCTTATATTTTTTCAATGCAAAAATGCATTTAGGACTAGCAATGTGTGTTCTGTTATGGTATCATAAGCAGTCGGATCATTTTTTTCCTCTTAACTGTTATCACTGGCGTATTGCCAACGAATTGAAATGTTTGCAAATACTTCAAGCCCAGCCCTAACAGTGTACAATAGATAAATCTAGTGCTGCTTTTGAAATTGGTCAAAAAAGCACTTGTGTTGTTTTGTGAGAGAGAAATGTGTTTGAATTTATTGAATGTTTGTACACTGCACCACTGAAATGACATGAATATTCATATTTGCCTTCAATGAACAGCTGTGATGGATGGATTGCCCATTGTTGCCACAGGTTTGCAAGTAATGACAGATATCTGTCAAGGTTTTGCCACAGAACCATTCGCCAGTGGTAAAACTGTTCTTTTCTTAAGGGTCGCTTCAGGTTCATCACTGTAAGTTAAATGAGAAATAGTTTTTACAGCTAGTCATACTGCAGAAGGAATACTGTCATTCCAGAAAAAAAGCATTTGTTTGGACAACAATCTGCATATTTCACTGAATGCAAGATGATGTCACCAATATCGTTTTTGCAGAAATGCATGTACAGTATTTGCTAAAGTACTCTAGCACACAGATGACCGCAAAGCTAATAAACATGGACTAAAAGCCACAAAACTCCAATTTCATGGGGTCTTTGAAGAATGATTCAGCTTGTGAGCTTGAAAAGACAGCAATTTACAGAGCTGCTTCACACACAGTGGAAAATAGGGCAGCGTTTTAAGAAAGTCCAAAACAGCAAAAAAAGACATTTACAATAACAAAAAAGCTAATTATTTCTCTTAAAACCGAATTCAATAAAGCACAGCAAAATAACAACAGAACACACCTATTTCAGTTTGATCTGCCGCTCGTTTCACATGTGAAGGGGGCATTCGCTAAAAGCGCAGCAGCAAAACGTGTCCCGTTCATTCAGACGGTCACTGTTTTTCAGTGCAAAACACTTTATTATATCAGAAGCCCTCAGAGAACTGAATGAACAAAACTAATTGCTTTAAATCAGAGGGAAATGGCTCCTGACGGTAACAACTGCAGGTCACCACCTTTTACAGTGCATAAATCAAGAGGTTGAAAAAGAGAGACAGAAATGGATTGAGAAACAAGAAAGTGGAAAGGAACTACCAGTCATGACATCAACTATTGATGATTTGATGTAAAACAGATCTCCGTGCCTCGTTCCAGAGGGTGTAGGAGTTCAATGTGAGCACAGAGAGCAAATCCTCAGTCAATGTGAAATGCGCAGCACATTAGTGTGTTCAGAGGTCTGATGTTCAAGTCACTCCTCAGTGGAATCAGAGCATGACTGAGCAGAAGAAAACCCATGTTCCTGTTACACACTTTTACAGAATGCAGCCTTGACCCGTGCCAAAAACACACAACTCAAACACATGCAGACACACCCAGAGCAGTTAGAAAACACTTCAACCAGCCGTATCTACATTTTTGAAGCAGTTGATTTTAAAAGCTTTAAGATTTCTAAATATGTAAACGAGCTCTGCTGTATTTGGCTAACCTTGCATGGATGAAGTGCAAACTAGCTGTGAGATGAAACGTAAACAACAACTTATTTAAACACAAATTTGCAGTGTTGACACTGATTATTAACGTAATCTCATGTATTATTAACAAAAAAAAAAAATCACAGTTACAGCAGTTGCAAATTTCTTTGAAATTCAATTAACTTTAATTCCACATCCTGTAATTCTACAGGGGCATTCGAAGTGAAGCTCCATTAGACTAGTAGATTTCACCGAATGACTAAAGGCACAGCTTAAACGAGCAGTTGTCTGAAAATATAAGCTGATCTGTTTTCTCTCAACATTCAGAGAGGAAACAGACCTGTCAAACACATCCCATCTGAGCTCTCTTTGATTGCTCATGAAATGCGAATAACTGAAATGGGCTGTTGGGTTTTTGGCAGTGATGTAAAATACGGGCATTCACATTCAGATCCCTGCCGCTCTGGCCCCGGAGCTCATCTGCTGTTTCGAGAGGAGAGGCTCAACCTTCACCAGAGGAAAAAACTGCACAATGTGAGAAAAATCTGAGAAAAAAACCCTACAAATGAAATGCATTTATGAGTCATTTTGCGGCATTAAACCCAGCTTTAATGACCATTTTCCATAATACAGGGGTTACCGCTATTACAATAAAATGTGGTAACCAACCAGTCATCAAAACAACCAATTCTGGAAGCTTCTTATACTGACTCAAGGAGACCTTGCACTGATTTATTATGATTTCACAGCAGTAAATTAACTAGTGTTTCTGCCAGAAATGAAATTTTTGAATTTCATATTATCATACAATTTCATTATCTAAATAAGGCTGATGAAGTAGCTGAGAGGCGTCAGTGGCTATCAAAACACAATCTCGGTGTAACACTGACGCTGTCACAACACTCTCAACAAGATGGCTGACAGAAGACACTCAAGATGGCTGTCGCACTTCCCACAACACTAACGCGACCGTTCCGCGCTAACAGCCGAATCACAAACTGCCCACGCCACCTCTGCAGCACTCAAACACACAGCGCACATCAGTCCAAACTGCTGGGCTTCTTTAAAAGCGCTCTCATTTTACAGGCCAGTGGAAAGGCCGGTGCGGCGCGCTCTCCTTCATGGCAGTGACCCACATTAACGGGAGACTGTTGGGGGGAACGGTCCCTTTTGTCAGGCAAAAACTGGCCAGGAGATGTAGAGCGGAAAGCTCTGTCACTGCGCTGAAACGCTCGTCCTTCCCAACGATCTTTAAATGCTCACAGTACTTCAAGACCTTCAAAAGAGCATAACCAGTCATTCAGAGCCACCAGCACTACAAACCAGGAACGAGAGTTTCAGGAGCAGGACAGTTCTGTAGTTTACCAAATTGAAAATGTAAAGATTTTAAAAACATATCTTGTCCAAAGCTAAAAAGAACATATCACACGTAGGCTTACATAAATTTCCTCAGACTATTTAAAAAACAACTAATTTGAGTAGTGTTCACACAAGTTCCTCCTAACCATGTGTACTTTAAAATATATATATATATATATATATATATATTTTTTTTTTTTTTTGCTTAGTTCTGCTGTTTATCACTTTTGTATAAATTAGGGCCATTTATTTAGTGAGAAATATTGCTAATGCACTGTCAGCATAACTGAGACGATCCCTGCAGTTTTCGTTTAGAAGACGATCCCGGACGAGCCCCCAATTTGTTACAAACCCTGCACCACAGGTGCAGCCAATGATCCGCCCATCAGGCTAAGTAATAGGAGGAGCAACCAATCACAAAAATTGCAGGAATCGTCTCAATAACTGAGATCATCTACTTTTTTTTTCCAATATAATTAAAAAGCTACTGCCTCCCAAAGAAGGGATGTTTACAAATATCTAACTTTTTTCCAAGAACCACCCATTTTAGAAATGCAATGCTCACCATGAAAAACACACAATTTGTACCTATTTCCTAATGCATTACTCTTTTTTGTTGGAATAATCAATAGATTTAGGTATATTCAGTGATATTGATTCATATTTTTTTACTTAAATATAACCCGTTAATGTAGTGCTCAATACAGTGAGACAGCGAAAAATGTATTTCTGATACAGGCTTGCATAGACTATAGATGTAAAACCGGCAGAGATGTTCCACATAGCTATTTTTTAGCAAATGTTTGCAGTGCAGTCAACTACTTTTTACAAACGATCATCTGACTGCAGTATAGACATAATTTGGCAAAATGACTATTTCAAAATCGTTTCCCATTAAGCTGCTAAATATATGGATTCCAAGCTCTGTGTAGGATGTGCAGAACATGACAGTAAAATAAAGCAGAGAGCAGGGTGGATGAGGGAGTGCTGTGTGAAACGGCATTTATACGTCAGGGTTACTCCCAACGCTGTATGTGCACTGCAGTAACCCTCATTCCATTCACATGCTCTCCAGAGCCAGTTGGACAACATCATCGGACCTCACCAAACACCCCTCCAGTGGAAGCAGGTTTTCATCAGGTTTTACAGCTGGAGATTTAGGTGCGTATCAAACGGCACACGTTCTGCAGCATGACAATCAGTGTATGTGCATAAGCATCCTGAGGCCGATCCATGAGGCGGATCTAAGTGCCCTCAGCTGAGACGTCCCAATTTTACATTTGAGCTGTTTCATAAAGAGCTCTATCTCCACATGAACACCACTCAACTTTACATTTTTGATGTTTATGACAGCAGAGGGACGTTATAACTCTGTACCAAGCTTACATGTCTTCTGGGTAGAATGATTAATAAAGAAGATGAGAAACTGTCCAACATTTATTTCACCATTAACTTTTTAAAATTAAAATCAATCAGCTCGAATCTTTTCCCAAATCCACAACCCCCAAATCAAAAGCAAGCACTGTTTTTGACGCCCAGTGTAGTTTTAAAGCCACTGAACATCAGAAAGAAACTATCAGGAGCTTCAGTGTCTGCACTCACATTGGTAGTCACCAGTAGATCAACTCCTCATTTACAACTTTGTACATTTCTAACAGTTGCTGTCGGCTACGTTGCCTTAAATCACTAACTATTATTGAAAAGGAGCAACTTCCGGGTTGCTTTCTTACTGCAAAATATTATCAGTGTGAAAACCCCTTCAGGCAGAATGATACAAAAAACAAAACTAGCATCTAATGCGTCTGTGCTAATCCACCATAACTCAGAAAGTATCCCTGTAGGTGTAAAGAATCCTCTCCAGGCTTTGTGCTCACTTACTGTTACAATGAGTCACTCAGCCACACCGTCCAAACGACTCCCTCAAGGACTGAGACATCAACCCATGCAGCTAGCGTCACTTAATGTTTGTAATTATGGGGAAAACACATCATGCAAACATGTTTGCATCACATTATAAAAATGTTCTGTTTGCAGAGAGTGCAGGAATGGACCATAATGAACCTCATGCACATCAGCTAATAATGAACCAATATAAACTCATTTTATTTAGTCCACATTTGTCTCCCTCTTTCCATCTCTTTGTCTTCTCCCTTTCCATCCTTCTCTCTTTTTCAGTCTATCTTTCTATCCACATTTCTGTCACTTCCTGTCTATTATCTGTCTCTTTCCCTTTCCATTCTTCTCTCTTTTTAATGTCAATCATTCTGTCCATATTTCTCTTTTCTTGTCCTTTTTTGTCCACATTTCTCCTTTCCTGCCCATCTCTGTATTTTCTTTCCATCTTTCTCTCTTTCTATCCACATTTGTAATGTTCCTGTCCATCTTTTAATCTTGTTCTCTTGTCCATTTCTGTCTACTTTCTGTCCACATTTCTGTCTCTTCTTGTCCATGTCCCCGTCTCATTTCCAGTTCATCTCTCCATCCACAGTTGCTTTTTTCTGTCCATTTTTGTCCACATTTCACCCTTCTTGTCTATCGTGCTCTGTTTTTCCCTCTGTTTTTCATGGCTATCGGTCTGTTCATATTTATGTCTTTCCCTGTTTGTTTTCTGTCCACATTTCTCCTTTCCTGTCCGTCTCTGTATTTTTGATATTCCATTTTGATATTCCTGTCTCTTCCTGTCCAACTCCCTGTCTCTTTTCCAGTCCATTTCTCCAGTACAGTTTTTTTTCCTGTCCATTTTGTCCACATTTCTCCTTTCCTGCCCATCTCTTTATTTTTTTCAATCCTTCTCTTCTTCTATGTGATGTTCCTGTCTATCTTTTAGTACTGTTCTCTTGTCTGTTTCTCTCTACTCCTGTATATCTTTCTGTCCACATTTCTATTACCTGTCTACTTTTTGTCCACATTTTTGTTTCTTCCCGTTCATGTTCCTGTCTCTTTTCCAGTCCATCTCTCTGTCCACAGTTGTTTTTTCCTGTTCATTTTGTCCGCATTTCTGTCTCTTTCTGTCCATCCCTCTCTTCCCATCCCTCCCTTATCCCATTTCTTTCTATACACATTGTTGTTGTTCCTGTCTACTATTTTGTCTCATTCTTCTATCCTTTTTTGTGCACATTTGTCTCTACCTGTCCATTTTATCCACATTTCTGTCTCTCTCTATCGCTTCCACTCTTCCCCACACACTACACCCTAGCAAAAACAGTGAGATATAAACCCTAATGAATGCATTCCTTCTAAAAGCAGCAAACAAAAAAAAAAAAAAGCAAATTATCATTTTGTTCAATTCATTTGCTCAAATGTATTAGTCAACCAAGCACCTCAAGCAAGATGCAATAGCTATTATCATAAAAGGTGCGATGTTCTCCTTCAGGTCCTCTCCTAGTGAAACCCTACCTGACTGAAAGCAAGGGCTGACGACCTTCTCTGTTCTCCTGCCTTGATTAATAACTTAATATCTTATTAATTAGGGAATTTAGCTGAGAGTGAAATGCTTTAATTTCCCTGAGCAGAATCTCCTGTCTGAAAACGAGTGATTAAGCATCGGAGAGGTGAAAAGTGAAGGTCGCAACGCTCCACTCTCCCCTCTTGTTCGCGTCTTCTTTGAGCGCATTTAAAAAGCTTAATTGTGTCACGTATGACAGTCCTTTGACCAAAGCCTTTTTCCCCCCTTCGGCACTTCGCACGTTTTGTCATGTAAATGGCAAAGTATTTTCAGATCCCATCTGAGGAGTGTTCAGAGAGCGGGAACGGCAGTTGAAGGAAGATTAATGCTCTGTTACCTGCCTATTTTCTCTCAACTTCTTCAGTTCTTCAGTAATGGCTTTTGCACTGACACGATAAGACACCGCTACAAATTTGTTCAAATGTTAGCAGCCCATTAAAACATTCCTAAATCTGCCTTACTGTTTAAATAAGCCCAAGGGCAGATAAAACCATGCGTTTTCACTCTCACTCTGTGTTCTTTCAAATTGGAGACTTGTCCCACTTGCCTCAGATTCTCCAACCATGAGGTGAGTGAGGACGTTATAGTGCGTAATGAATCTAAATCTAGTTTAATCCAGCTGTGAATAGGCGTGTCTGATGGACTCACCCTGGGGCAGGTCAGAGGGCAGGTATGGCACTTCTTGAGCGCTGACATGTGTCCAGTCGAAGTCGTCGTAAGGATCCTGCTGGTAGTCGCACTGTGCTGGGCCATCGTCGAAGGTGCAGCCACCTAGAACAGAGGACCATTATACATGTTTCAATTCAAACATAACTGCACAACTTTATTAATACAGCATCTGGCAGCTTTCTGTGCATGAGACACACATCGAGATCCAAAAGTCTGTGATCACTGGTGAATATGCACATAGACTACATTTTTCTAAAGGATTTTTTTTCAATACAAAGAAAATGAGTGTATTAAACCAACCCAAATACTTGCTTTACATGTTTTCTAGTACATCTTCAATTTAAACTTATTGTTTTGTTACAAACGTAACAAATTAGTGCTTTTGTTTGATCACAGACTTTTATTTAAAAAGTATTTATATGACACCTTATTTTTTTAGTATCAAATAAACACTTTTGCTTATGATCATGATATATGAATATGACGAGTGAATATGGTATGTGAAAAGGATGATCATTGAAGTGTTACACCGCGTCTAGACTGGACGCGACAGTTGTCGCACCGCGCCGCAACAGCTAAAGTCTGTCTACACTGGACACGACAAAGCGACCGTTGCAAATCATTTGAACGTTGTGTGAGCACGTCATAAATAGAATGCGGCAGCAGTTTACTGTCGGGAATGTGTCGCACCGCATCCAGTGTAGACAGCATCATTGATTACAATGGGTTCTACTGTATTTTGTCACGCCACGCCACTCGTGTCCAGTGTAGACACGGTGTTATACATCAAAGTACCTTAGTACCATCTGATGCCAACACGTGTTTAGTACTTTTCATAATTGTAAATAACCCATATGCAGATGACCAAATCTAGTGCTATAGTTTCTTCATATTGAAAGTCCTCTGTTTGTGTTTCTCAAGTCGGCTATCAAGTTCTTATGACAACAATCTTTCTGTGACGCAGCCCCAGACTTTGTTACTCATTTATAGAGATTACTGATAGCTCAGTCTTATTATGAAAACTGCAGGCGAAACAGGGTGATGATGAGTACTAGCACATACAGTCAAAAACTGATTCATACTGTTATAAACACACAGAATCAGCCGGTTTGGTATGTTAAAGTTGTGGTGCGGCAGTAATGTATTACACATTTACAACATACAGCACAGTCTTCCCATCAAGATTGTGTCACATCCTGCTGCCATTCTGCCTCTCTTTTTGCCTGTGTGTGTGTGTGGTTGGGAAAACTGGTTCCTCTATTCAGTTCATGAGTGTGAATGTGAATTGTTCAAACTCCACAGGATGTTAAATTGATGTTTGAATTGAAATGACAGGATGATGAATTTACTGAACTGCAATTCAAAGAAATTTACACAACAGATGAATTGCATTAGTAAAACACAAGCTTTGAGACCAGATATAAGTAATTACATAATTAATTTTGACTAATTATGCCAATTTATTTCATGACATGTACAATATATATTTTACACTCCGCATGCATTTTATTTCCTGGTGTTCTGCCATGATGATCCATCAAATAAAGTAGACTATAAATAAAACTTTAATGTAACTTTACCATTTCATATAAATTTAATACAAATATAAAATTATAAACTCACACACATTTCTATATTGTTCTACAGTATATTGGTATTTCTATATAATAGCACATATAATTCATTGCGAGTTCATATATGTGTGTGTGGGCTCAGATGGGAGATGATGCAGTCATGGCACAGAACAGACATGAGAGTAGGCAGCAGGACGATCTGTCACCACTCAGTGTGTGTGTGTGTGTGTGTGTGTGTGTGTGTGTGTGCATGTGTTTTTCACTTTCTCATGCATGTCTTCTAGAGTGCTCTATTGGCTGACAAATAAGTACATTTGCCATGCTAAAGCAGGTGGCTCTTTAAAAATAAATAAAATACATTTTAACAATAATCTACATTGTAATTGATATTACGAGACTTATTAATTAGAACTGAGGCATGCACATTTCAGCATTTTTATGGACTTTATGGCTACATTTTGTCATTATTGGATTTGTTTAGTATAATAAAGTCCACTGGTAAGGTAAGGTAAGGTAAGGTAAGGGAGAGTAAAATACCATCCCGCCTATTAATATTTCCATCCTCTCCAATCTCCAGGATTCAACTACAACCTCCAGACTGGACATTCATCTGAACGATTAACTATCATCATCTTGAAAAACTGCTTGACAGGACGTCATGACTGTCTGAGAACTTGTTAGTGACTCTAAAGCAGTGCATTCATTATGTGAGGTTTTCTCACCTGTGTAAAGGTCAGACGCTCCATGTTTTACATTCACTGACCTTTACAACCTCTCAGTGATTTCACAGAGAGAGCAGAAATCCAGACAGATGAAGGTGTTAATTAAACGGCCCTGCATAATGTTGGGAAAGAAATATCTGCACCTTCCCAAGAGACCACACAAATTTATCTTCGCAGCGAGCCCAAACTTATAAATGGAAATGAGTCCTCATCGTTCAACAGATCTTTACGCCAGACTGCGTCGCAACAAAAATTACAATAATCTCAACTCTGAGACACAAGCACATTTTGCAGCTTCTCTAGTTGCAGGATATGTAAGCATAACAGACCTGAGCTGTGTGTTTCAATTGAATTTTAAGGGAATATCCTCTGCCAGTGTGGTGTAGATTTAGTTTTGAGTGAGTAAAACACACGTTTCCTACATTTTGTACTTCAAACACATGCAAATGTAGGAAACGGCTGACGACGACTTCTGCAAACAGACCGTTGCAAGAGTGGAGGGAGCATGGGAATCGAATGAACTAAAGAATAAGACACAGAAGAAGAAAGCTGACTTCCAGAGGGCAGGAGAGACGTCTGCACACTTAATCTGACTGATTATTACGGCGAACTAATAATACCGCTGTCATTTACTGCTAATCCACGGACTTAGTGCCATGTCATGCTAAAATCATTTGAGACGCACAAAATTAAAAGACATGTCACTTCTCATGCATCCAAGAGCAGTAATAAAAGTTACATTATGAGCTGAGCCTCAAACCTCCAACAACACCATAAAAAGATATTTAGTCTATTAGGGATCAAATTGCATGAAAATAGGCCAATATAGCCCAAAAAATGATGTGGGTGGGTTTTGTTTAAAAGTGCAAATATCACAAAAATAGCTTATGCACGTTTATGAGTATTTCCCTTTCTGTTTTTACAACATTCACCCTACTGAACGATCAGTCCTGATCACTGAATCCTACTTTCACGACATCACTGAAATCATATATCAACACTGGACTACATTTTCAGCTACAGTTTACATCCACGTAGAATTTCTCCGGACCTGAACCCGAGAATGAACTCCTTTCTCACATATAATTTTAGTCTTGAGTGCCTGGGTATCGGCTAAATGTATTTGCCAAAGGCCGGTGTGTGTGTGATTTAAAATGCTTAAGCAAACAAAGGGACTCCCGAACCAAAGCAAAACATCCTCAAATTCAAGACAAAATACAACACCCACTGAATCGTCTCGCAGAGTTTAATTTATCTACAGCGCAGGAAATTGAGCTCAGTCCTCACAGCGGCGTCTGCCCACATTCGCACACACACATAATACTCTCTAACATCACAAAACCAAACACCTCCACACACCATCTGACTCTCTTTGACGCGCTTGGCTCCGCCGAGAGGCCGGAATAGCCGCGGATAGCTGGCCCGAGGACAGAGCGCTGACAACAACGCCCGCTTATGTGCCGAGGACAGAATTCATCTGTCTAAATGGGGCAGCGGCTATTCAGGAGGTCCAAATCGCCACAATCCCACTGCCTTATGCAGCAAATATCTTTCATACCCCACCGAATGCCTGGCGTTTGGCGTTTCACAGCCACCATGCTCAGTTCATTGTGCAGGACAGACGGGCTGAGCGCTTTAATGAGTCCATAACGCGGCGCTCCGCTCCAGATGGGCCCGAATGCGGATCCTGTATTCGGCGTGGCTGCAAGGACACTAACGGGGATGATTTGCATACTAATCTATGGCTGCAAATATTCAGCCTCGCTAATGAAATAATAGCCTGCTCTTCATTTACATAATAAAATAATTATTGTGTCTGATAAAACCTCAAGGGCAAAGCCCGTTCACAGTCCCCAATAAACACGGGTTAACAACTCCATCCCCGCACGCTCGTAAACACCCACTTATTAATAGTGATTGAGAAAGAGACTTTCCCTGCTAAAGCGTAGAACGCAAATCAGCATCGAATCAGCCCTTGTTCTCGAATTAAAACTCAGGAATCGATTCCTAACATTGCAAACTAGCCAGATGTGGAAAGAACAGTATGGCGGGAGGTGATGGAATCAATCATAAAGCCATCAGCTCCTGAACTAAATTGAAAAACACAAAAAATGATCCAATCAACATGAAGAAACACAAATAGCGCTTGTGTTGTTTCGGGTAAAATGGGAAAATGTTATTTTACAGAAGGTTAGTCACAGAGAGCGTCAGATTAATCAACTTCACTCGAGATCTCATAAATAAAAGCTCCGTTCTGCACTGCTCTGTTTTATTACGTTCGGCTTACATTTACTCTTCTCCACTATTAAGATCTTATTTTTTGCATACACCTCTAATTGTGAAAGCAGTTTTTAACCCTACAGTGTGAAAACACTGTCAGCCTAAGTTGTTTAGTACTAGACAACCAGTCATAAACTCAATAATGATTACTTCTTTAAAAATTCATGAGCTTTACAAAGCTGAAGAACCTTTAAAACGCTGTTCTGTTTCAGTTAAAACTGTGAAGGCACATTACTGAGAGTGACAAGCTACATTATTTTTTACAGTTTTGCTACGATATGTCTATAAGACAAACTGAGGTGTAAAAGTTAACTCAGGCCTCTGCATGACTTGAGTTAAAAGACAGCAAAAGAGAAGTCAGCGCTACAAAATGACCTTGGTTTCACAATTTCACATGTGAAAGCCTGTAGATACACAATATGATGGTCAATGGTGTTGAAGAAAGAGATAAAACTCGAACGACTCGAGCGACTTCGGTGACTTTCAAAGACGAACAGACAGCTGCGATGATGGCTAAATGGCTTCTCTCACTTTTACCTAAAACAAAATGCTCAATTATGTAGAAATAACAAAAGGTGACACTTGTCTGTAGGTAAACAATACGTGTCACTTCCTCCGCTGTGCCTGAGTGCTTTGATTCAGAGTGTTTTGACCGCAGGTTTACGGCTGTTTTAAAGCAATCTTTGCGTGCTTCATTGTGTGTTCGTCGAGTGGACCGAGAGTCTAATCACGCTATTAACATTATTCCAGTGAAAAGGGAGAGGCAGTCTTCTTGAAGGGCACAAAGTTATTTTCTGCTTGTAGAGCAAAATGTCAAAAGCACACACATTGTAAATGGATTTCCTACCAATTAAAACGGCTGAAAGCAACACCTTCAGAGACTGTCAAAATACTCCTTAACCCCCTCGCTGAAAGCGCTGTCGGCACGCCTGCACAAAATCACTTCCACCGCTTTAGCTGAATCACTATACACACAACGGCCATTTGCATGCCAATTAACGAGCATTGCCGTACGCAGAGATAACGGAAGAAATAAACAATTAAAATGCATCTGTCAAAAAAATAAACAAACAAGACTGAGCAGGATCATTTTCATCACTGTTTTTACAGAATTTGGGGTGTAAAACGGTCATAAAAATGCAACAAAATGTCTTCATTTTGCATGTTATAAATTGTTCTTTCTTGAGATTTGAGGCTGAAATATGAGCTGCACATTCAGTGTGAGAGCTGCATCGGGCACAGATGATGTTTTAAAGCCGGCCGCATGCTGGAAAACCTCTGCATGACATCAACAAGCTGAAAAAGCTCTGCACCTCTGACCTGCTCGGCAGACCCTCGCATCTGCCTTCAGTCTCATGAGGGGATCGCTGAGCCTTTACAAATCACTGCTGAAGAGGTTCACACAGAGTTAAACGTCTCCTCTGTCCCGTGAAACGTGAGCGTAGGAGAGAAAGAAGGTAGTAGCTGAAATCAGACACTGGCACGTCTAAGCCGAGGGACTTTAACAGAGACAATGAAGCGCTGCTGAGGTGAGCCTTTGTTTCGTGGAGGCTGTTCTTCTTAAAATCATTCAGCCCTATGCAACTACACTGGACAGTAGCTTTATAAATAGATGATTTAAGAGTTCGCCTGCCCATCCAGTCTTAATAGTTAATGGTAAACATGGCTTGCTGTCCTTGATGAAGACTCGAACCCAAGGCTTGGCTTGAGCTTTGAGTTCAGCCCCCCATTGTGCCTGCTTATATACTCTCGTAATTATTGATTAAGCTCTTCCTGAACCTATGTTTGAAACTTCATGTAATACATGATTTAGTTTAGCTACAGTCAAATCAGAGAAATTTGCATCAAACACAACTACAAGTTACGCAATATAACAAACCAAATCACAGCATAATTAGTTAAATTAATGAAATATTTTGTGGGGGTTTCTTTCAATTTTACCTTTTAAAATCACTTCATTTACCAAAATTATTCCACTTCATTAAAATAATTAAACCTGAATATGCCATACAAAGACTGTAAGCATGAGGGGATAAAGAAAAATAACTATTAATAGTAAAATAACTAGAGTTTGTTGTAATGCACATGAACAGAAAAATGCTGTTTCAGTTTTTTGTTTTTTTTTACCCGAAAATATGATGCTTAATTCAGTGTCTTACTTGCCATTTCTTTGTAGTTAACTGTAGAATTTACTATCAATATCTGAGTGAAAATTGTTTCCACACCAACTTTTTTCAGTGTATGCCAAAATAACCCTGTCTCTTCATTGTTAATATATCACATTCAGTTACAAAATAAATTACAAATTGCAAATTATAAAGGCTAATTTAAAATTCAAAACAGCAAAATTTGATAAAGAGTGGATATTACTGTTTGTCATTTAACATTTCTATCAAAAAACAATTCTGAATTAAAGCTGCAAGCAGCGTTGAAAGGGACCTCATACCCGGGCTCACCACCACCCAGTGGCTTTAGGAAAACAGCACATGGTGGGCAATATGAATTTAAAGTGGTAAATACAGAGGGAATATGTCAAAGACATATGTGCCAAACTTCCTGCTACCAGTTGGTGGCGCTATGACTCTAACTGGATATTGGCAAGTAGATATCTTCAGGCCAGCACTTTTAATGAAGTTCCACACGTAGGTTCGGGAGGAGCCTAATCATTCAGCGCTCAAGCCAAGCCTCGGGTTCAAGCCTCCATTAAGGACAGCAAGCTAAGTTTGTTTACCACTGCCCAATAAGACAGGATGGGCAGGCGAACTTGTGAATCAAACATATGAAGTTTGGTGCAGATTGAACATTGTATGAAGTTACAACAACTTCTATTCCCACGGCAAAACATTGAACTTTGTCAGGCCACCACGGACACGCCCTTTAACAAAACCTCTTCTCAATTTAAAATTTCAAAGGCCTTTACAGTAAACTGACTAAATATAATGTTGATGTCATTAAATCTCTATGAGGAGTTTGTTAAAACGTAATACATGACACTTCCTGTTGCCAAAAGGTGGTGCTATGGTCATAACTGAATATGGTCATGGGCATGTGTTTAGGACAGGACTCGTATCAAACATTTGAATTTTGGTGCAGATCGGACATTGTTTGCCTGAATTATAACAACTTCCTTTTTCATGGTGAAACACTGAAACACGAACACGCGCTTCAACGAAAACTCAAGATCTTCACAATTTAACGTTACAAAGGGCTTTAAATTACACTGACCAAATTTGGTGTTGATCTGAGTAAATCTCTAGGAGGAGTTCATTTAAATACAACACCTGAAAATGGCAAAAACGGCACAAAACTTGACAAGAAAATTCAAAATAATGACTTTGTGTCGGGTTTTGGACTTCGTAACGGGGGACTTTTAAATGTGTTAAATGTGTTACATGCACTTTGTGCACACTTCACTAAAATTTTACAGGTGGCGCTATTGAGCCATTTGGACACTCCCACTTCTGAAACACTTATCAGATTCCACTTTTGACGTGTGTGCAAAGTTTAATGAGTTAACGAGCATGTTTATGCCCTCAAAATGTGATTCATTTTGAAGAAGAAGAAGAAGAAGAAGAAGAATCTGAGCAATTCCAATAGGGTCACCATTAAAACTGTGCTCAGCTTCTTTAATTTGATTGGCCATCTTAATCATTTTGACACTGACGAATGCTGATAGATCACTTGCGCTGCCTGAAAATTTTTAAACGTTTTTGTCATCAACAAAGAGAGGGGCATTTTGGCTGCATCTAATTATTACTTGGGACATCAGAGGACATTAACATAGTGTGTGTGATTATTGCATCAACTTGCTCTGTTGTAAAGCTGCTTGTGCAATACAACATGACATCAGCGTGTTTGTCGTGCTACATCGCTACACGTTGGGAATGTAACTTTCTTGGGAAAAGCAGGAGTGTTTTGAAAACAGTCTAAGTAGTGTCAGGATCCCGAAAATAAAAGAGTTTTACACTCACTCTTTTCTTCCATTGTCAAGCTCAAACAATCAAGAGCTCCCTGCAGGGCGTTCACAGTCCCACCGCCCCAACTCACACAACTCTGTGTGCTGATTGGCCAGCTCTGATGATGTCACAATGGGCCTGGAGTGGCAGACAGCTTTTGAATTGCAGACGCACCTTCTCTTCACAAGCGAATCGTCCCGCCCTCCCAACAAAGAGAGGGCGAGCCTGACCTACTCCACAGAGCCTTTGATAACGGCTCTCTGAAGGCAGAGAGAGAGAAAGAAAAAGAGAGTGCGCTGGCTGGTTTACTGATGAGACGTCTCCTCTGTAGTTTAACCTGTCCCCACGCTTTCCTTCCGCACCATTTTACAGCGCTAAAGAACAAAAGACACGAGTCGGCAGCATATAATTACCCGCGAACGTGTGCGACGGCACCCGCTTGCGACACTGCCAGCATGAATCCCTCATTCTCACTTTTACTCACCGCAATCTCTCTCCCCGACAATAAAACGCCACCATGCCACTTTACACGCGATTACCTGACACTTAAAAACACAATATTTTTCTTTGCCACGCCGCAAAGGGAAAAAGTTTGATGTGTTCATATGGCGGTGGCCATGAAATGTCAGGATATGAATAAAAATGACGTTTCCCGTTCAGGAGAGGAAAGCGTTTCCACAGGTAATCATCAAAGCGGAAAGCTCTGGTACGGGTGAGTGCTGATGAATTCACAAATAAACGCTGGAAACCGCTGTGGAAAGGGCAGCGAGGCCTGGACGCGCAACGCTTCACCTGCGTTTATACAGCAGCGGCAGAAATGCGGGGATCTGGACGTAAGCTAATTTACAAAATGGGGAAAAATATGAAAGGACAGAGTTAAGAACGGGGGAAAATGATGACTAGGTGAGTCGAAGGAGTGTGTGTGTAATAGGGTCCAGGGAGGATGGCGTACTTCAACTAGCTGTCACAGTGTTTGAAATTTCTCACCCACGTTTGAGGAACTGCAAACAATCAAGTGTGGTCGGTAAATGTGCTGAGAGTGCAAGAACGCACACGTCTCCGAGATCTAGTTCTCGTATAATCTCCTGCTCGCCTCGGAGTCTGGCTGAAGCCCAGGTGAGATGACAGTGAAAAATAGGCTGTGGTTTAAAGTTGCGAGACCACGGTGAAAGCACGTCAGCTAGCTTTCTGTCTTTTCGTGCTACAGTAGAAACAGCCTATGCTCTGTTTTGGTCCTCAACAGGTTTCTTAACTAGCTTAACCAGCAAGACGCCTTTGATCGACCAGCAGTGTTTTTAAACAGCCTGGATGTGCTCAAGGACAACTGAGACTTTTCACAGGCATTTAAACTGAACCAATAATGTCTGTCTTTTGCCCTGGTACATAATTATTTTCTATATTAGTGAATTAGCATGATTTCTGAAAGAATTTTATAAAAGGAAACTGTGGCTGGAGTTTCAGGACCAGACCGCACCAGCACCGCGGCCTTTATATCAAAACCACAACCTCCCTAATTCATGCCAAGAATTTCTGCCTTTTACTGCTCAGAAATCCAATTAAGTGAGAAACAGCCGTATCCTCTGGCTAGCCCAGGGCCGCTGTGCGCGCTATTCAAGAGCTGACTTCTGCAGTCAAGGTAAGGAGATTAAAACAGGAGGCGTTTTGAGAATCAGACTGAACAGCAAAGCCCTGCCGAAGCCGAGATCCTGAGGCACATCCAGACTGGCCGTCGCTCATTTGTTTACCGGATCAGCTGTAACCGTGAGGAGAAACCTGCCGGACAGGTAATGCAAAGATTCAGTGGGAGCGAATCACTGCACTGTTGAAATCTCTATAGTTCTCGTGTTTCAGTGAAATAAGGGCCTTTATGACTTCACACAATAAATCAACACTGTTGTGTCTGTGAGTGACACAACAACATCAGCTGTCATATATCTCTCAAACGATCTGCATACCTGCCATTCCTGCATTCAAGCCAGCCCAAACTCTAAACCAATTTATTTTTATAATAATAAAATGGCAAAAGTGGGAAGTTCAGAGTAGTTGGCATGACCTTTTTTTTAAGCAAAATATATTTGAGAAGCTTAAAAAGATATTTGAGAAACAAACTTGTGTAAGATCGTAAGACTTGTTTTAGAGAATGTCAGGAATTAAATTGATTTTTCTTAATGGCATTTTTCGTTCTTCATTCTTTGAGGAGAATTTGACAAAAACATTGATCATTACTGATTATTTTAAGCATTTTTACACAGAGATCTACACAAAGATAGTTTAAATCGTCATGTTGTATGAAAGATGTTCATGTGCATGTTGTATTTCCTGCGGCGTACATCTCATATAACATCTTAGGAGAAAAAAGAACAGAGTGCAGACAGCATGTCACAACCTGCACTCACTGCATCACACACACACACACACACACACACACATGTTGGGTTTACATGTTTTATGGGGACATTCCATAGGCGTAATGGTTTTTATACTGTACAAACCGTATTTTCTATCGCCCTACACCTACCCTACACCTAAACCTAGCCCTCACAGGAGACTGTGCACACTTTTACTTTCTCAAAAAAACTCATTGTGCATGATTTATAAGCCTGTTTCCTCATGGGGACCTCACAAATGTCCCCACAAGGTCAAAATTTACTGGCATTACTATCCTTGTGGGGACATTTGGTCCCCATAACGTGATGAATACCAGGTGCACACGCACACACACACACACACACACAGAGTAAAAGGTGTTTAATGGCACTGATGTGAGTGTTTTGTTGAGGCCAAATCTGCAGATTTTCTGGTCAGCAGAGTTTTACTGTCCACATCTGCAGGAGGTGATAAGCCATAAAAATGACCCACATTTGGCAGGACACTCTTACACACACACACACACACACACACACAGACACACGTCCACCCCTGACTGCAATGAAAAGTAAAGCCCACTGAGAACACTAACTCCACTTCAAGCTGACGTGTGCCATATTTTATGCTTTTTATTTTTTTATTTTTTAAACGTTAAATAATTTCTCGTAATGTGTAGAATCAAAAAGCATACTTTTTAGTTTATAAAATTATACTTTTAAGTTTACTTTAAATGTAATGATAGAACAAACTGAGTCCTCATTTACATGAGGTTTTTTTATGCTGTATTGCAAGTATACTGTGACTATATACTCCCTTTTATACTACAAGTACACTTGTAATTTTCTAAGCAAGCTTTACATCATACATATAGTTTACTATCTATATATTATTATACATCATTATACTTAAAAATTAATTTAACTGTACTTTAAGTACATGGACAAAAAATTGATGGTAAAACAATTTTCACTCAGAAATGTGACCGTGGACCACAAAACCAGTCATAAGGGCTGAATAAATAAGGTTTCCATTGATGTGTGGTTTGTAATTATAGGACAATATTTGGCCTGAGATACAACTACTTGAAAATCTTTAATCTGAGGGTGCCAAAAAATCTAAATATTGAGAAAATTGCCTTTAAAGTTGTCCAAATGATGTTCTTAGCAATGCATATTTCGAATCAAAAATTAAGTTCTGATATATTAGGAAATTTACAAAATATCTTCATGGAACATGATCTTTACTTAATATCCTAATGAAAAATCGATAATTTTAACCCATACAATGTATTGTTGGCTATTGCTACAAATATGCTACTTACGATTGGTTTTGTGGTCCAGGGTCACAAATGGTTATTTCTTGTGAAACACATTGCAATAGTTTTTGAAAAGACTTTGTTTCTGCTGTGCAGACTTGAAGTTATAACCTACACTACCAGTGGACTGCACATAAACATTCACATCTGCAGGAACAGTTTTCATGTTTGAGCATCTAACACAGCAACATTAGCTAAAGCAACAGCATGAGTTTGTGTTTTTGGACTATCTGCCGTCTCAGCAATGGCAGACAACGGGAGTGATATTTCAGTTCTGTTTGTCGATACTGCAGACACGCTTCAGCTTTAAACATTAACCGGCAAGACAGTGTTTGTGTGCGCTGAGGGCCTCAGAGAAAAGAAAAGAAAGAAAGAGTGAACGTTTCCACTGCAGCTGTAATAATCGCTCCCGTCGGCACCGCTGAGGTCAACGCTGGCAGCAAGTTTAAGCGTGAGGTGACATCACACACACAAACACACGGCTTTCTTTGTGTTTTTCTCTGTCAAGGCAGTTCTGTTGTTGTCTGCACTTCTATTCAGCTCCGAATGGAGTCAAACAGAACAATCTAGAACAGCAAAATCACACACACAGAGCGCCTCTCTATTCCTGAACAAGGCCAGGCTGGATTGATCATTAACACGCATGGGTAACATGACTAACTTCTGTTCCGCATCCCGAGTTAAACAAGGTCAAAATCACAGCACTGCTCTGTTCAAACAATCCTATTGTACCCTGTTAGATCAAAAGCTGACGTTTGTCATGTTTTAAATGTCAAAATGCTTTATTGTATGTCAGTTTAACAGTCACCGTCACTTCCGAAAGTCTTACTCAGGTTGACATCTTGAAGACTGCACCGCCGTGACTCTGGCGTCCAGAACTTTAATCTGTCTGTTTGAGCCCAACATGTCAGAAATTAAAACAGAAATGAATGTTTATTATGGGTTTAGCTGAGATTTTCATTCATCTTCGGATAAATAACTAATTAACCAAATGACGGCCCCAAACCGGCATGAGTCAACACCGCACTGAATCAAAGACAATCCTGCTCACAGCTAACCTTCAAAACTCGTGTTCACGCAGTGACGCTGACAGGTCACGCGTCTGCGCGTGTTTTTGGCTGCACGGTGTGCCGTGCAGCTCAGAGAGGCTGAGCGCAGAGCACAGAGATGCCAGTGAATCGGCCTAGTCATTAAGCCCGGCTTTAAGTCCAGACTAGAGCTGGATTTGAGGCTTCCAGAGAGCAGCACAAACTCCTCCTGCCAGCCCGTGGCACACACACACGGACACACTGAGGTAAGCTGATAACAGCCGTTGAATGCCGGCCTGAAACACAACCAGACACACACCAATCTGCTGACTTTGTTGCCATTTTCTACACTTTTATGGAAAAGAAATCCAGGGGATTCTGTGGAATGGATGTGGAGGTTTCATTTAGTTTAACTTGATGTACTAAACAAGGTCTGTTTTTCTCATTGTGTTACAGACAAAACAAGATTGACTGACTTCTTCTGAAGCCAAAACCCATTAATGACCTTTATTTTTCCTCACCTACAGCTATAAACATACAGACAGAAAGACTGTCAGCGAGAGAGACGTTCTCGCGGTTGTAAATCTGCTCCGTCATCCCTCACAGGCAGGTAAAAGAGCATGTTCGGCTTTAAAAATGAGTGTTGAGGGCCTGCTGCAGACGAAATGACGGAGGGGAGTTTGGGAAACTTTATGGCAGCGTTTAAAGAGCAGAGAGTCATTGGCTTTACACACCATACACATGAATCACTCACGGAGCTGGAGAGAGATGCTGCCGGCAACCCAGAGGCTGATCACTCATTGGCTGGAAACACATGTGTAATGTAATATGAGAGCTGGAAATCAGTGGAACCAGTCTGACGCTGACTCTGTGTGTGTGTGTGTGAGGTAAGAGCACATAGTCTCAGGTAAGAGTCATTTAATGCCTCTGCACACATTCCACACTCCTCTCTGACTGCTGTTCTTTTGTCATGCAGTAATTAACCGTGCTGATCCAAAGACCAGCCGAACTGTCCTATCCCAACATCATAATACACTTTGGGTGGGACCAACTCGCTTCGTGCTTCATTCTTTAGAGCTAATTGCACATACAGTCAGCAAGAGCACAAAAGAGCTTAGAGACATTTTGAGCGATTGTATTACACCCTCGGCCCATCTCTGTTTCTTTATCTTCTTCCCTCTCTGCTGGCCCGGCAGCCCTGTCTCTCTGCATTACAGTCTCCTGGCTTGGTCTGAGTGTCTTTCACCCTAATAATGACTTCTGACCTTGAATGAAAGAAATTAGTGACTAATGAACAATGCAGATCAGGGCGATTAACAGACAGCACAGATAAAAATAATTTAGAGTGTGTCATGTTTCCGCCACGGGCTCCGTTCCATGAAGTCCATCACCGGAGTCAGGATGCGTCCATCTGATCGCATTCAGTCCCTATCTAGGATACATAGTCTTGTCAGACACACTCATTTATTTATTTTTTTCTACAGGAAAACAGACCAAAAATATGATTCATGTTGTACTACACAGATTTTTGTTCAATCAAATGCTTTCTTGAATAAAAACATCCCACCCCGCTACCTGAAAAGCAGTTAATCATTGGTCAAGACTGTGGCATAATTACAACCTATTGGCTTCCTTTCAGCATTTCCTGCCTAAGCTTCCTGTTACAACTAGTGGCCAAACTGACACATGGCATTTTTTAATTATGGGCTTTGGCCAATAAAAACAGTCCATCTTTACTAGTTTACTTTCTGGGTGTTTAACAATAGAAAGGCAAACACTACAATTTGTTTCTCACACACTCATGGCATTCAACAAATATGCATTTACATTGTTTAAGCAAGTTTTTAAATATCCCATAAAAGTTTATTTTCCATAAACCTCACAAACTTTGGAAATTCAGCAGTTCTTCTGATTTTCTGAAGTGTGCACTGTAACGCATTTAGTCCTAATTTCAAAATATGATGCTATATCCAGATGTCATATTCATCTATCATATATAGATACAGATATAGATATATTTATATATATGAGCAATATCACATGAGTAGACTTGAGATATGGCTGTATGTTGGCACAGCTGTGATTCGGCCATAGGAGTCTGTGGCGGAAGGAAGTAGTTCTGCACAAAAGAGGGCTTTTAAAGGCACTACGTGGTTATTTTATTTATTTACACACTCGTGCTGAGTTGAGGCTTCTCTCAGCGGCATTATAGGTGCAGAACGATTGCTGACACCCTGGAGCTCACATGTCCGAAAACGTAGACAAATTTTCAAATAGACATTATCTTTATTAACAAACTGCACATTAGAACTATAAACAAGTACATTCTCACCTGAAAACCTATTAAAACTACATTCTGTGAGACAAAAACAGTAATATTTTTAAAATGATACTGGATTTGGGCGTCCGCCGTGACACTCACTGTAATACTTCAAGCGGAGTGATACAACTACGAATGGTGAATTGATGCATGTAAATTGAAGCATTTCTTTGGCCACCCTACTCAATAAGGTATTCCCATTGGACATCAAAAATAGTAGGAAATAAAAGTATACTCATCAAGCTCAATCTCAGTGGTCATAGTGTATGTCTTACAGGGAACAAGCCAGCAATCTTGAAGTCACCAGCAGAGTTGAAGTCTTCATCTTGTGGTGTTGCGGTCTTCATAAGGCTCCTCAAAACCACACAAATATGGCCTTGTTGTGGATCTGGTCTCAGACAAAACCACTGTCTATTTCTAACATGCTAAAGGTAATAATCACCTCAACCACTATCATCACAGCATTTTCCTTCTTCAGGAAATGCATGGCTCTGAATGGCTGCTGAGCTTATGTGTTTGACGTGAGCGCTGCAATATTCAGCATTCCCTCTCTTGCAGTTCATTCAGTTGGACAGTCTGGTTTTAGGGCTGACAAGCTGTGGTCTGGATCTGGAACTGATGCGTCTGGCATTGTCTCACTCTGGTTATTCAGCCCTGAGCGTTAACCGCTACAGCCCATCTCCACCCAGCTCAACTGGGTTCAGGTTTCTCACCTGCGGTCTGAACTCCCGGTGGATCTCAGGTCAGTGTCAGGTTTCCTGAGGAGCTTTTTCAGCACTGAGCTGAATGAGTGTCACACTCAGATTAAAAATCACTGCTTCTGGTTCTAAATTTTACATAGGGTATCAGGCAGAGATGCAACACAGCGCTACCAAAATGTCCTTATGAATGTATATATTTGCTTGGACCATCAGCCAATGAAAGACTTGGGAAGTGGTTTCCCATTGTTGATTATATGGTCAGTTGTTTGTTATTATTTGCATGAATCATTGTTTTCCCCTTTCTGTGTGTGAGGCAGCAGCTGGTTTATAGGGCTGTGGATGTACAAACTCTGTCTTCAACAATTTTACCATTTCCACTTAGTTCAGTCCTCCTGTTCTCTCTCTGTCTCCCTCTCTGTCTCTGTTGTCTTTCATGTGTGTCCAGGCATACAGGGCTTCCGCTGATCACTGCCCGAGGACACACTTACAGGCCTGACGGACACAACAGACAGAGAGAGAGAGCGGCCCACAGCCAAACACTGCCGCCAACACTCAGCACGCTGGGAAAGGATTTACCCTCGTCCAATACCACACACACACGCACACACACACAACAGATACACAAGAAAACATTTTCACATCAAATCACTTCAAATTCTTTTTTTTTTTTTTTTCAGATATGAAACATCTCTGTTGAATTATGCTCAGTAAAGCACTTTGTTCCTTCAGGAAACACAAGTCACATGATATGAAGTGTACAAATGTTATCAGAAAATAGTCGGGACTAGGATATTCCTACTTCATATCTTTAGCTTCCGACTCTGTAGCGCTCTGAAGTCTGATGTTTGGAAGATGAAATGAAGAAACAAAATGGCAATCCTAGCATGCTTTTTAAATTCAAATCTTTGAATAGAACAAAACTGATGGACATTTACATTTCTATGATATTTAACAATATTTAAATCTCTGAATAGAATAAAATTGACTGATATTTAAGTTGCTAAATAGGACAAAATCTGGCAATATTTAAATCTTTAAACTGAACAAAACTGACTGATATTTGAATCTCAGGACAGAACAAAACCAAACAATGCTTAAATCTAATAAATTAACAAAACCGACAGAAAAGAATTTACTTTATTATCTATAAATAGAACAAAATCAACAAATATTTATATCATTTAATAGAACAAAACCAACCATGTTTAAATATCTCAATAGAATAAAACATATCGATGTTTAAATCTCTAATAGAACAAAATAAACTAATATTTAAATCCTTTAATAGAACAAAATCAACTAATATTTAAACCTTTCAATTGTTTTAAACACTCAGATGTGGCCAAGTCACTGCTGCACTGACATAAGTGTTAGTCACCACTACAAATACAATAAATCTAAAATCCAGAGGCTCACTTGTATCGTTGTTAAATATCATCATGTTGCTCAAGCATTATTGACACAACAGTATGACTTTCTTAAAGCTACTTTGAAATGATGCATATCATGAAAAGCGCTATACAAATATACCTGTGTACATTTGAACTGACTGTGACGTCAAACACTCACATCTTGGTGAAATCCTGGTTGAAATGTTGAAAGTTCGACTTCAAGTAGCCCTTTATTGCACTTTTCCTAGTGGAAAGTTGTCAATTCTACCTTTTTTTGGGTCGCAGCACAAACTCTGCAATACTTCAGCTCTCAAACGTGCTGCTGAGGCTGCTGTAAACCACTACTGTATGCAAAGTCTACTGAACGGTGATGAACGAACACGTTGACCAATTGCGCAATGACCTACAGAACTACAGCGCTTTCAAGATGCTTGCATAAGCTGCTGAATAACAAAAATTTGCCTATTGAGAATCTTCATAAAACACTGCAAACCACGAGATCTGTTGCGACTGAAGGAGGTCACCTCAACAACTCAACTCAGTACACAAACCCTTGGACACGCACTGCACTGATAACATCCCATCATTCTCCTGACACAAAGAACCGCGTCAGGTTACATTAGTTACATTAAACTGGGCAACTACAGAGAGATACAGACAGAGCAAGAGAGAACGGAGCCTCTTCATGGCTTCGGCGCTGCATCTTCCCCTGCCACTTTCAATTAAGCAGCAGGAAAACTACCTCCGGTCACATCACCAGAAACAATAGCTGAACTGTCCCGAAGTGTTCATTAATTGTGATGTGTTTTGTTGCTATTTGGTCTGTGAAGCTTTTCAATTTAATGAACAATAAACAGCGCATTTGAAATGAAGAGATGTTCTGAAACGCAAACAACATCCTCGTGAAATCCACGCACCAAAACAGTTTTTTAGTTTGTGTGTCCATTTCTCACACTGTCTGACCCTTACAGTAGCTGTTTGTGGTACTGTACCACACGTTTGTGTATTTCACATTGCTGTTCTTCAGAGGAGTTGCTTAAATCCTGAATCCCAGTGCAATGTACCATAAGTGAAGGTACTTATCACTTGCAGAATAAGGTAAAATTGCTTTTGTCCTCCACTGTGTCTCCACTAAATGTCTAATGTAACGGTCCTGTACAGCCATCTGAGACTGTTTGTGTTACAGTATGTCACAAAGTACTTTTATTTCAAAAGAGCAAGAAAAATCCTGCTTTCCAACTGTCTTCTGTATCTCTGACATTAGGGAACGTTGTGCTCTAAATATCCGCCACGACAGAGATAAAGGACTCTGGGCTGAAGAGCTGAACATTCATGAAGACCCCTCAGATCCAATTACAGATCAACAAACGCACTGTACCAACATAACAAGCCATCTAGCAAGAGGTTATCTGAGTGCCTTACCATTCTCAAAAAAATGTGGATGTTTAAACAACGTGAATGTTTCTTTAGTGCTTTCTTGAGGAGCTTTAGCAGCACAGTATGAGCTGGTTTTGTTGGCATTTTTCAAATATCGCCCAAGAAAATACAGCACCCCTCATAATAAACAATGTTTCGTGAGGCGAAAAACCTCCCAATGGCTTCAGTGGCTACTCTGAGAATTTGCACAAGTCGAGCGAATGCCTCATTTGTTTTCTCCAGAAGTTGCAGCCATAAATTGTAGTGCGTAAGGCGGCGGCCTTGCGGGAAAAAGCAGACACCTATGAAGAAAATGAAGATGTTAAGAACGCTGACCAGGCTGAACATGAAAAATCTGAGCTCTCGTCCTGAACTCCTCATGAAATTCATATTAGACTGTGAGTTTATGCTGCAGAGCTTCTCTTGGTCTCTCTGCCGCTGCTTTTCTGTGATTCAGAGCCGTTCTGCTCAGGAGGATTCACTGTGTGCCCTCACACAAAGCCTCTTCCACCAACAGCTTCAACTACCCTTACAAAGACATACCATGGAAATATATATATATATAGCACATAAGGTGAATCTCACAAGGCAATACATCACAATTTATGCTGAGCCAGAAATGTTTTTGACAGGTTTCATGACATTTATCCATAAATATGATTATCAAACTATACATTACAGTTCATGGTATTATCCTCAGTTACGGTAAGTGAAACATGGTACCACCACTTTTCTTTTAAAAACACTACTAATGCATCTACACACACACATAGCAAGAATGAAGTGAACCTGAAAGCACTGCTTTGTGTTCATACTGACACTTGATTCCTCCACTAACATGAGTAAATAAACACAGAACAATGTAAACCTGATCCATTCAGAGGGTCTTTCAGTGCTTTCAACGCTTTTACTAAATCCAGTTTAGAGCCAAACACACTCCTGAGTGATCATTGGCCATTTTAAATGTCCTCCTGTAGCCCCAGCAGACTGCTCTACAAATCCAAACTCTACAAATCTGAGATCTTTTATTGTGACTTGCGTTTCACAGGACTTATACAGAGTGCTTAACATCACTAGTGCAATGCTGTACCGGGTGTGCTACCAAGTAAGTTTACTAAGTCTCATGGCAAAAACATACATGGGGGCACTTTTTTGCGAGACGCAAAATACTTACCAATAAGTACATTTCACTGCAGTTTCCAAAAGAAATTAACACTAGAGGCAAAAAAACTCTAACACCTTTTATTCCTTTTCAAGCAAAGTATGATTTACAGAGTTTTGATTAATAAAGCATAATTTTCACACAATTACTAGAGGAATATTATGTTATGACTTCAAAACAATTTTAATATGCTGGGAGATTTGAAAAGTGATGCTTTTAAATGTTAGCATTACATAGACAGCTTCATATTTATGCATTTTCATAGACGGTAGGTTTGTTCGGTAGCTCACGCAGTACAGAGATGTACTTGAGAGGTGAAGAGCTCCTGTACGAACCCTATTTAACTATGATTAGACAAAACAGTTCAAATATGCACACAAGGAATATTCAAATGGCATGCTTACGTCAACAAACGTGTTTTTATATCAGTTTTGCCATTTGTTAACACTATCGGGTAGGTTTAGTTTTGGGTTTGGTGTAGGGCATATTTCCAACATTAACTTTTAGCTACAGTCCCTGGATATTTGAACTCTGAACCGCCACAATAAGTACCTGAAGCAACATAATAAAAACACAGCAATACGTACCAATATCAACGTAATAAAAACGTGCCAGGGTTCACGTACTGAACTCATGTTTTAGCACCACTCAGTGGATATTTCTCTCTGAAACTGCTGCGAAACGTGCAGTAACCCTGTTGAAAAATCCAGCATATGCTGGTTAGGTATGTTTTGAAGCATCGCTGCTGGTTTGAGCTGGTTTAAGCTGGTCATGTGGTGGTCCTAAGCTGATCCAGAGCAGGAGCTAGTTGCTTAGGACCAGCTTAGGACCAGCAAATGACCAGCTAAGAACCAGCTTAAACCAGCTCATGACCAGCTCATGACCAACTAAGGACCAGCTTAAACCAGCTCAAACCAGCAGCCATGCTTCAAAACATACCTAACCAGCATAGATTACGTAAAAACGGTGTTGCAGAAAAGTACCCAGAGGTACGTATTTTTATGAGACTGGGTTGGAAAACCCACACATATGGAGCTGGTTATGTGATGCAAATGTCAAAATGTATTAAATTTTACAAATCATGCACTATACTAAAAGTGTTTTGTGCTCATAACAGCATTGTGCAAGGAATCACACAAAAATAAACCTTTATTAATTCATCATGTGTGTAAAAAGAAACAAAAGTTATTGGTGCTTTAATGACACTAGCATTTATATCAGCTGGAAAACTGCAGTGAACTGTATGTATAGGTATGTTTTGCAAAAATGTACGTAGATACGTATCTATAAATTTCCAATGAGCCTATGTAGGTCCCACTCCACTGATTTGCTTATTTACCTAGTAGGTTTCCTAAAGAGCATCACTAGTTTCACAATTGATGATGTGTAAAGACAGAGATATTTTAATAGTGTCTCTCATTTAAGTTCCAACAAACCACTTCACTGACTGAAAACTCAGATTCAACTATCTGATCGTGTCAGATATGCTAAAAAGGGTCTCAGTGTTTCTAGATATGCTTTAGTCTCCACAGCACCACTGCAAAACAAATTCCATTTTACAAGGGATTTTTTAAGTGTGGATTGAATGTGACGAGATCAGAAGGCGTTACAGTCTTTACTGGCTGCACTCATAAACAAACATACAACATTCAAAAAGACTCATGATGTCACGATACCAGTCTGACGAATCCACCATCCAATGAACTTCTCACTCACTTACTGAACTCAAGTCTACAAGTGAAAAAAACTCTTTAAATCATTTAAGAGTGTACACACACACACATACAGGTGGAGCGGTGGAATAAAACACAGCACAGCAACATTGGCTGTCCATCTTCTGTGAGCAGGGTGGAAGAGTAGGAGGAAGAGGAAGGGCCATCTGGAAGTGCCCCCTGATCACAACCTCCGGTCCCAAATCCCATATGGCAGCACAGGAGCCCGACCCTCACACACACACACACACACACACACACACACACACACACACACACACACACACAACACTTTCTCTGCTCAAGCATAACAATAAACTACAGACATAAATACATGCGCACACACAAACACACACACACACACACCTTCTGTCCAAATGTAGCAGCACATGAACACACACTTCCGCCTACCAATTACTTACAGCATGTCACACACACATACACTTCAGTACAGTATGTCCATCTACAGCAGATTAACAACATAAAAATCACAAACACACTGTTTGCCCAAATTAAAAACGACCACATACGGTTAAAACTGATGTGTGTAATTGTTTGGTAGTACTTTCCTACTTTCATACAGTTAGAGATAGATGCAAACAGGAAGGATTAGTCACGGCATCTACCAGTGGCAGACCAATGGTAGCTCTATTTTTTTGCATTTCCATTTAACCACTCTAATGTTCTGGCAAATAAAGCAACACAGTGGCAAAATCAGCACATCTGTGGCACAGACGAAGTAACTGGCATCTTAAAAGCAGGTTTAAAGAGAGAGATTACCCACACATGTGGTGTTTTTCAACAGCTGTCAGATCTCAGATCTTCACTTTCACAAGATCTATTCCAAAAGCTTAAATATGTGGCCAAGACAAGCCTCTCCATAAACACAAAGGGGCCGTGATAAGGGCGCCGCAGCCAGTCTAACTGGGTCAAACTTTTCCAACACGAGAGAAGAGACTGAACGCAAGCCAAGATGGCCAAAGTGTCCGGCCTGATGTCATCTCACAGACAGAGAGACAGAAACGAGGTCATTCAAAATGGCCGTCAGCCTGAGGAAGATCACTGGCTAGTGGAGAAGAGAGAAGAATGTGGTCAAAGACATTGAGGACAAGCTCCTCAAAGATTCCCGAATTTGATCCGTTCACATCTGAGCAGCATCTAACACATAAGGGCTGTGTGAGATACGTAATGGCATATTTTGATTGAAATTCTTGTAATTCAGATAGAAAAATGCTGCTCAAGACCATAAGCCAAATGTTTTTGCAGATTGCTTCATTCTGAAGATTTGTTTTAATGGATGTATTATTCAATTAGTCATGTAAGTCATTACATTAAAGTGTTACCAATTTGGTGCAGCATTTTACAAGCTTTTTTTTACAACAAAGTCTTTTTCATTTAATTAAATGTCACTAAATATACTTTTCTGATGTTTTTAGCTCATCAGTGTTTTTTCTGCATTATAGAGAAAGCGTGTGCATATGGTTGCCAGGTTGAGAAGATTAAGTGTCTATCAGAAAATGTATCAGTTTAAAAGAAAATCTCTGATTGGATTTAAACTCGACACATCTGGCAATAGAAACCACAGAAGTGTGTTACCAATGCAAGATAATGCAAATGCAAAATTAAGATGAAACATTTTCAGGATAAATAATCAGTGGGGAAACACTGCAAACGACTGCGCTTACTAAATCGAGAGAAGATTTGCAGCACATTCTTAAGTCTATAATAATATTCATAATATCTAATAAAATAACCACACTGTAAACAACAATTTGTTGAGACAACTTAAAATAATTTGTAAACTTAAATTTTAAGTTTAGTCAACTCAAAAAAAAAGTTTATTCAACTTGAAATGTTAAATTATACTAAGTGACAACTTAGATATTTGAGTTGAATCAACTTAAAATTTTAAAGCAGCTGAGTTACCCATCTGTTAAGTTTAGCAAACACAAATATCGAAGTTGTTACTTAGTACAACTTAACATTTCAAGTTGACTAAACTTATTTTAGTTGACTGAACTTAAAAATTTAAGGCAGCAGTGTAACTAATTATTTTGAGCTGACTCAACAAATTGTGTTTTTTATTTTTTACAGTGCAGTTCTGCTATTTTCCTGTTTATCTCTGTGAAGCTGCTTCAACACAAACTGTATTGTATAAACCGTTATAGAAATAAAAACTTGACTTCAATCAATATTTTTATTTTGTTTAGTTTCATTGGTTTTGTAATTAAATTACACAGTGTTTGATGAAATTATATAACCTAAAAGCTCTGTGACTACAAAGATATTATTTCATAATTCCAGCTATTTTTGATAGTACTTTTAACTGTAGAAGTAGCAGATAAATCCTTATAATCACGCCAGTCCCTGTACTAAGTGACAAACAACACTCTAAAAAAACAGGCACAACCTATTATATCATTTAAAGGTATATTTCCATATTTGTTTATTACAGGTGTTTTACCAGTATTTAAAATGTTACACTTCATTTCATTGTGTTTTAGAGTTAACAGAAATTAATGAATAATGTTGTGTGTGATGAGCTGCCAGTACATTTTCTGTTATTTTACAGATTTATTTTTTACAGTGAAGTTTTAAGTTCACATCTAAACAACTTTCAGCTTTCTTTAAGAGTTTGACTCTTATTCAGTGGTGTGTTCAATCTGACTTTAACACAGGAGCCTTGACGCAGAGTTAACTGCAATGAATTTACACTCCATCGAGAGGCTCTTGACTGAGTGATAAAGAGAATGAACCCAGAAGATTTGCATTATTTGTTCTCAAAAATGTTATTATTATTATTGCTGTAAAATCAGAATCTGCTTTGAGCTAAACTAAAAGCTCTTCCAAGAAGCCAAAGAAAACACGTTCACACATTCCAGCGATATCTAAGAGGCTGAAGTTAAGCGCTCGCTCATATTATGAGAGGATCCGAGCACACTTAGCATGACTACTAAAAAGACAGGACATCTATTATCTGCTGAATATGGGAGCGCTCAACATCCTCCTCCTCGTCTCTCTGCTGAAGCACATTAGCCTTGAATATTTTCTTTCATCTGTTCATTAATGTCAAAATATTACAATTTACAGTTTTCCCTGACAGTATTCACCCCACAACACTTCTACCCTCATCTTTGAAGCATATATGCCAACTATAAAATAATAAAGTCAAGTTATTTTTTCTTTGTGTGATCACTGTCACGTAAGAACGTTTAATAGTCAGAGATTATTACATTTTTAATGCTTTCTCGCAGATCAAATGAAAGTATGATAAATAGATAAAAAGAAATTTACACGCTGAAACAATGAAAGCCATGCTAAAATTGAGAACAACAGCATTTGTGCTTTTGCGATATTATTTAATTTTAACATTGACCTTTCCAGTGCTATTTTAGTTAGTTTAGTTTATTGATTTTTTTTTTTTTTTCACATTTCAGGTTTCAAATATTTTTTATTTTATTTATTTTTATTTGTTTATGGTTTTAGTTAACGATAATTACCCTGGACCTTTCAGCATGTTTAGTGATGGTAGATGTGTGAGATGGAAAGGCCCGACGGTCAGACAAATTGAAAGAGTATTTCTGGACTTCTGACTTCCTTTGCCTACAGGAAGGTGACAGTGGGATCTCAGTCACACTAGTTAAAACAATTTCAGCAAACATCAAACATCAGGGGAGAGAGAGCGGGGGGAGATCAATCACTCAAGATGGGCTAACGCTGCTCGACACACACACACACACACACACACACACACTCCTGAACCAACACAGTGTTAGACACACAAGAACGGAGGGCTGCAGCAACTGATCGATGATAATCCATAATGAAAATAGTCAACAACAAATTTTATTATTGATCAGCTGGGTCTGTGCGATGTACAGAGAACCAGCATCAGTAATGCCACTTCACAGTGGTGAAAAACACACTTCTGTAAACAATAAAACATGAGTGAGTCGCTGTGGGAAAAAAAGCAGGAGTCACGCTGATAAACACAAAAACACTTCAATCATGAGATTACGGTTTCATTTTGAAACTAAAAAAAAATAATTGAACATTAAAGCTACTATATTTAAGTAGGTTTATACAGGTTCGTTTAATTAGGTAACACAGGTAAAGCTCATTTTATGTATTATGTATTACTGTAATGTGATGTGAATATAAGAGGATGTTTTACAGGACAGATAAATGACAGTTAGGTATTTTTGTGTTTTGTGTTCCTGTGTTCCTCACCAAGTTTGTGATTTGTCTTTATTATGTAGTTACTGTGCATTTGTTCACTTTTTTATGTAACTTTAATAAACTTTTGTGAGCACGTAATGTACAGCATAACCTACATTCATATTTCACAGTAGTTATTTATAGTCTTTAAATTCGTTTGGAGGAGAACATTAGGCAGGATATGGAACTTTTTTCAAAAAAAAAAAATACACTAAAATAACTAAATTCGGTTGTTTTATCTAATTGATCGAAAAAACAATCAAACGTGAGTGAGACTTTGCTCTTGTAGCATGTGTCTGTTCATACACACACACAGACCTGTGTGGGCATGTGAGCTGTGCGTTTCAATAAAGACATCAAATCAACGTCTGATTCAGCTCTCATTAACACACACACACTAATTACAGAATGAGTCACAGAAAGACGTGTGTGAGCTCAGCTGGATTCAACATATATTGATGAGAGGAGAAGAACTCATTACAGCAAAACAACTGAACATTAACTAAACACGCAGTTTCACACATTCAGTAGGTCGAAGTGTCTTTGGGTTGTTCACACAGAAGGTGTTTTTGTGTTTAAAAATGCAAGTTGCAGGGCCTTGACATCAAATGAAACTTTAACATTCCAAAAAATCAGCGCTGCAAAAGATGCAACACACGAATGCAAAGGTCAAACTCAACCATCTAGTGCATGCTTACATTGAAAAACAATGGAAAGCAATGCAGCTGAAAGAAAGAACGAGTTCTGTGTGAACAGCCCCTTGAGGTCAAGTCTAAGTTTCACAGTCTCCCATAATGGCAGTATCTACTCATCGCAGCCGTGTTTTGTGCTCTTGCATTGGAGTTAACTGCCCTTGTTTTTAATTGCAATCTCTGCATTTGAATCATGTAACACAGCCACACCGAGTGTGCATTTGCATGTGTGTGTGTGTGTGTGTGTGTGTGTGCATGAGACGCTGCAGATCTTTGGGTTTATTTCTTGAAGAATGAACTCTAGCATGTATTTACCTTCATCAATCTTCATTCAGAAGCAAACACACACTTTAACACATTTGGTTTACCCTCATTTCATCTCTTTCACACACACTCTTTTCGTGGCCATTGAACATGCGTTTATCTAACACAGGAAACCAGCAGAGCTGGAGAAAGCTGTATTTAACATACATTCCCCAAGTGTGCTCATTTCAATTTTCATTTGTAGTGTACTTCAAATCTTAAAAGCACGCTTTTAGAAAACCGTACTTGCAAATAATAAAATATTAATAAAATAAAAGGCCACTTAAGTGTGAAAGACACTTTCATGACTGTTTTTAACACACATAAGTAACAAACTTAAGTAAAAAGTGCACCTTGTAATAATGTCAAATCAAAAGTTAATCAAAAGTAGGTTTTAAATTATTGTTTAATAGTTGATGCTTTAAAGTTTAAAAATTACTTTGATGTGGTGACAGCAGTAACACTAACCTTATTTCAAAGACAGCTGAAGTAATTATGAAGTTATGAAGATGTAGTGAAGTCCTGCTTAAGTGCACTCAACTATTTGCTTTCAAACTATATAACATTTTCATTTAGTTGCAAATAGCATGCAGTTAAGTGTTTGACGATATTAGATTCATAACCTTTTGATCTGCTGAAATGCTATTAAAACATATCTAATTTGTGCCTACATATGAATTTCTTTATATAACTACATTTTAATGTATGAGTAAGAGCAGATAGTGAAGGAGAAGCATCATGAACTCCTCAACACACATTCACTAGCAGTTAATGCCATTTTAAGGCCCTATATGGTTCAGTTCTAAAGATATTGAAATTTCAAAATGGCTCCAGGAGTACACTGTTAAAATTTGCAAAAATATGATAGAAGAAGAATGTCTAAAAAAAAAAAAAAATGTTAAAAACTAGAGATGTATCTCGTTTCCTTCTGTCAAAACAACTGCACTGAACATAGCTGTCTGAATGCCATAAATATTCTCGTTCCAAAGTTTGCATGCCTATAACTCAAGAAGTATTAAAGATTTGAGTTCCTAATAAACTTTTCTTTCAAAATCTACATTTTCAAGGCCCTACATTGTTCAGTCCCAGAGATAAAGGGATCTCAATGATGCTCATATTCACATTGTTGAATATGACCCAATTTCAGTGGTGGAAAATCAAATGTTGGTCGCTTTGTATACAGCCAATATTTATTTTATTTAAAGAACAACATCTGAAAAATAAATTTTGAAATTAGAATTGTATCTTGACCCCTCTTGTGTTTTGACCCCCCCTTTACAAAACAGTGGGTTACACAGTAAATATTCATCCATGACATTTAATATTTTGGCTTTCATTACTATACATATCTATCTTTCTTCAAATAAAACCTACAGAAAGGGGAAGTTTTTGAAACTTTTTTGATTTGACATGGAATTACCCAATTGTTCAGAGAGAGCAGAGCTTAAGTATAAAAAAAAAAACCCTGAAAAGCTCATGCACACAGGAGCAGTATCCTGAGGTACAAAAACTAAAATTAGTTACTCCTAAATGCTACATATCAGTAGCTTAAAGGTACTTTAAAAGTACATATTAGTCCTCAGTACTCATATTAGTGTTTCCGAGACTGTAAATCATGTTGTGTTCTGCACATCCTAATATCAACAGGTTTATGTGACAAACAGGTTTAGAGGTGAACTTTAGCAAATACCATCGCAGTATAAAGCCACTGTATCTATGAGATGCCCTCATGAATGTAGTGTGACTGTGTGTGTGTGAGAGAGAGAGGATTGTCATACTGTGTTAATCAGATCTCTCACAGTCGCTCAGCAGGACCATCACAACCGTTTGAGCTTAAGTTCCTGCCCTGTCGCTTTCGCATTCGGTCTATGCTAAATTTGGATTTAGCCTAGCATGAGCCAAGAGACAAATGATACACACAAAACTAAACGCAAACGGTGAAAGACAGTGATTTACACCGTAACACTTAGAGGCAGTCCAATACAGTAGAGTCATTTTAGGAAATATAAATCACAAATGACATCTCTGTAACATCTCCCAGAAAGTGCATAGATGGCATGGAACTAAGAGGTGTGATAAGAAGATAAGAAAGATAAGAAAAAGATCTGCAAGTCTGAAATCTAAAAGCAAAAATCTGAATATGAACTCAAACATTCACAGCAAAATGCATCCAAGATCATCTGATTTGTCTGTTTTTATTTCTCCTAACAGTGCAAACGCTGGAGAATAATCTGAGAAAGATGAGACTTGACTACGATGAACTTCTGACTAACCGAACGCTCCTTTGGGTGAGTTTTCATCTCTCTATTCTCTCAGTTTGTCTGGCATTTCTGTCATGCAGCAGAAAGCACTCATTTTGTGTCTAAATTCCTGTGAGCGTCCGGTGTGCCCAAATGACCCCATTACTGTTAGTTCACACACAATGAGCTGTGGTTAACCTAAACCACATGTGGCCCGACAGAAAGAGAGAGTGGGACCCTGGGAACACACACATACACATTCGCAGCGAGACTCAGAGTTTACAGGAACAAGTTGACGGCTGCTCTCACGACAATTCTTTCGGTCTTTCCCTGTTGTATTTGGCCATCAGCAAGAGCGTCTCACAATGATGAGAGACGGACTGCGTGAATCACATGCAAACAAACTGCGTAAGCACATCTGAGTGTAACACAAACTTCGGTGGACAAGCACACACAAACACACACTACGGGAGTCGAATAAAGCACGTCAGATCAATTGTGCTCTTCTTTTCAACTGTGACCTGTTTTCTGTTTGAAAAGAAACACACTCATCAGATTTACTGACTATTGTTCATGTGCAACACAACTAACGTAACCTACATTCAGAGACATTTCGTCAGTGCAATTCGTCCACACAAAACCATAACCATACAGATTCTGTGGGATTTTTTCCAGCACACTCTCCTCAACAACACACATGATTTGAGGAATCATTCACATCACACACACTCAACTTAGAAACGCTTAGAAATGCAGCAAGGACTAACGTTGTGCCTACTGAAACGGTGAAGTTCATGTAAAGGCATTTTCCTTTGTGCTTTGACTTCGACTGTAATTCACGTCAACACTAAACACAGGCCGAACCGTCGGAGGCCTGGAGTGGGGGGATGAATGAGGGTCTGAGAAGAAAGCCTTGTGTCTTTTGTTCAGCGTGGGCTGTAAATTCCAGTGTGAAGGTGTGAGGAAGGGGTCTGGAGGGTGCGGGAGGGGTTCAGCGCAGACACGCCGTCTCCTGAGGCCCCGGGACAGTGACGTGATTAACAGCAGGCAAGACAAACACGGTGAGATGAAGGGCTCTCACATCCCTCTTATTAGCATCAATTAACACCAGCATAATGAGAAAATCATCTCTACAGTACATGTTCCTGCTGTAGGGGAGGAAACTCATGTGGACTGATCAATGACACGTAAAATGAGAAATATCAACAAGCAAATATGTATTCATCTGCCAGTGGATCTGCAACGATTGAAGTTCTTTTCTAGCATCCTGGGCTTGATAATATGGAGGGGTCAGAAGTTATTAAAATGTTTAATGTTTTTGAAAGAAGTCTATTCTGCTCACCAAGGCTGAATTTATTTGGTCAAAAATGCAGTAAAAACAGTGAAATATGTGAACCTGGATCACAAAACCACTCATAGGGGAGAATTTTTGAAATTTATATTTTTATCATCTGAAAGCTGAATAAATAAGCTTTCCATTGATGTATAGTTTGTTATGATACAGGACAGTATTTAGCCGAGATACAACTATTTGGAAATCTGGAATTTGTGGGTGAAAAATATCAAAATACTGAGAAAATTGCTTTTAAAGTTGTCCAAATGAAGTTCTTAGCAATGCATATTACTAATCAAAAATTAGTATAGGGTTTAGGGTGGGAAATTTACAAAATATCTTCATGGAACATGAACTGGAAAATGGAACATGGAACTTTACTTAATATCCTAATGACTTTTGGCATAAAATAAAATCGATAATTTTGACCTACATAATGTGTTTTTGGCTATTGCTACAAATATACCTGTGCTACTTAAAGGTGCAATAGGAGATCTTGGAAAATGCTAACGTTAGCCTTATAGCACTGAAAGCGAACATCCCACCCTCCCAGCAAATCGTCGTCCAAAGCCTTGCCTCCTGAATGCATGAACGCCACACAGACTAGACGACCAGAGACAGCATTACTACAATACATTGTAACACCGAGTTGAAATGATCAAAAGCACAGAATAGGAAAACTGTGTGGTGCTAATAATGCACGGGAAACAAGAAGGTGGCAGATTTTTCCAGAGGTCACAAACAGAAAGGAACTATATAAAATAAAGAGAGACAGATGCTGGTAGAGCGAGTCATCTCTTCACCCCTCCAGAACATTTCTTGGTCCTACGCCTTCCACAGAATATATAAACAGGTATAAATGCATTTAGACCACTTAACTTAATGATTGGGATGTGAAAAGACTTTTAACCAGCATAACAAAAAATGTTTCTGAAGACAATGACCTATTTTACCTGTAAGACTGGTTTCTGTGGTCCAGGGATCACATATTATTACAATTTAAAATAGCTGTTTTCTATGTGAATATACGTTAAAGTATAATTGATTGCTGTGATCAAACCTGAATTTTCAGCATCATTATTTTAGTCTTCAGTGTCACATGATCCTTCAAAAATCATTCTGATATGCTGATTTGCTGCTCAAGAAACATTTCTGATTATCAATGTTAAAATAAATAATTATTTTTTTGTGGAAACTGTGGCAGATTTCATTTTTTCAGGATTCACAAATGAACAGAAAATTAAAACAACCAGCATAGAAATCTTCTGTAAAATTATAAATGTATTTTCTGTCACTCCTTGACCAATTTAATGCATCCTGTATAATGTGTTTTTGATGTATAAAAGTGTTTTTGGAGGTCTTTTTTTCTTAAAAAAAAATCATGATTATTACAGTGTATTAAACATTTATAATAATCCTAACCATCCAAGGAAATAAATTACATTTTAAAATATAGTCAAATAGAAAATGGTTATTTAAATAACCATTTTAATAATTTGACAGTATTACTATTTTTACTGTTTTGATAAAAAAAAATGCAGCCTTGGTGAGTGTCAATATATATGTATATGTACATATATATATATATCTTTATTTTTTGCCATTTATTTATATTTCGTGACACTAGGAGCAGCAGCTCTCAAAGCTCACTCGTCCCTACAGAAGCAAAGCTGAATGCACATGCGTTTGATTGACAGCACTGAATCCCGCCTCATGAGGTGCCACCTGTGCTGACTCTTCCTGCGGTCTCTCCCTCAGGCGATCACAGCTGTTCCCTAAAACATTTGACCTTATGCAGTAAAGTAGGCTGAAAACACTAGGAACAGATGCACTGCTTTTCTGTTTGTTTGCCTAAAGGAAAACGCTTGGCACTTCAGTTTATAGCAATTAAACTGGCCAAAAATCCTCACTCATACATTTAAAAGAGGCTCACATGGGTTTCCTGGCCTCAAACAGGTTAGCCCAACATTATTACATTTATGATTATAGTATTAATGCATGTAATCACTCACTTACATTCACTGAGTTATATTTATCTGTTCTGTGATATGCATGTTATTTATGTATGTATTTATTTATTTATGCTTATTTATTTTTTATAAAAACTCATTATGGCATGTTTTGGACTATATATAACTGTCCTGATATCAAAATAAAGACAATATTCTCATTAAGAGAATGCAAACCTATTTTAGAATAATCTTTTTATAATAGAAATAGAAATATTTTTACAAAACTGCTTTACTGCTTTTTAATATTTAAATCAAACCACAACACAATGGTTAGAAATACCAATATGATGCATGCATATAAACCAAAAATTCAAAAACAATAACAAAAAAAAGTCTAGATAAATTGTCTAGATAAATGACTAAAATGCCCCTAAAATATTATTTTTAATTAATAATAACTAATATTATTATTCCAGCTAGGTTACAGTGATGAAAGAGTACTGTAATAGTACACCAGAGTGATTTTTGAGAAAAAAATCCTGCTTCTGTCGTTTTTTCAATATAGTGTCATTACAAATGCTATATTAGCTTTTACAAGTGAAAGTCAGACATCAAAAGTAGGCCAGTTTGAGCTGTGATGTGCAGACACACGACACCTTAATTCCAGCTGAAGTCTGATAGGATGCTAGAGAGGATTTCACATGTGCGCATCTCAAAGGAGCCGAGAATGAAAGACAGGTAAATCAGTGTGAGTCGCACACACACACACACACACACATACATAGACGTGTTCAAACTTGATACCTCCAAAACGTCACGGTGTTGACACAGATATAAGACAACCTGACTCCAGTCAGATGAATCATGGTGAGGCATACGGCCTCTCTCTCGTTCTCATTTCCACTCTCATTCACACCGGCTCGCTCTCATCTCACATCTGTCAGCCGTTCTCCTGTCACAGCGTGTGCTCACACGGACACCAGGTAAAAAAAAAAATCCAGGGAGCCGCCGATCACAATTAAGAGCCGCGTGGAGCGCGCGTATCTACCGTCCTGAAGCCGTGGAGTCAGAGGACATGACAACCATTTTGTGTAAAATTAAGCAGCAGAGTGATTTTAGCAGCATTAAACACAGCTGAAGGTTGAGCCAAGAGCTCTCGCTGGAGGAAGCGCTGTGAGATCTGCCCACAGGAAAGAAAAAACGCAAATGAGATGACATGGAGATTAAATGCTTCTCAGATGTTTCTCCTAAACAAAAGGCTCACATATTCTTTATTTTAAATCTCATTCTGTGCTCAGATTTACCAACATAAAGAGAAAATCACAAAAGAAATCTCTTTAATATCATAACTGAGTTCCTGCTTTTCAAATCTTTTCTCCTAAAGAAAAGATGGAAATCCTCTAATGACTCCTTTAGCACTGCAAGTCTCAACAGTGTGTGAATAAGATCTCTTCAGTATTGCAACTGTTCCTCCCAGAAGTGCTCAGAGACTTCCTTAAGTCTCAGATGTTTCTCCTGACCAAATCTCAAATACTTTCATGGCTCCTTTAGAGTTGCAAATCTCAACAGCATCTCACACTGTGCTCATATTTACCAACATGAAGAGCAAATGAAAAAGACATCTTTTTAAAATTGCAAAACGGAAATGTTTGCTTGCTGATGAATCTCCTGCTTCTCAGACATTTCTCCTGAACTCTGCCCAGTACTCTCAAGCATTCCTTTAGAAAGAAGAAGTCTTTTCTGTGTCTAAAGTTTGAGATCTTAACCACATCTCACATCAACCACATCAACAGTGCTCAGACACAAGGTCTGGGATCAAAAATCACAGACTCATCGAATCTCATTTGATTTCTCCCAAGGAATTTACAGAGAAACAACTGGGACAAAACTGACACTTGATAAGTAGCCATCTGAGAAGCTCATTAAGTCTCCTGAGCTCATAAAGAGCAACCTGAGAGCAGCACGCTCCTCCTGCGGGAAACGACATCACGCCGACACACAGCCTTTGGTCTAGCGCTGCGAGCGAGCGAGAGAGGATGTTTTCCTTCAAAGAGAGCTCACGATCAGCGCTGTGGGCTTAATTTGATAATCACCACCATCATCATAATCTTTATGGATATCAGGACGGTCACAAATCACAACACGGCGCTCTTTAAAGCCCGGGGACAGAGCAGAAACCAAATAAAACAAAAACAATCTAATGACCAAATCCTCAATCCGACTTTCCCTTCTTTGGCTGTCCATCCCGCTTTGAGATAGGGGCTCTCAGGATGGGCTGGTCAGCTCTCTAAAGGAGCTTACAGCCACTGCTGCCCATTACTGCTATAATCCACAAAGTGCTGCCACCACAAAGAGCTGCACAAACAACCTCCTCTTCACTTCTCTCACGCCCGCCACTTCTTTTCTTCTCCCAATTTCAATCTCTCTCTTTCTCTGGAAGTCCATGTGCTTCTCTGAAGGTCATTCACAGCACCTTGAGCCCATGACCCTCACAAAAATACATAAATTACGCTACACAGACTCCACAAAAGAATGGCATTCATCACTGTTTATCTTCTTCTTTCACCTGATTTGAGCTTCAACACACATCTCTATAAAAACATCACACTGCACTTTTTTGACTTTAACAAGAAAAGAGCTGCAGACAGAGTCACTGAAGGGCAATTATACTGTTCTATCTACTTTAATATCTAATTTGCATAATATGATGTTGTGTCATATAGCATGTAATATATGCTCAGTACACGTTCAATCTCTCCTCCACGTCGTTCAATTGGCCAATGCACTTTGAAAAGTGAACAGGCTCAAGTTTTGAGTATTGCATTACAATGTTTGAGGGAGTAACAGCTGCAGCACTGAGGTATGTCAATGTGAAATTACCTAAGGACGCTAGTGAATGCATGGACCACTGACTAGGGCAGGGTATTTTTTACAATTTGATTCACAAGCTTGGGAACTGATTTAATTTCAATTTTGATTCAGTTCAATATTAATTAATTTGGAAATCACATACAGGTACTTTTTTCAAGGAAAAAACTAATTATACAGGGAACGCTACTGGCTGGTACATTAATATTAAAGTGATTTGTAAACAAACATTTAACTTGCACAAAGGACAGTTCTACAGTACTACATTAACTTTCAATTTTATTTCTACTTCCAATATGTGATCCTGGGTCTTAAGTATATTTTATTATTAAGTATTATAGTAAGCTATTAAGTATATTTGTAGCAGTAGCCAATAATACGTTGTACTGATCAAAATTATAGATCATTTCTTTTATGTCACAAATCATCAGGATATTAAGTAAAGATCATGTTCCATTAAGATATTTTGCAAATTTCCTACCGTAAATGTATCAAAGCTTAATTTTTGATTAGTAATATGCATGCATTTTTTGCACCCTCAGATTCCAGATGTTCAGATAGTTGTATCTAGGGCAAATAATGTCCTATTCCTAACCAACCATACATCAATACAAAGCTTATTTATTCAGCTTTCAGATGATGTATAAATCTCAATTTCGAGAAATTGACCCTTATGATTGGTTTTGTGGTCCAGGGTCACATATGTAGATGTCATTAAAACTTTGTTGAGACATAATATGACATATATATAACATATTTCAGTACGTTGTTCTGTTTCTTTTAACACCTTCTGATGTTCATTAATGTTTATTTCATGCAGTAACTAGTAGTAAAGAGGACAAGATGACCAGTTCACATGTGCTCGGACTGAATTACAATGGCGATTTCTCACAACACATCAAAAAGCACCAAAGCCACATTTATTGTTTGTATTCTGCAATAAAATTGACAGAATTCAAAAAAGTAACAAAGCACAAAGCGTATTGCAATTGCAGGAGGTGCTACAAATAATGTTTGTGAAGTTCTGTTCACACGTCAACTGAACGCTAAATAAATAAATGCTTGGCATTTAAGCATCGATATCAGTTAATTGAAATGAGAATTGATTAAAATTGATAAATCAATATTTTCAACCCAACTCTTCCACTTACAGCTCAGCTCAGTTTCTAATGAGAATAACTTCATTCACATTCACATTGACTGAGCATCAACTCGTGCTGACAAAACCTCAGCATGAGGTGAGAAGACTATGTGGCGTTATGCAGGACTGGATTAAAAATCCATACAGCTGCATCAGATGAAACACTAAAGCGCCTGACGTACTTGTCAGGTATTGATTTTTCGTGCATAATCTGAGAAACTTCAACTAGGAGAAAAAACGCTGTCCGAAGACAATACCTGTCTGCTGTAAATAGATTTTGTAGCGAGTCTGCAAAATACGCACGGCGCTCTCTCGTAGCTGCTGTGATAAGCAACTTGCGTCCGCGGCCGGAGCTGTGATTTAACACAGACATAAGGCCCTCTGTGACCTGTCAGCAACACAAGCACATACTGCTCTGCAGATGGGAAATGCTGCCGGGCGGCACATTCACATGAAAAAAAAAACTTTTTCCTTTCATGTCTCTCTCTGGTCTTGTGCATGATATTAAAAAAAAAATCAAACCTCTTTCTGGTGGTGCACATGGGAAATTAATATTAACTAATAATATCATTGCCCAATTTTGTTGCAAATGCCACTGGATGTTGCATTTAAAGTTAATGTGAGACTCAAATTAACACTATTTCCTTTCTTAAAGGGATAGTTCAGCCCAAAATGAAAATTCTGTCATCATTTACCACCCTGTATGAGTTTCTTTCTTCTGCTGAACACAAAAGATATTTTGAAGAATGTAGGTGACCATACAGCCATTGACTTCCACAGTATTTTTTTTTCCCCACTCTATAGAAGTCAGCTGATTGGTTACCAGCATTCTCCAACATACCATCTTTTGTGTTCAGCAGAAGAAAAAAACTCATACAGGTTTGGAGCAACATGAGGGTGAGTAAGCGATGACAGCATTTTTACTTTTGGGTGAACTCTCCCTTTAAATCATGTTTGTGCTTTATATGATTCACTGGTACACATTGTAATCAATCCATGCATTTTAAATGCTTGCTTATGCATGCTTTTATCAAAATGTGACAACATGCTCCGCCTCTGTGTTGACTTTTCTATACAGTGACTTTCAAAGTCTAATCAGATCGACTAATAGATAAAATCAATTGTTCTGTTCTTGTTGACTATTACATGCTGAAAAAAGCTCCATACAGATGACAGCCAGTTAAGTGCTGCTCTCCAGGAGCATCAGGCTCATTCCCGCTGGGCTGATTAGACGACCGTTACACTGAATCGCAGCTCCCAGGGTCAAAAAGCTTCAGCTTCAGTTCTTCCACTCCTCCTCAGACTCACTAAACATCACTTTACATCCCATCTCTATCATTACGTCTACACCGATGACACATGGCGAGGAAATCGGCCACAATAATGACGGGAAAGGCAAAGCATTATATTCAAATCCAGAGCTAGCCGTTCACGACTCCACGCACAAATGCCTTGTTAAAGTCACACGGAAGACCTTGTTTTCCCTCGGCTGTAAAAGCGTAAACCCACACACACACACACATGCCAATGCGTGGCTGTAATCGGAGTCTGCAGCAGTCGAGTAAGAAATGTGCAGAATTTGCTATTGTGTCTGAGTGCCGTTCACAAGGCTTTCCTTTAAAACCATTTCAAAGTCAGCACGCCAGCTCCTCTAAAGAAATGCGAAAGCAAACTTTCCGCTTGTCCTTCTCTGTAATCATGTTTCTATGACAGCCTGCAATGAAATTTACTCTGAATGTACTTGAGTAAAAGAATCAAGAAGTGGCATATTACAAAAACAACTCCAGCTTTTGCTTTGAAAGCAGGGAATTCTGGGAAGTGATGGCTTTCCTGTTAGTGTGCATCTGGGGGGTAAACACAGCCGAATTATACGTTGATGTGTTTGTGTGCATTACAGCGGCTCACAGTCACGCAAACCCGCAGCTCATGTGGACTTGAGGGTGACAGAGCGGCACATCAGGACGAGGTCATTGGGTCAATTACTCAGACACAGATGCCCTGGACAGATGTTTATGATGATGATGACGGCAATGATGATGATGATGATAGCGGCATGGATTTACGACTCACCTTTCTCCGCATGTCCCATTTGAGCTGCGTCCAGAGAAAGAGAAAGAGAGCGATATCAGGGATTATCTCGCTCATTCACAGCGAGCGCTGATCCCCCTCTTCATTTCCATAACACGCTGGCATAATTACACCAGTCACTAATCAATCTCAGCCTCCCGTAATTTGCCATTTGTCATCCGTTGTTTTTGATTACTCTAATAGAATTAATCCGAGGGTTAGACTCACTGATTAATTAATCAGCAATTACATAGACAGCTGTATCCCCCCACCAACCCCTGCAGACGAGCTGTGATACGGTTACAGTCAGACAGATGTGAGCATCAACCCAAATCACAAGATTAGACAGGTTAGATGTGTCTGAAAACAGAAAACTTTTAATACTTTATAAAAACATCAGCTGAATAAGAAAAAACACAGTTGGGCTTCATCTGACCTATATTTTGCAATACATTTTCTTTATTTACAAAGCAACCAACATAATAATGACATTAATAATAATCTGGCCTGAATTTAAAAGTGACTCACATGTTGTAATTTGATAACATGTACCTTGAGTCAACTCAATTTATAGTGACACATTTGGTAACACCACCAAAACTAAACTCATCCATTCTCTCATTTGAAAGCATTGCAACAGCTCTAGTTTGTCCTCATATCTCTATAAAACAACTAAAAACATCTGCCAAAAGTATTTGCTTTTTTTTTATGACGTGCTCCTGACTTGATACATTGTGATGCTTTGCGGTCACATTTACGCCCCAGCTAAAACTGCTCTGTCCTAGAATAATTACAATTAATTATTATTATTTTTTATTTATTTATTTATTTTTATTTTTTTCAAAAAAGACTCTCTGTAATAAACTCCTGAAAAAGCACATTTAAGAACTGAACAGAATCAAATAAATTACAGTGTTGATACCGCGTTTTTAAAAGTTTATCAGGTTTCCCCTATTTACCCTAGTTCTAAAAATCCTTAAGAAATGCGCACGGAAATCCTGTGGGAATTCATATTATAATAATGTGAAGCCGATCCTGAAGGATGCGAATGGAACAATTCTAGTAAAGACGTCTAATTCTTACAGGATTTTCTGTTCTTAAATGCTTTCAATAGTCCTTTACTTTTTACCCGGACTTAGAATACTGTTTTCCTGCGAGACTGTTAAAAGAGGTTTAGGAGTTTTAAATCCTCGCGTATTTTCGTTCAGTTCCCTGTGATGTCCTACAGAACCATTCGTCGAGTCGTTAGAAATAAAATCTAGTTTTTGTGTTGTTGGAAAGAAAGAATTTGCAATTAGAATCGGCTCCAAATCACCACAGAAATTCCGAGCGGATTGCCGAGGAGGGTTAATAAGGGTTCGATGGAGCACTTTCACTCCGCAGCTGATACCTGTGTGTCCCTATTCTCCAACGCAAAACCAGCCCAAATCATCAGCACACCTCACTCATTTCCTGCCAAAAGAGCCACCGGGACACATAATTGAACTTGTGAGGTGTAAACATGCGCCCGTGCCACACATAAAGGTGCGCACGCATTCAAAGCAACAACCGCATAAACTTTTGCTCGTTCCGCTCCGGGGATCGTTAAAGGTGAACCTTAGGCACTTACCGGGTGTGTACTGGGCTCCTGCGCTTCCAAACGCCGTATGCAGGAGTAAAATGCCCAAAATGATGGTATCCATATTTGTCGGCCGAGTTGAGAAAGTTTTTGAAAGTGTTGGGAAATGTTTCTTATTCCAGCCGATCCGCGCGCCCCATGCTCTCTCTCCGTGTATCGCGCTCGCTCCGATACTCTGTTGCGCTGCGAGCGGCGAGAGAGAGTGCGTGACGTCACCAGCGAGCTTAACGAGTGGATAAGCGCCCCCTACTGACGAACGACACAGGCACAGACACACACAATCTCACACACGCGCACACACACACACGAACAGCTTTATCAGCGGAGAAACGACTGCGCGCTTACTTCAGTCTTATGCTTCTCCACAGCTTTCGGCAATTAATTCAGCTCTAATCGCTTGGGGTGCTGTAAGACCTTTTGTTTAAAACCACCCATAAAATCTTACTACTTCCTGCCTGGAAAAGGTATGTGAGAAATCTCACCTGCACTAGGATCTGTACACAGCAAAACAAAAGCAGCCTGCACTTTTAGCCAATCGCAAAGCCTTTCTGCCTGTCAGTCATTTTGAGTGACACTGTTAGATGACACGTATTGGGCGGGGTTTTGGAAAGGAGGCGGGTGCTTTAAGGGATTAGGGCTATTAGTAGTGACTAGGCTGGGCAGAAGTCATCAAAACATTCAGCAACTTTAATGTACAGACTTCGTTTGGTAATTTAGCCTAAGTTTAGTGGTATTGTCTGTTTTTGATTTTCTAATGTAACAGGTTAAATGGCTGTTTTCTGGACACCCGTCTTCCATTGGTCAAACAAACAAAAGGTCCCACCCCAAACTCACGCCATTGGTTGACTCAAACAAAAAGATATTTACACAGTGTTTAAAAAATACTGGCACTACTGGATGAGAACAAAACTTGATGCTTAACGAAGACACTGTCGCCTTCTGCAGAGCTCCTTTATAGGTGAATCAAATGTATTCATAATTGATTAATTTTACACAGTTTTTGAACTGAACTGAATCGACCTGAATAACGACATTGTCTTCTATAAAGCTACTTATAGCTGAACTGAACTTGTTTCATAATTGATTTACTTTACACAGTTACTGAAATGAATAGAGAATTGAGCAGCTTTGAAACAATCTGTATTGTAAGTGTTAAAGAAAAAAGTTTACTTTATTACTAAAAATAATTTGCGCATGCTTCATGATTGATTTTTTTTTCATACAAAATTGTGATTACTAATACTTCCACCTTTTATCTGTAGTTGCAGAGACAATGTCAGTTATTTTCTTGCTGTCTATCTGTATAGCCTTGCCGATTTAGCTTGTTCTAATTAAACTGAATCAAACTGCAGTGAGAAAGAGAAAATGAAAAGTTGACAGAAATGTAGGGATGCATGTTTGTAATATTGCACAGCTGAGGTCTCAGGGTCAAAGGTCATGACCTCCTCAGCCTCCTGCAGCACCTCTGACTCTCCTGCAGTCTATACATGTGAATAACTGTATTTAATGCACTGTTCAAGAGTGAGAGATGTTGACGGGATCACTGCGTCTCTTCTCCGGCTGAACCCGAAATTCAACCCTGCGCTTACAAAAGTAGACAAAGCAGAGAAAGAAGAGGGCGGGAGAGAGAGAGAGAGAGAGAAAGAGGGAGGAAAAAGTAAGAATACATGCCAAACAACAAAGTGAATGAGTGAGCCGCTCGAGGCTGCAGGTATTGCAAAAATGAAAGAGAAAAAAACATAGACGAGCGCTTCAAACAGTCGCTTTGATAAACAAGGTTATGTGTACATAGCACCAGAGGAGTAAAGGTAGGCCAGGTTTATTAAAATAACTGTTTTCATCTCTCTCTTCCCCTCTGGTCTCCTCATTTCCCAGTTTGGAGTGCAGACGCTACATTCGCACAGCAGCAGAATGCGGCTGTCAGTCCTGTCTGGAGCGCTGAATCCAGTCCACTTATGAAAGACTCAACTGATGCCTTTAATTATTCAGAGGCACAACAATTAAACTTGTCATTAAGTTACTTACAAATATAACTTTGCAAGTTATTCTTCAGCATCAGTTGCTAATGTTACTGTCAAACACTCCGAGGATGTGAAAAATGGCTAAAAATATTGCATGCTCAGGAATCAGTGTTAATGATTTAACTTAATGAGGTATGAATCATGAATAAAATAAAGCATTTTTTAATTAAACTTGATTAAAAATAATATAACTTTCTTCCTGTCAACCAAATATGTTGTTATTAGTCTCTATTTTTGTGCCGCAGCTGGATTAGGTTTGGGATCTCGACTGATATTAACATTAAAAGCATTCTCTGTACTTTCTGTTCGTCTCGTGATGGTCAGCATGCGTGATCTTCTAGACTGTAATGTCTTGAAGACATGGCCTGATGTTCTCAAAGAAACACAGTGTTCTTATCATGAAGACCCTGTGGCCGAATACACTTTTATATATGTGTGTGTGTGTGTGTGTGTGTGTGTGTGCAGGTTGATGTGGTGGTTTATGGGGATGCAAATTTGCATAATGACACAGGTATTACAATGTGAACGCAGTTTATAAAGTTTACACTGTCCTTGTAAAACAAAAGTCTTATAGGCTTGTGTGTGTATGTATACATATATATATATAAGCAATATCACACATACAAGTGACACCTGTGCGATATTGCTTGTAACATTTATAAACATGACATTAATATCGAGTAATTGACATTTGATGCAGTATGGATGTCAATTTTGTTTATTTTTGCTTCATAAATGCCAAAAACACAGTGAACACACACATGCAAAATGATACAGTGAAACAGCCTAGTGCAGTAACATCAAATATCAGCACTCTGGAGACATTCATGTCACCAGGAAGAGCAGGAAATATCTCTGAAGGGCCACAGAAAGTCAGTTTTGCTGGTTTGCTTGTTATTATGGTGTAATAGTGCTGTAGTTAAGTCACTGCTCCACAAATACATCCTACGGTAGATTTGACTGTTAGACAGTGAATCAAAGTCTCATGCAAAACGTAAGAAAAGTCAATACAAACACACTATTACAAAGAGATTTGCAAAGGTTTTGCCTTTCCGCCAAAGCTAAACACAAATGAGCAAACAGAATACATGTAAACTCATACAGAACCATCACCTTATGACATGATTTAAAGCAATATAGTGCAGAAATGTCACGTTTCTTCCATTTCATTGTCATTCCCAGCAGGCCATAGCCAGTCTTTATTTCCATTCACAGATTTAATATGTTTGAGGATGTATCAAATGGAAACCATAAATGCCATAAATGATCTTTATTCAATGATGATTTTTCTTGTAAAAATGTTGGTTGTGAACATGCTGTTCCTCTCATACTCCACATCTGTTCAAATAAAGATTTGTATAAAGTACAGACAAGTGCTTCATTTGCTTTTCAAAAAGCCCACTTTGTAACACTTCAAGCCTGCATATGTATTGCATTATAATGCATTACAATACACATCCTGGTGCAGTCTTCAGAATTATTTTATGCACAGTTATAAAACGTACAAAAAGTTTAAATGTAGTAAATTGCAGCAGTATCATTACAAGTGTAATTACACATATATTTAAAAACATGACATATTAAAGTATATTTTAGTTTATCATACAAGTGTGTCAGTACATTCAACAGGACACTTTACCATATTTAATAGATAATAGATGTAATTATGAAATTACATACAAACATGTACTGAAGTCCTACCAAATGTCAAAGATAATATGTTATTATGAAATCACATATAAATATGTACTTAAGTCTTACCTAACTGCTTTTTAATGTAAATGTAAACAATTTCATTTCATTTTACATAACATGCAATTAAGTATTTAAAAACATTACATTGAATTCACGCTCAAGTATATTCTATTAACATATATTATTTCATAAATCTCTTAAAGGAGATGCCTAAATATTGTGTTTTTTAAAAACCTCTTTCTACAATAAAAGCACATTACTGCAGTCATCTTTGCTTCTGTCAGAGATGCTGTGTTAAGTTTGCAGCTTCATGCAAATTACATCTTAATATTAGAATGCATGATATTGACTGTGTATCACAGCATAATCATGGTCACACTGAATGATGGCTTGTAATAAACCGTGGTGGTGTTAAATCTGGTCCTCATGAACTGCTTCATTTTCAGCAGGATAATGAAGGTTAATTATGAATTAGTAGTGTTTACAATGATAAAAGCGTTCATGAGATTTGCATAGTACTCTGTGTGTCTCCCAGCTGATGACCAGTCATTCATTCACAGACGATAAGAGGACTTCATGTTATTACAGACGACTCTTCATCCACATCTACTCTCATCTCCATCCTCCCCCTTTATTAAATACTTCTAATGAAACAAATCCAGCCCCGGGTTCTGATTGGTTAATACAGTGTTCCAGTAGTGTATATATCATTGTGCAGCACCATGAAATCAAAACGGGCAAGTGTAATTTTTATACACAGTGTTAAAGTATTTATTATGAAGGATTTATCTGTGCACATCATTATTTATTTTTTTATTTATTTTTTTAAATTCATTTGCACTTGTACTCTTTAATTAAAAACATTAACCTCCCCTTCCCCTCTCAACAACATCCCTTGTCTTTATGACGCAAGACTTGATAAAGGGGTTGAATTATGCTGACTGTTCATTTATCAGACTTTTAGCCCCTTTCACTGGGAGTTTGATTGACAGACAATCTGAGCAATCATGATGCAGAATTCGCCATTTTGTTCAACAAACAAACCAGACAGAAAAGTTAACAGATTAACGTCAGAAGAGTCTAACTTGAAAATGGTGTACTGACATCTTTCTGCAGTTAAGACAATATACAATCTGATGTTCATATATGTGTATTTTATACTGTAACCAGCAGGAAGAGATCAATTCTTGTTTGAACTGTTTGAACCGTTTGAACGGAGACCCTGATCTGTCTCAGTAAAGAGCCACAAAATGTGTTTTATGTTATTATTATTATAAAATCTGAAAGCTGAGACTTTGTTTCATACCAAAAGTAACATGCTCTTTGCCTGTCTGTGCGTTATCAGTGTCCTCTTTGCACTGCAATGTATTTTTCTCTGAGTGATGGTGTGTGGCATGAGAACGCAATCGCATGTGAACAGATCACCTCTTCATCTTTACTACTAGTTATAAGCATGAAATAAAAAATGAAATAACACCATAGTCCACTAATGTTAATCCAACGCTTCTGTTTGGGTTGTTTATTGGACAAAATAGTGGATTCCGCATTATGATTTGACAGATCATCTGTCAGTCAAACTGCTGACAAAGGTTGAAATCCCGCCCTACATTCCAGATGCCAGTTCACATGGATACATGTCACAATGGGGAAGAAAAGACAATCACAACTTCCCTTTTTATACCGACTTTAAAGTGTTACTGCTACAAGTACTGACAAGCATTTATCATAAATAAAATAGAACTAAAATATACTTTAATGTAATTTCTACTGAAACATGTATGTCATGTCATTTAAATATATTTGTAATTATACATTTGTAATGACACATCCTTGGATGCGCTGAGACACCGGGTATTTCTGGTCTTTCATCATCATACACCCTCACCCAAGGTATCCAGCAAAGTTTTATCAGACCCTGACTTGTGTCCCAGCAGCACTGGCTCATAGATCACTCCTCTTAAGCCAATACCATCTCGAGACCATTTCTCCAGCCTTCCCCAGGGCTGCTTGGCAGCTGCTTAGGATGTGCTCTAGAAAATCCCTCCCAGGGCACTGATGACATGCTGGTGAATCATTCTTCCTCAGATGTGAAGATTTACTGGGCTAGGAAGAACATTATAGACCACTCAGAACAAGAACTTGATCCGCTGGGGATCTGCCTGCTGTATCTCAATCCAGGAGATCACCTTCTCCTGCGCACCTTCCCACCACTTCCATCCTGTAGGTCCTTTGCTCTTCAGCTCCAGCATGCACCTCCTCCAGACAAGCTGGTGGCACCTAACCCTGTCTGGCAAGTTGCTGCTGTGCCCACCAAAGCCCTGTACAGAAATCTGTGTACAGAAATCTGTCAACCATCAGCCTAGGACACTGAAGAAGACCTTCCCTTCCATGCTGAGGAGCAAGATGGATCTTAACTGCTCCTGTAGGTGAATGCTCTTTTATTCCATATCGCTGTATATATTGAGTGGTCTGAATTCAAAAATGAGCAACCATAAACAAGTTTAAACTAAGTGTCATGTTTGCACAGTATGCAGGAGCGAAATATTAAAGGGGTCATCGGATGTAAAGTTCACTTTTACATGTTGTTTGAACATTAATGTGTGTTGGCAGTGTATGTACAAATCTACCCTATAATGATAAAAATCCATGCAGTTTTTAATTAATTTGTAAAAATAATATTCCCTTTTTCAAATCGAGACATTCTCAGATGCCTGTCACACCGACAGAGGCCACGATAGTTGATTGACATGAGCATCTTACCTCAGATCAGCTGTAACAGTCCGACCTCCATTGTTTCGATGCCGAAGCAGTGATGTAAGTTAGACAAGAATATCTCAGATTGAGCGATTGAGATGTTGTGTAGCTGGATGTAATAATGAACATAGTGGTCGTCATTTACTCCCAACATCTGAGCCGCTGAAGATGCAGTGGATTACATTTTTTTGTGAAGGGAATGCACCTCCTGATCTACATAAATGCGTCTATGTTCGCGCAAATCATCTGTGATCCAGCTTCACTTACAGCAGAAGTGAGTATCCACAAGTTTCCTACGCCCCATGAGGCCATGCGTCAAAAGTGGGAGCGTCTTCCGGTTCAAAGTAGACAAGCAGGACGTGACGCTCATTCATTCAACAGTTGACAGGAGTGACGGGCAAATGAAGCCTCGTGAAGCACCGAGACTTTCCTCTGACTGTTTCTGGAAAAGATTCAAAGCTTCGAGAGTGTCGAAAACAGCGCAATCTGGTGGTTAGTAAAAAATAAAGCAGCCAAAAGACTAAGCTCCGTCGGAAGACGCATTCACCACAATTTCCATATGTTATATGCACAAATAAAAGCCACACACCGTGTGTGTTTGTTTGTTGAATTTCTGGCTCTGATAAATTAATTTACCAATTGAATAGTGCCATTTAATGCCAGTACGAATATCAATATGATGTAATATAAGAATAATGTACACATATATTAATTGCATATGGCATATATTTAATTTTCCTGAAATAATTTGTATTCTTCATATTACTTGTATGACTGGGTATTTAAAAATGTAATTATTAAATAGGTCCCAATGAAAATGTACTCGCAAAGTAAGATCTGGGGGTCAAACATTAGGACACGCAAAGTGAATCGTGCACATGACTGGACAGAAATTGAGGCTTCTGCGAAAGTGATTTCTACATTAACAAGCCTCGAATCGAGACTTCATTTGGCATGTCCTTTAACACAAGCTCTGAAGTCTCGGTTCAAATGTCATTTCACTAGTTATTCAAGACAGTCATTCAAGATTTATCGATCCAAACTTGCTAATAACACAAATTCGAAAAGCATATGTTGTCCATAAGAACTTAATGACATCTCTCATAAAGGTGTGCATCTTTACAAAGTAAACAATGGTCTAAAAAACACTTAGCCTCTTCGCTAATTAGCACACAAAATACCATTGGTATACTACGTCCGCCACCTCACCGGAAGTTGTACCCACGTTCTTTCTACTTTTATTTCATTTAATTCAAGTCAGTCCACCCATGGGTTTTTGTGCACTGTAACCCTGTAAAGCTGTTGTGCTGCCGCTGGGACTGATGAAGTGGAGAATGTATCAAAAAGTTATAAAAATTGCAACGTATTTCCACTTTGTTAATTAACATTACACATAGTGCGCGTCTAATTAGAGTTAAGCTGGTCGACGTGGTAGCCCAGGACCAAATATATTAACATTGTCATGTACATTACCATGCCAATTCCCTCCGAGAGCTGTTATGACAGAACTACAGTTAAAATTATAATTCATGAAAATGTGAATAATGTGCAACAAAATAATATTTTTGGTTCAGAATTGTGTTTTTTAGCAAGCTGTTTTGTCTCATTTATGTTCATATTTTTGTTTGAAATGTAAATTCACTGATTTTTCCTCTTGACATGACACGCCTTACACTAATTATGGGGTAAGTTGGTGTCACTGGGACATTCTTTCTTTATTTTTTTTTGGTTATCATAAATCATTTATTTCATGGCTGTATGTTAAAGTTGCTTTCCTCTTGGTAACAGACATCCTTGTACCCTTACCTCATTTCTCTTTGCCTAGAGAACAATTTACAGATTGGCACAGCTTACCCCACTCCACACTCAGTCAGTGTTTTTGTTGATATCAGCTTTATTGATTGAAGATGATGTTCCCATAATATTTCAGGAGTCAGAGTTGTGTTTTCCTTTCAACAGTACATGATGTTTCCTGCAGGGATTGCTGAAGTCTGCTCTGATGTGTTGTTCCTTGAATTTTGCATGAATGTTTGTCTCATGATTTTCTTTTATTTGTTTTCGATTGATTAGTGTCTGGTTCACTCAATCACATGAGGTTTGTCTTCACTCAGAGCTAATGTGGCCTCTTACTTCTGTATATTACCATGACACAGTAAAACCACAAAATCTTTAAGAAATGAGCAACCACAACCACACGACTGCTACAGACCAAACAACCGTTCAATTTATGATAGCGTACAGATCAGCTCAGTGTCTCCAACGTCCCCAGTAGAGCTTCTGCTTTCCTCAGTCACTGAATTTCACTTGAAAAACACCATTATGGCACACAAAATGATTTATTAGCAGTGCAATGATCATAAAAGCAGCTGTGATCAATCTTGTTGTGTTTGTTTAATCTAAAGGAAATTCCAGCAAGAAAAACAAAAATAGCCTATGATGAGATTATAGGGAAGTGTGATTACTGTCAATTATATTCAAAATGGTGGCAAATCTCACATAGTCATATTCATGACAAATTACATATTTGATATGATTGTGGTGACATTATTAGTGAAGCTTGCATATATATTGGATAACACTTTTTACAGCAAGGTTCAAATTGTTAATATTAGTTAACTATATTGGTTAGAATGAACTAACAGTGAATAGTACTTTTACAGCATTTAATAACAATACATCAGAAGGTCAAAAGTTGTATTTGTTAACATCACCTAATGCATTGTGATCTAACATGAATAATTAATGAAGAATCATATTTTTATGAACTAACATTAACAAAGATAAACAAATGGTGTAAAAACACATAATGCTGAGTATTAGTTTATGCATTAACTAATGTTATTACACTGCTCTGTTAAATACACTGTAAAATGTAATTAGTTGACTTTACTTAGAAAAAGTCTGGAAAAAGATTGCCTTAAAAAAACTAAGTAAAGTAAAATAGGAATAGTATGTTGTACTGACAAATGCTTACTTAGTATAGTTTACTCACATAAGAGTTGTAGTAACTAACAAAGAACTGTTGGGGGTACTTGATTCTTTACTTTAGGTTTACTCTTGACTTAGTATAGCTACTCACTGACTCCCAGAGTGCACTGCGACATGCATAAATTATGCAATTGCTTTGCTTTATTGTTGTTGTTTGTATTTGCCAATTTCATTTGCTGTCTTGTGTCAGTAGTAGCACAACAAAAAAGCTAATAAAAATGGTTATTGATACAGTTATTAAAAATAAATAAAATTGAGTTATCATTGTTGTGATTCACGTGCTGAATGTTGAAGTCTGTGTGTGACTCATGCACATCACCCCAAATATTAAAAACTTGTATAAACCCAGTTAAAAGCTTCTTATGGTGTTTATAAATAAAAAAAGTGAAATTGTAAAAGGTCATTAACACAACCTAATGATTTAATTAGAATATAGGTCATCTTCTAAAGGCAATCTATTTATTACTTCTCTTTCTTTCTTTGAAATCACATAACTCTGATTTCATGTTGCATTGCTGCATCAATAGAAAGAAAACTATAGTAATATAAATGAAGTTCCGAGTGCCCAACCAAAAGTAACACTATTCACTAAAATGGTGAGTATTAAAAAAAAAAAAAAAAACTTTTCAGCAAAATCAACATTGTATGAAGTCAGCTTATGTGATGTTCTCTTAAATATTTCAGTTGTATTGAAAATGTAACATTCAAGATGACTTTGGGAAATGAGTGAATGCAAGTAGTGAAAGAAAGATGTGAGTGAAAAGTCTACTAAAAATAGACCCATCTCAAAAACTTTCTTTTCTTCTACTTCTGTTGTCATGTTGCACATTAGCAACTTATTAGTGCACTGCTGCCTCTCATTGGTTTATTAATGTCATTGGCTTCTTTGTGGATACTTGAATATTTTAAGTAAACATCACTCTAAGCAGTAAGTAAATTGTTTTATTTGCCTTGAAAGTAGCTGTAACTTAAAACCTAGTAAGTATAGTAACTAAGTAAAGATAACGTCTCGGTTACGTATGGTAACCCTCGTTCCCTGATGGAGGGAACGGAGACGTTGTGTCGAGTAGTGTACGACACTAGGGGTCGCCCTTGAGAGCCCAAACACCTCTGACAGTATTGAGAAAGGCCAATGAAAATTGGGTGTGCAGATTTGCACAGCTGACCACGCCCCGGACATCCGGGTATAAATAGGGCAGCGTGTGCATCTGCTCACTCGTTCTGATTCTGAGGAGCCGAGCGTCTCAGCTCACTCAGAGGCGGACCAGAGATGTGGCATGGGAGACACAACGTCTCCGTTCCCTCCATCAGGGAACGAGGGTTACCATACGTAACCGAGACGTTCCCTATCTGTCGTACACTCCGAGTTGTGTCGAGTAGTGTACGACACTAGGGGTCCCCGTAAAAACACGCCACATGTCTGACCGCGTCACGAGAGACAAGTGCAGAAGTAACAGGGCAACGTGTAACGTAAGTGCAGCTCACCTCGTCCGTGACCATCCAACGTCCAAGGACTGACCTGTACAACGGGGTCCTGCAGCCGGGCCTCCCTCAAGGGCGGCTGAGTGTCTTGAGATCGTTGGGAAAATGCCTGCTCCCGAAGGAAAGACATTGCGGAGTTCGCAACCTGCCCGACAGGGGGGGTTTAAGTGACATGGTTAGACATGGGACCTGAGGTGGGTCTCACACCCGGGAAGACAGCCAGACTCAGATCCTAGAGAACCTGTTCTCAGGGGAAAACACCGCACCACAAGAGTTATAGGTGGAAATACACATATGGGGCCACATAAGGGGCCACTACATATGGGGCACAATCCAATCAAAATAAGGGAAGTCATACCTTGTGAAGGGATTCCATAGCGGGTTTCTCCGCTAAACTCCGCCATGTGCAGAAGTGCCAAAGATGGAGATGGTGTCCAGGGTTCGCATCAGGAAACCTACTGAAACTGAGAAGCGTAATCACCATTAGGGGAAGCGCTTTATGCAAGCTCTACACCAACCAGTGTGCTGAGTCAAGAGTTAGCAATCAAGACTCTAGCTGACACTGGTTCTGTGCGCAAATTATAAAATCTGGCAAATGTGTTAGGTGTAGCCCAACCCGCAGCTCTACAGATGTCTGTTAATGAGGCCCCATTCGCCAGGGCTGCTGAGGCAGCGATGCCCCTGGTTGAGTGGGCTCTTACCTCCAGAGGGCAGGGTAGGCCTCTGGCCAGGTAGGCCATACGGATCGCGTTTACCAGCCAATGGGAGATCCTCTGTTTGGAGACAGCTTTCCCCTTCTGCTGTCCTCCGTAACAAACAAAGAGCTGTTCCGAACGTCTGAAGGGCTGCGTTCGTTCCATGTAGATGCGCAGGGCACGGACTGGGCATAACAAGGTCAGGTTGGGGTCATCTTCCTGGGAAGAGAGAGCTTGCAAGGTCACTACCTGATCTCTGAAAGGAGTGGTGGGGACCTTGGGCACATATCCAGGCCGGGGTCTCAAGACAACGTGAGAATCCGCTGGTCCGAATTCCAGGCACGAACTGTTCACGGAGAGGGCTTGGAGGTCTCCCACTCTTTTGATGGAAGTGAGCGCAGTCAAAAGAGCCGTCTTGAAGGAGAGAGCATCGAGTTCGACTGACTGAAGGGGCTCGAATGGATCTTGTTGTAGACCTTGGAGAACCACAGCAAGATCCCAAGAGGGGATGAGATGCGACCGAGGAGGGTTCAGCCTCCGGGCTCCTCTAAGAAACCTGATTATCAAATCGTGTTTCCCCACCGATCTGCCCCCCACCAAGTCATGGTTAGCTGCTATAGCTGCGACATGAACCTTGAGTATTGAGGCAGACAGGTGCCTGTCCAGGCCTTCTTGAAGGAAGGATAACACTGATTTGATGCCACAGCTCCGTGGGTCCTTCCCGTGAGAAGAACACCAGTTAACAAAGATGCGCCATTTTAGGTCATACAGCCGTCTGGTAGAGGGGGCTCTTGCCTGTAGAAGTGTGTTTACCACTGAAGGTGAAAGGTCTCTGAAGTCCTCCTGGTCGCGTCCAAGGACCAAAGGTGGAGGTTCCAAAGATCGGGGCGCGGGTGCCAAATTGTGCCCTTCCCCTGAGAAAGGAGGTCCTTCCTCAGAGGAATGCGCCAGGGAGGGGCTGATGCCAGGAGCACCAGGTCCAAGAACCAGGTTCTGTTGGGCCAGAAGGGGGCTACCAAGAGAATCTGTTCCTTGTCCTCCCTGACTTTGCACAAGGTTTGTGCGATGAGGCTCACTGGGGGAAACGCATACTTGAGCCGGCCCCTCGGCCAACTGTGTGCCAGTGCGTCTATACCGAGGGGGGCCTCGGTTAACCCGTACCATAACTGGCAGTGGGTGGATTCCGGTGAGGCAAAGAGGTCTACTTGTGCCTGGCCGAATCGATCCCAAATCAGTTGGACCGACTGGGGGTGGAGCCTCCACTCGCCTCCGAGCGAAACCTGTCGTGACAGGGAATCGGCCATGCGATTGGCTTCGTCCGGAATGCGAGTGGCTCGTAAAGACTTGAGTCTGCGTTGACTCCAGAGCAACAGGTGGCGGGCTAGTTGTGACATGCGAAAGGAGCGTACACCGCCCTGGTGGTTGATGTAGGCCACAGTCGCAGTGTTGTCGGACCTGACCAACACGTGCTTGCCCTGAATCATAGGTCGGAACCTCCTCAGGGCCAGGAGCACTGCCAACAACTCCAGACAATTTATGTGCCAAAACAGTCGGGGGCCTGTCCAGACCCCGGAAGCTGCCTGCCCGTTGCAGGTGGCACCCCAGCCTGTCTTGGAAGCATCCGTGGTGACAACGATGCGTCTGGACACCTGTTCCAGGGGAACTCCTGACCGTAGGAACATAATGTCTGTCCAAGGGCTGAGTGTCTGGCGACACGATGGTGTGATGTTTACTCGAAATGTGCCTCGATGCCACGCCCACCTGGGGACTCGAGTATGAAGCCAGTGCTGCAGCGGTCTCATGTGCATCAAACCCAGTGGCGTGACCGCGGCTGAGGATGCCATGTGCCCTAGGAGCCTCTGAACCTGTTTTAGGGGGACCGCTGACCCGCATCTGAGTGTTGCCACACACCTCAGAACTGACTGTGCACGCTCCGGGGAGAGACGCGCAGACATACTGACCGAGTCCAGCTCTACACCGAGGAAAGAGATCCTCTGTGCCGGGGAGAGTTTACTCTTTTCCCAGTTGACCCGAAGTCCCAACTGAGCCAAATGGTAGAGAACCATGTCCCTGTGTACGCAAACCAAATCCCACGAGTGAGCTAGGATCAGCCAGTCGTCGAGATAATTGAGAATGCGTATGCCCATTTCCCTGAGGGGGGAAAGGGCGGCCTCCGCTACCTTCGTAAAGACCCGGGGCGACAGGGAGAGGCCGAAGGGGAGAACCTTGTACTGATATGCCCGTCCTTCGAAGGCAAACCGCAAGAACGGCCTGTGTCTTGGGAGGATTGAGACATGAAAGTACGCGTCCTTCAGGTCTATGGCCACAAACCAATCTTGAACTCTGACACACGTGAGAATGTGCTTGAGGGTTAACATCTTGAACGGGAGCTTGAGCAGGGCCCGATTCAAGACCCTCAGATCCAAGATTGGTCTGAGACCACCACCCTTCTTGGGTACAATGAAGTAGGGGCTGTAGAACCCTTCCTTCATCTCGGCTGAGGGGACAGTTTCTATCGCACCCTTCGCCAGAAGGACTGCGATCTCCGCCCGAAGAACCGCGGTGTTGGGGCCCTGGACCGACGTAGTGAGAACACCACGGAACTTGGGCGGACGCCATGCAAACTGGATGGCATAGCCGAGCCGAATGGTCCTGAGGAGCCAGCGGGAAGGATTGGGGAGATTTAACCAATCCGAAAAGTTCTCCGCTAAGGGTCTCAGAGGAGTTACATTCGGTGCACCAAGGGTGGGGGTACCGTCGCTGGGAAAGCAGTGTGTGGCCGGAGGTGAGAAGCCCTGAACCACACTGGCTGCTCTGCCCAGGGAGTCCGATCCGTGAGAGCTGTGCAGAAGATCCGCCCGAGAGGGGAGATCGTCTGAACGAGCTCGTTGTTCCAGAGCATACGGGGGCACAGGTGTTGTGCGACCGTATGTTTCTGAAAATGGAAACAGCATCCGACCGTCGAGTAGAGGGTCGGAGGTGCTGTATATTGCGCCCAGAGAAGAAGGAAATTGCTCTTTTATTGACCATGTGGTGGCCGTCTGCCGAGTGGCAGACAGCCGGGTAGAAGCTGAATCCAGCGCTCGTCCCCTCGTCGAGTGGGGATCCGGACAGGTCAGATGATCCTCCTTCCCTGGGCTGCTCGTCTCAGGAATGCTTCGAAGCCTGACGTGGGTTCTTAGTGGCCTGAGGACGGGCTGGCGGTGCCACCTTCCTACGAGTGCTGGACCGTTGGACGGGTCTGGCTGCAGGACCGGCAGGTTGCGGGCCCTGAGCCACCCTCGTAGGGGGTCTTCCTCGGCGGGGGGCAGGCGGAGGTTGCTGCGTCGGCTGAGCTGGGCCAGCGCTCGCTGCACGCCGAGGCAGGATGTGTTTAATGGCCTCCGTCTGCTGCTTCACCGTGGAGAACTGCTGGGCACATTCTTCCACGGTTTCGCCGAAGAGACCAGCCTGGGAAATGGGAGCGTCAAGAAAGCGAGCTTTCTCGGCGTCTTGCATCTCGGCCAGGTTTAGCCATAGGTGGCGCTCCTGGACCACCATAGTGGACATCGCCCTCCCCAGAGCTTGCGCCGTAACCTTCGTAGCTCGAAGAGCATAGTCGGTCGCAGAGCGCAGCTCGTGCAACAGCTCTGGGTCAGGAACACCCTCGTGCAGGTCTTTGAGAACCTTAGCCTGATAGACCTGCAAAATCACCATAGCGTGTAAGGCGGACGCAGCTTGCCCAGAGGCCGCATAAGCCTTCGCTACAAGCGCAGACGAAAACTTACAAGCCCTGGACGGGAGTCTCGGGCGGCCCCTCCAGGAGGCGGCGTTTTGCGGGCACAAGTGCATCGCAATCGCTCTCTCCACCTGGGGAACCTCCGTATACCCCCTCGCTGGACCGCCATCGAGGGTGGTGAGGGACGGGGAGATAGCGTGCCGTGAACGAGCCGACAGAGGGGCTTTCCACGACTTCGTTAACTCCTCATGCACTTCCGGGAAAAACGGGACCGGGGAGGAACGTGGCCTGGAGTCACGTCCGCTGCCCAGGAACCAGTCATCCAGCCTTGAAGGCTCAGGGCTGGGCGGGGGAACCCACACAACCCCAATCTCCTTGGCTGCCCGTTTTAGTGCGGCGGCCATTTCGGCATCTGCCACAGACTGAGACTCTCCCGCCGGAGCGGTAAGTTCAGCCGTGACGTCAGCCTCTGACGGCTCTCCCTCCGATGCTACCGACCCTGCCTTTTCCTCAGCAGGAGCCCCGAACAAAAGATCCAGCCCATACTGAGACGAGCTTTCAAAATCGTCCAGAGACTCCATCGGTGGACACACAGGGTGAACGGTTTGCGGGGATGTACCCGGCAAAGCGTCGTTCAAACCCTGCCGCTCTTCTTCAACGCACATCGCTGCGGCCTCGTACCCGGAAGTAGAAGGACCGGAGCGGGAAGCAGTTGAATGGCGCCGCGGCTTCTTCGAAAAGAACGCGGCTCGTGAGCGGAGCGTGCCCAAGGGCATGTCCTCGCAGTTCTGACAACCTCCCTCAGCGAACGCTGCTTCAGCATGCTCACGCCCCAAGCACTGAACACAGCGATCGTGCCGATCGTTAGGGGAAAGGTAGAATCCGCAACCAGTTGGACACGGACGGAAAGGCATAGTGAAACACACAATCCGCCCGTGGAGCTCTTTTAGAGAAAATTTGCTCAATTAGAGGAAAGTCTTCTCCTGAAGATCGCCGTCGACGCACCCAGGGGAACTCTCACAACACGAGCCGTGTCAGAGAGGGAGAGACCGCTGTCTGTGCCGTAGATCCAACGACGAGAGAGGTGAATGTTGCCGCTTCTCACACAGAGACGCTGCATTCGGCTCAGAAGAACAGAACGAGTGAGCAGATGCACACGCTGCCCTATTTATACCCGGATGTCCGGGGCGTGGTCAGCTATGCAAATCTGCACACCCAATTTTCATTGGCCTTTCTCAATACTGTCAGAGGTGTTTGGGCTCTCAAGGGCGACCCCTAGTGTCGTACACTACTCGACACAACTCGGAGTGTACGACAGATAGGGAACTAATTATATCTAAGTAAGGTAAACTATTGGGTTTTACAGTGTACTCAATTCTGGTCAGTCACCTAAAGGAATGTTATTCCCCAATAACAACTGATAAAAACTAATAGCACAGGCACATCCGTGTAACTGCAGTCAGGATTCAATTGCTGGGAACATTTTTTCTTTGTGAAAGCTTTGCATTTGGTTGGCTAATAAAATATTAAAACTCAAATCTGTATTCTCTGTACAAATATTATGTCATCCTGGTATTGCAGACATGCTCTCTCTTGTTTCACACAAATGCAGCTGCTGCCATTTTGCAATGATTGTTTTGTACACTGTAATGGATTGCAATATAACTAACAACCTGGTAAGATCCTAAAACAGCTTCATCTTAAAGGGGTCATCGGATGCCTATTTTCCACAAGTTGATATGATTCTTTAGGGTCTTAATGAAAAGTCTATAACATACTTTGGTTAAAAATTCCCAATGGTTGTGTAAAACAACACACTTTTTGCCTTGCCAAAATCAGCTCTGCAAAAATCATCCCATTCTGGTCGAGGCTGCTTTAAATGCAAATAAGCTCTGCTCGCCCCGCCCCTCTCTTCTCTCTGTGGAGTGACGAGCCTGTTTACTTTAGCCGCATTTAGCCGCTAAACTTGATAACTAGCACATTATTAGGAAAGCCGATCGCAAAGATTCATAAAAAACCTCCTTATACTCACTTCTGCTGTAGGTTAAGCTGGATCACAAATGATTTGTGAGAACATAGACAGATATATGTAGATCGGGAGGTGCATTCCCTTCACAAACAAACGTAATCTACTGCATCTTCAGCACCTCAGACGTCAAGAGTAAATGACGACCACTATGTTCACCATTACATCCAGCAACACAACACCTCAATCGCTCGAATCTTGTCTAACTTGTCTAACTCCGGCATCAAAACATGGAGGTTGGACTGTTTCAACTGATCTGAGGTAAGACACTCATGTCGATCAACTATTGTGGGAGTGTCCTCTGTGGGTGTGATGCAACAACGACGGGCATCTGAGAACGGCTCAATTTGAAGAAGGGGATATTATTTTTACAGATTAATTAAAAACCACTGCATGGAGTTTTTTCATTATAGGGTAGATTTTAACATACACTGCCAACACACATTAATGTTCAAACAGCATGCAAAAGTGAACTTGGCATCTGATGACTCCTAAAAAATAACTATCTTTTATCACCATAATTATTCATGTGGTGAAATGCTATGTAAAAAGTAGTATGACTGTACCATATAATGTGTGTCTAGTTTGAACTTGCCACTTGCTAGCAACTGCTTTCTTTACTGAAACTTTGCGTTGAAATATTTCAACTCAAATCAATATTTTATGTCTAATTATTTAGTTTTGTAGCAAGTAGCTGTGTAATAAGCGAGAAAATGTTCATCCAGCCAATTGTTATTGCAAAATAAAGCCCTTCAGTCTTATACAACATATACAGTCAGGCTTTATTCTGCGATAAAAACCATCTGGATGTACATTATCCCTTACTTAACAAATCAGACCTTATTGTGAAGTGTTTCCATGTAGTGTTTTATAAAAGTATTTGTAATGGTGTATTGAACAATAGTTGTGAATAGTTATATTGTAGTATACTGTGAATGTAGTCATGTCTAAAGGGTGTTATTAGTTATGACGTGACAGAGTGAATATATATTCATACTACGGCTGTTATTGTATTAAATTTTTTAGACCAGTGTTGTATTGACCTATTCAAGTTTATAATACACAATTTATATAATACATGATATAAAACTGGCATATATACAGTAAAATACACAAATCCTATATATATATGCCTGCTATATTTGTAGTAGATTTCACTCTAACATACTTTAAATCTGTGAAGCGGAGGTATGTAGTGGTCAGTGCCGATCATTGATCTCTGTGACGAGTGAAGAGTCACATTCAGCCCGGTGTTCAGAGAGGCTGATTAATGATGTTTAACCAGAGAGGGACATACTGATCACACTGATCAGAGTGAGCAAGGGGGAGAAACACATTGATGCTGGTGATTTTTTGTAGCATTTCTACAGATACATTTACACTGCAAAGCTTGACGCACACATGCATTATTTTATTTATGAGCCCCCTTTTTTTTATTTGAATTTATTTATTTATTTTTTAATCTGGAAAAACAGCAAGAGAATTAGCAGGAAAAAGTAACTGAAATTTCATTGCCGAATCAGCCCAAACTGACAATATTACTTTTCCACAATGTATATAAGTTTATTTTGGCAGTTCAAAACAATGCTCAAGTTCTGGAAAAATGTCCTTATAGTTTTGTTCACACACAGCATTTTACAACCCCATAAGCATCACTTCAGCATCATTTTGACATTAGGCCCTGTTGACACATGACCTCAAAACAGAGAAATGATGTTAAATTTATGACTGCATGTGTGAAAGCACCTGCTGGAGATCTGTTAGTGCCAGGACCTGCTCATGGAGAGCAGTTTCATCCTTTGTTTGGAGCATTTGATTCACTGCTCATTACTAAATAAAGACTTAATACTTTAATTTGACTTTCATTTAGGGACCTCAGTATTTACAAATACATACTTTCTCTAATTACACACATTTGATTCACTCACTTCATTCAAAGTTCTTTGTAAGCTGTCATCAGATCTAGGTTGTATTGGTGGATCTGTTCTCCGATTCTCCTTCAGCCGCTCCAAACCCGCACCTGTCCAACCTCTCACATCAAACCTGTGAATTCATCTACCGAAATAAATACACTTTCTGCTCCTGAAGGACGGCAGTTTGACATGATTGTGTACTTCTGACAGACAACCGATTCCCTCAGGGACAGCACGAAGTCTGCAGCCGGCCTGTAAAACAGAGAAAAACTTGAACTTTCACAACATTTCACTCTGGGCTGTGAGTCTGGACAGTCCATAACACACATCGCTCTGCCTGGAGCACATTTTACATCTGTAATTTGTCCTGACAGCAGGTTATAAAGAGGATGAGAAGGTGCCGGATTGATCAGCAGTAAGCGCGGCGGTGCTTTCTATCAAGCGGGGTTTGGTACGCGCTTCACCGCTGTGCAATTATCTGCCCGCCGTTTCTGCTGTGATAAATCTGAGCTCTATTAAAACAGCAATGATTTTCCATTTAAACTCTTTTGGATCAGTTCAATTTCACTAAGTTAAAAGTGCTAGACTGCAGGCGAAAACGCACATCTCTTAAAGTCCATGAATAAGCGGCACTTCTCGTATACGAATGTATATTTAATCTCCTTACAACGAGATCAATTTTCATAAGAGACAAAAATGTGTAAGATTATGAGATGTCTTATGTATTTTCTAGTGCTATATAGTGGTATTTTGTAGATTGAGGTTAAAGATATTTTGACAATGTTATACAGGATAAACACATAAAGTATGCCGATGGAGAAGATGATTTTCACAACCTTTTAGTTAAGTATACTGCCCTTAAAGCTGTAAAAATAAGACATACAATGTTTGTATCACCCGGTAGGCAATCTCATCTGATGTTTCTTGGTTTTACAAGCACCCATTTTAATAATTATTATGGGATTTCCGTTAATAGGATGTGGCAACGCGTCAACTCTCTTATTGATTAAAAGGTTGGCGAATGCTTTAGATTTCTGAGTGTGAGAACACAATCCAATCGGCCCGCTATTTTGCTTTAGCTAATTCTATTTGCATGTGTAATTGCTTTGGCTGTGTCCATAACTTCATTAGGATAAAGCTACACGGCGATGTTAATGAGATCTGCTCTTATTGCTGCCTGCCTTCATCAGATCTCTCCCGCAGCAGATTAAACTCGCCTGCTTGTTATTCCTGCACACAGCTGAGCTGACAAATATGATAAAACCGAAAGCAAGCAAAACACAGGCGCACCGTGTGCGTGGCACGCTTGGCCAGTCATCTGGAGGCCGTACCGCGGCTGCGTCTTCACAAACCTCATCAAAACTTACAGAAAACAAGCAAAAAGTACCACACACTTATTTTGGATGGTACTAACTTGGTTTTTGTGGACCATGGTATTATCATATTTCTGACATGTTGTCAATGGTAGTACATTGTTTTTGACATTTATTATGCCATTTTTTGGCATGTGCCAAGAATTTATATTGGTTATGTACTATGGTAATACTATTATAGTATTACTGATTTTAAACATGCAATATGTTTTTACAAACTGTGTTTGTGCATGTGAGTCACGTACTATGGTACTACCGTTTCTGACAGTTACTATTGTACGATGTTGTTTTTTTGACTTGCTTTACTGTTATACAGTAATGTTTTTGTAGTAAAAGCTGTATATATTATACTGTACTGCTACTAGAGTACATTCTTGGTATATGCCAGCATGGTATATGTTTTTTTGTCATATTTTTGACAGGGTGACATAGTACCACCATAGCACTGCACTGTTTTGAATATGTACCATGTTAGTACTATCTTTTTTTTGAACATGTATATGATATTACCATGTTTGGATGTGGATATCATCCCAACTAACAAAAACATATCTTCCTAACATTCCTGTTAAAGGAATAGAATGATTTCAAAGTTTTGAAGTTGGAGAAGAAAATGAGATGGAAGTGTATTGGAAACTCTACTGAACCAGACACATGCACATCAAAGAGCTAGACAAGAGTAGCATTTGTGGTTAAAAAGTGTTTAAATATTAATTTATTTTAGAAAATGACCGATCGTTTCGCTAGATAAGACCATTCTCCCTCGGCTGGGATCGTTTAGAGCCTTTTGAAGCTGCATTTCAACTACATTTTGGAAGTTTAAACTTGCGGGCACCATAGAAGTCCACTATATGGAGAAAATTCCTGAAATGTTTTCCTCAAAAAACATGATTTCTTTACAACTGAAGAAAGAAAGACATGAACATCTTGGATGACAAGGAGGGGCGAGTAAATTATCTATATTTTTTTATTCTGGAAGTGAACTACTCCTTTAAGTTATTAAAAATTTTGGATTGTTGTCTGAATGTTCAAGAGGTCCATAAAAAAAAAAAAAAAGTTTAAAAAACAATTGTTGAACGGTAGAGAAAACATTAAGGGAATGTTCCATTTGGTCATTTTGCAAACATTATAGAAAAGTTTCTTCCCAAGTTCAGTATGGAGTACCACAAGGCTCAGTACTAGGACCATTGCTTTTCACCCTGTATGTGTTTACATCCAGCTAAAAACAGTTTCAGAAAAAAATGACGATAAATAAATAATGTTTTTGTGCTAATGTTTTGAGAATGTTATTAACTCTGAATGAACATTCTATATTTATAATTTTATAACACTGCCATGTTGCTGTAGACGTTTTAATTTTTAATATATATATATATATATATATATTATTTTATATGTTTTTTATTTTATGGATGTGTACCATGTAACACAGTATTCTTTGGACAGTTAAACTAGCTTGGTACAAAAGTATAGTAATCCATCCATCAGCACATAACTAGTAATCATTATCTACCTGTATCCTGTATCGTCATCACTACAGCAATATGGTACTTTTTGTTGAGGAAGTTCCTGCACAGTGACTCTGATTCTCTTCACCTGCCTTCATCTTTGCTTCAAAGACCAACCGTCCTATTTGCAATCCAAATTCTACGCAATTAAGTAGCATGTAATTATCTTCTGCAGCAACTGGAATAGCAACAAAATGAGAGCTTGTCACATGAAAGGTGATAATAAAAAAGAGCCTTTAACATTAGAAATTAACATGTCACATTCTTCACCTCGGCTCCTGCATAAGTTAACGAGGGAGGCAGAGAAAGCATAAATATTAGCTCTCCTACTGCTTCACACACACACACACACACACACATTACTGCAGCTGGCTGCTTCTTTATGTGTCATAACCACTATACTGCATTTTTTTTTTATTTCATTAATTAGTATTTTTGTCTTGTTTCTCAGTAAAATATGTAAACACTCCTAAAACAAGATACTTAAAAAGCAAAATTGTTTACTGTAACGCTACTTGTTTTCAATTTAATCAAGTTTATCACATTGCCAAATTGTTCTTTATTGTTTTAAGCATAAATCTAACAAAACAGTGAATATTATCCTTGAAACAAGATAAATGTATTTGCCCATGGGGTAAAACATAGTGAAGTAAATCAGCTTTTTCTGTAAGTCTTCTCATGAAGTCGAAGCGATCCTGTTGTAGGGATGTTTAGATATTTTACTGCAAAGCAAATCAACTGAAGCAAGACATTGATGAGCACATGTCTCCTCCACTTTTCAAATTAATGTTTGACCAATATGGGTTTTTCAGTTAGTTATTCTTCAGTGATCACATTTTATGCGCCCTGTCTTGAAAATGTAGATGGATCATAGAATGTGATGTATGTGCAATGCAGTAAACATAGGATTTGGAGAGACTGATGTGTGTGAGAGACAGAAATGGCTGAGGCGTGTGTTTACTGACTACTGTGAGTTAATATGTACTCTCTTTTAATTTTCACAATGGCATTAATCATAATCGGTAAGCGCATTTTAATCATTTCCATACGGACTCAAGCTCCTTTGTTCCAGGACTCAACGGCGAGCGAGGAGAAGGATGAGGCTGGCATGGAGGGTGTGTGTGTGCTGGAGCCGGAGGCTTTTGTTTCTCTCACACAATACTCTCTTTGTTTATATTCAGTTTAATGTGCTGGAATAACTTTCACTGCCAGACAGATAGAAAGAGAGAGAGATTCAGCGGAGGGATGCGGCTCTGAGTGTGTTTTGGATTCGAGATTGATCATAATATCCCCATTGGCCGCTCGCATTCGAGTGAAAAGTGCTTTCTCATTTCCGTTAATGCGAAATTTCAGCACGTGAAGACAAAATATGTAAATATGATGGGTCAAAATAATGTATACGAGTCTCATATGCGAGTCTCCATGAGCCCAATCACCATAAACTCACAACACAGACACACACACTGTATGTCTGCAGCCGTATGCTTCAAACAGCTGAAATTTTCATGAATTCTGCTCCAGGTGAAGCTCAGTGTTCTATTGGTGAGGTTATCAGTTGTGTTTGTATCTCTCAGTATTATTTGTTTTTTAATCATTTAAAAAAAAAAAAAAAAAAAAAATTTAAAACAGAAATACTACATAAATACTACATAAGAACAATAAAATAAAATAAAATAAAATAGAGGGAAGAAGCCATAGAAAACATTTCAGTTTTAGTGGAAGATCCAATTATGACATTTTTAGTTTAAAAATTATGGTCAAAAAAAAAAAAAAGACATACATTAATAAATCATTCATATTAAGATGCTTTTAGAAAATGTGAATTTTCATTTCTTGCCAACTCTGAAATTATCTTTAAATAGCTAATATAAGTGTGTGCAATGGCAAAGTCCTAAACTCGACACACTCATGCCATCATACACATGCAAACACACTGCAGATAATCACTTTGCCATCTACACACACACACACACACACAGCGGATAATCAGAGTGTTGTGTAGACAGACAGCTGCATTACTCTCCCTCTCACTCGCATTCTTTGACATCTGCTGTCACCAATATCTCTAATTGCAAAATTGGCCCTATAAAATAGGAAGAGCGGAAGCGTGTGTGCGTGTGTGTGTGTGTTACTGATGTGATAAGAGAGAGCGCTGTGATCCTGGGCCATCTTTAATTGGACTACCTTGTCATCCATCTGATCCCGCTGTGCTCATCCACTCTTCATTTTGCTCTCCTCCCTCCACATGAAGCACAGATGAGATTGTTGTCTGTCAGATGGACTTTCCTTTTTGTCCACATCCATCTTTGACCCCCATCAGTTCAGGGAGGGCAGAGGGGCCGTTTGATTGACAGGAGCGGGTAAGGAGGTCATCGGCTCTGCCTGTCTGCCCGTTGAATGTTGCTCTGTCCCCGCTCACGCTTGCTTTTTCTCCTATTGTAACTCTGATTCACACTGGCTGCATTCATTAGTTAATTGGCTTGTTCTCAAATGAGGTTTCATCTGTGTTCTCTGGCCTGCTCTTCTAAAACTCAATTAATTTGGCAATTATTACTATACACCATATTATTGTGGACAAGATTATTGTTTTCATTGACCATGATCCTCCAACAAAGGGTTATTTCATCTAAAAATATGATTTATGCTTCCTGTTAAAAAAGATACACAAGGGCCAGTGATTAAAGATGTGTCATTCATATCTGACCTTGATGTGCCTTTGGAGAATTTCATGGAAATGAGCATCATGAACATTCTGGTGTGTGTGTGTGTGTGTTCAATGAAAGAAACAATAACAATCCAGTTAAACAAAATGTTAATGTTAAAGGAGAAGTCCACTTCCAAAACAAAGATTCACATATAATGTACTCACCCCCTTGTCATCCAAGATGTTCACGTTTTTCTTTCTTCAGTCGTAAAGAATTTTTTTTGAAGAAAACATTTCAGCATTTTTCTCCATATGATGGACTGATATGGTGCAATATGGCTGGAAAGAAAAACGTCCCTGGAAATCAATTTAAGAAGTCAAATACTGCACCAAAATGGTTCATTTCTGTCACCAGACACTTGTGAAACTCTATTCTCTATGCTATTAAATGATGTATGACTGTACTGTTATGGCCAGGAAAAACAATTTTGATTTGAACATAATCCTTAAATATTCTCATAACACTCCAATTTTTTTCAAAGATTTGAACTTTTTCAAAAATAAAACATCTGCATCTATTTAAACGAGAGAGAGGGGGAGACAGGGAGAGATCTGGAGTGCAAGAGGGAAAGTGAGACATTTGTTGGAGTTCAAGAGCCCAGTGGAAAGCATCCCGCTCCAAACGGCACTGAAGAATAGAGTCCCAGACTGTTCAAGACCTCATTACGACTGCAGGATGGAACCCAATGGAATACAGATGCATCTCTCTCACCGTCTCTGTTTCCAACGCTTTCTTGTGCCTTTTCGTTTGGACAGGGACCCCAATCGATACTTCTCAACTAGGTTAATATGGCACTTTAGAAGCAGTCTATTCATCGGCCCAGGAGTACACACTCAGATAATTGCTTTTTGAATTGGGTCGTACTGGGAGTGCGCGGGCAGCGACTGAGGCCTACCGCCCTCTGTTGGATCTCTGATAGTTTTTCTCATTGGACATCATGAGGTATTCCAGCACATTCCACAACCAAAGAAACACAGAGAAAAACTCAAAACAAGACAATGGAAATGTGCTATGACATGAGACTTTGTAGCTGCTGCTGGGATAATATCTTTGGTGTGTCATGCTTGTGTCTTTATTTATTTATTTTGAATGCAAGTTTTTTTAAACTGCACAGTAAATGATGTTCATTTTAAGTTTTGTTTCTGTAGTACTTTAAGTTTGTTTCTGCTCTGTTTCCTTTATCTGTTTATTTAGTTTTCCTTCATCAGTTTTTTAGTTTATCAGTTACCATGGTTTTTGATTTGCCCTCATGTGTTACACCTGTGTGTAGTTAATTAACTTGTTTAGTCATTAATGTTTCCCTGTGTATTCAAGGCCTGTCTTTTGTTTAGTTCACTTGTCTTTTGTTGTTGCGTAATATTTGGTTGTCCTGTGCCCGATCCACCACCTCCATCTTTATTTCGCAACCTATTGTGACAGATCTACAGGAACGTTTGGGAGAAGCCTGAGCGATTTAGTTCTGTCATTCACAAACAACAATAATAAATTAATAAAAATACATGCAAGACAGAAGCTCATTGTCAAAGGCGGGTTTTTAAACTATTCCAAACTGTTGCTTTATGCTATAAATATGGTAATCAATTGCACACAATTACAACATTTAAATCACATGTAACAACTACCAATAAACATTTGACAAATGGCCAATAGGGGCACAAACTAACGCAGGGTTATTTGTAACACAGGTGGTTTAAATATTTCCACACATGCTAGCATAACCAAATTTACTGTATTTACTAGTTACCATAGCAACACTATACTGAGAAAAAAGTGTGCCAAAATTCAAAAGCCTTTTGAAGATATCGCTGAATATTAGTAAAAGTACATTTCTGGCTGAAGTAAATTTTTTATCTCAGTTTTTAGTATTCACTTAAAATAAGACATATCACCCATCTGTTATTTATCAGTACAGATAGTTTATTAATGCTTTGCAAACCAGCAGAAGACACTAACCAGTTTTAAACAGTCGTGCAGATGGAGAAAGTTGGAACACTGTGTTACAATGTGCCTCGCTATTACTAAACTATGCTATGATATAGCTATGTAATTTATACTATTTACTTTTATGGATTTTAATGAGAAACCACAAGAAACAGGTGAATAAAGACTGACAATCGATGTTTAATGTTCAGAAATTATTCTTTTAAGAAATGTAAAGAGAATTGGCTCGTTTATGTGACTTGTGTTCTATGAGAGCTGTGTTTGGAAGGAGGGGAGTGTCTCTCAATGTCTGAATGTGTTTCATCTATTTGCCCACATTGGTTTAAATGATACTGTATAGCTGTGTTCTGCGATCAGGGCCGTCCCACGCATGGTTGCGATGTGTTCATTGTCCCAACCCTAACTCTAACTCCAAAATGAGAATAATAATAAAAAAAGCTATTATATTATTTGGAAAAAGTTTATTTTATTGACAAAATATATTAGTTTGTTGTGTACATGTTTTTACATTCGATCAGATAACATTTTAAGCGGTCATATGGTCATGTTACAACATGCCCCTCACATTGTACCCCACCTACGGGGCATGTTGTCGCATTTCACTTCCTTTCTTTCGAGGTAAATAAGGAAAAACGTATACACTGTAATTATGAAACTATGCAACATATTCGTATTAGACAAGTGTGAAATTAATGTGGATAAAAAATTATACTCTGAACCCCATGTGGATTTCACAGTTACAAATAAATTGCTGACAATTCACAAACTGCTGCCCCTGAGTATCACAAATTCATGAAAATTTGTTTCCTCAGAACGTCCTGTTGTCCATGTGTACGAAGTTTTGTGAAGTTTGGATGTTGTGCTCACCAGATAGGGGGCCAATTAGTCATTATGCGCCACAATCAAAAAAACACTGGCATCTGCCAAACTATCAAATGTATCAATAATCGTTTTGCTTTGAGAATCTGGAGATGTTACATATCACATATTATATGAGTCAGACAAATGACCAGGGACAGTGGTTCTCAATTTCAGGCCTCACATGCCACCGCTCTGCACATTTTTGTATGTATCTCTTTTCATTTCAGAAGTTTGTTTCATTTTACCATAAGTGCCCTGGGAAGTGGACATCACAGGATATTCTGCCATGATTCCAGTTCGAAGGAAGCATATAAATTGCATTTAAAGGGCATTAAAGTGTGCAAGATGTGAATTTAAACTGTATTTATTTACAGAGGTATATTATGTCACACTTCACACTTCTCTAGTAAGTTTCATCTGTGTGTGAAGATGCTGCAGGTGGTGGCGTAGCACAAATTCATGAATGAATGCTTCGGAGTGAAGCAAACTTCAATTGATTTTCCGTGCTGAGGAAGTAGGGAGCAGTGAACACTGTGTAGGGTGCATGTCAAGTGGAACACAGTTCATGCATGGAGCTCTCTCTAAATCAGGTGTGTTAAATAAAGCCGAACTCACACTACAGGATTTTTAAAATCCTAACCAATTATGAAATTTGGTTGCAGCGCACACATAAGGAGAATCTTTGCAGATGATCGCCTCTGAAATCTTAAACATGCTCACACTACAAGATATTATTAAGATTATCATGACGGAGGGAGCGCCTCACGTGATCTTACGCAGCAGATCGTCAGTTCAGCAACTGATGTTTACAAATGTTAGTTATCGTGCTAGCAGCTTTATGCACTCACCCGGTATGTTGAAAAGACAGTTTTATTCCAGAGCTTTCCTTGCTCCATGCAGTTGTGGTATGTTTTCAACATCTTATACAGACAGTGTTACTACAAAAACATAAGAAGCAGTTTCCAATGGACCTATCCAATGGACCATACAGGAGCTGTTTTGCGGTCGCGCATTGGCTGTTGTGAAAGTACTGATGTAATCATAGCCGTGATCATCCCGATTTAAAATCCTGAATATCAAACATGTTTGATATGATCAGGGCAGCCCTGATTTGTGTGAAAGCAGATCGGGAGGTGTAAGATTCGATCTGTGAATGTCTCACATTACCAGATAATCCGTGCCGAACATCGGGACCAATCAAGGTGCTCAACAAGATTTTTGCTCCGATTCTTGGGAGGGGAAAATTTGGCACAAAATCGGGCTAAAAATCCTGTAGTGTGAGCCCGGCTTAAGAGAGACATGCAAAATATGCAAAGCAGTGGTACTTGAGGACTGGAATTGAGAACCACTGGCCTGTGTTTAGTGTGGACTAGGAAATCCATGTGAACAAGTGTTTTGAGAGCACTGAAGGATTTACAGGAAAGATGTTCAGAATTCAAGCTAGTAGCTGTTAAAATGTGACAGGCTGCTGGTGGACATTTTTGTTGATTTCTACAATTGATTTTACATAACTTGGTTGATCATTGACATTTTTTCATTGAAAAAATGATTCTAGCCTGTATGGTTCCATAGTTATTGACTAAAATGAAAATTTATTTTAATTATAGTGTCCAAAAAAATGTGTTTGGGGTCACATGAATAAGGGGGGATTTTGAACCATCCCACCAAGTCTGAGATCTCTACAAACTGCGTCTCTGACATCCAGACACATTTGGACAGAAAAGGAAAAAGCAACAAATCAGTAGAAATACAAAAGGGGTTCCAGCACCTTCAGTAATTAGATTTCAAATGGCATTTGGCTGCTTTCAATGTGGCTGGAGTGTACCTGAATCAACTAAAGTGTATTAAATTGAAACTCTTTGTATAATTTTAGTATTTCGGAAAAAAAGTTGGCATCTTTCCAGCTATAATCATGCATATATGTTGTGTATTGATTTTATTGACTGCAGAAAGCAGTCATAGATTATATGCACTTGCTGTTGTACACTTGCTGCTCTGGGTTTATGTTCATGCTGAGTGTGTGTGTGTGCATGTTTTTGTGACATATCAGGACACAAATTTGTATAATGACATGTGTATGACATAGGCATTACAAGTAGAGGGTGACTTATGAGGACATTGCCCCATGTCCCCATTTTTCAAAAGGCTTATAAATTACACAGAACAAGTTTTTTTGAGAAAGTAAAAATATGTTTCCCGTAAGGGCTAGGTTTAGGTGTAGGGTTTGTGTAGGGCAATAGAAAATACGGTTTGTACAGTATAAAAACCATTACGCCTATGGAATGCCCCCACCATCCACAAAAACAAAGCTGTGTGTGTGTGTGTGTGTCTGTGCACTTGGATAGGTGGAATGCAGAGCCCAAATTCTGAGTATGGGACGCCATACTTGGCCACACGTCACACGTCCTTTCCTTTCCTGTGTTTTATCCACATTTTATGGCTCACACTGTTGGTTGTGTTGGCGTTTGCCAATGCTTTGATGAAACAGTCAATGTTATGAGTGTCTTCCTCTGAGCTTCTTCCTAGAATAACATCAGTTCAAGATTCGGCCACTGAACGATTCAGACATATTCCATACTGCGTTGAGCTGTCACGTCCTACAAATCCCAGGACTGTCAGCACAGCTCTGAAATGAAGGCAGACCCCCTCAGAGGAGCACTTGGGTTTTTACAAGCGCACATTTCCTGAGACAAGTCTCAGTGAAGTTTTCCAGAGCTCCACCTTTAATAATCTCCCGTATAGGGAGCCAATATGTTATCAAGACTTTCATCATAAGGCTTCTGCTGCGTTAGCTGAACATATGTGCTTTGTCCTCGTTTAAAGACATTAACCGGCTGCGTTGGAGAGAAGGGAAAAACTCTTCACCTCCGCAGTTTCCTCATTATTCTCAGCGCCCTGTAAATGGATTTGTAATTACGGCCTGTCTGCCGCGGATCTTGAGTAATTGTCCTCCAAGTCGCTCAAAGAGTTTGCGGTGCGTTCGCTGACCGTGTCCGTATTATTCCCCCTATTGATAACGCATGATGAAGGGCCATTACATCTCATTATTGCCCGCGCCGCTAGATACGAGACCGCACGGGGCTCCTGCGCCCGCGACCCCGTGCGCCTCGAGCTCATGTTGCGACCTCAAGAAAGCCGAGGCATTTTTCCAGCCGACGCATGAACGCTTCAAACCAGCGGCTGACATTTCCTCCCGCTTCACACGGTTCTCTAATCTCAGTGCTCCTGCAGCGCAAAGTTCCTCAAATCAGAGCACGTCACATTGCCGCGCGGATAATACGCCAACCCGCTGGCCGATGTGCGCGCACCGCGCGTGGGCTGCCGGAGTTATCTGGAGGTGGGAAGTTGTAAAACAAAGACCCGGAGAACGAACGAACGAAAGAAAAAACGACAGAAAAGGGAAGACAGAAAACAGAGTGAATGCACTTGAGACATGGGCGTTTTGCCATGAAAAACTAAAGCGTATTGAATCTCATGCCTGCGGATTTGGCTGCGTTGAGAGGCTCGCCTGCCCGTGCCAAGTTCACAAATCCGTGCACATCTGTTTGCGCGTTTGAGTCTGCGCTGGCTTAATGAGATATACTCACACAGACCCGCTCCAGTCCCAGCAGCTTTAGCCCGGATCTGCGGTGATAATGTTATTCTAATTAGAAAGAACACACAGCAGCAGCCAGAACCTTAGTGTCGACATGCGCTGACCTCATCGACACTTATTACAGCATTTCTCGCTGAGTTAGACTCTTCACGAGGCTTTCCCCCCCTTTTTTAAATTTAGACATAGAAACACAAAAGGAAAATCATGTAAGGCTTGTCTTGCATTTATTTTTCTGACCCCACTGGCAAAACTTTACCCCCATTTCTAAATCATTTGTGCTTTTACAGGCATGGCTCACTGAATTTGCCACTGAAATGAAGATGCTTCATATGGCATGTTATCCTATATATCAAGAGTGATGTTGCTATGTTACCTATAATGTTCACATACATACGTTGTATGTGTGTACATGAAGATATTCGTTTCATAGATAGATATTCATCCATTAGTTTCATCACATATAAAATCCCCATAGTAATAGTCTGTGTATGTATATATGTTAATACTATCTGTATGATGATTTGTTTATATGTAGCAACCATATGTGTAAACAATATATATTTTATTTATAAACTATATGCAACTTCAAACAACAAACAAATATGGCAACAATGTACCATAATGAAAAATGGCTCAAAATTAGTTTTTCTATTAAATTATGATTTTCTTTTCAAGTAAAATGCACATTTCTTTTATAAAAATTGATGCATCTAATCTTAATTTCCAAATTTAAATTTAAATTTTCCAAAATCTGCCACACACATGGTCACTGAAGGCTAACTCATTCTCATTGTCATCAAATGGAAGAGCCAACTCTGCACTCTTCCTACTGCCCTTTCTGTGAAATACTGTTGTATTCATTTTCCGAAAGACTAAATAATTTTCTTATTTATACATAAATACACATATACTACAATAAACACTTCAAATAAATAAATAATTGCAATCAAATTATTGATGTTATCTATAAAAAATCCCAGTGGGGAAATACATTGCTTCAATTCCACTGTTACAGCATTGCCATATGGCAACATTAATATTTTCTCATTTTACAGAAAAACTATGTTCGATAATGTTGATTTGTGAATAAAAATGTGTAATTTTCTAACCAAAAATGATGCCAAAAATAAATAAATAAAAATAAATAATAATAATAAAATTCCCCTTGAGAAGAGATGTTCAGAAATTAGGTTTACAGAGCAATTTCTGGAGCACTTCAGCAGGTGTGCTCTATGTTGGGGTGACAGTGGGAAAAAAGTGTTTTGGAGGAACATTCAAATGTCATGTGGCTTAAAAACAGCACATCATTCGCTACCTTAAGGCTGGCCCTTTTAATTAATATATTGCAATATATTGTCTTTTTTTCAGGATAACAAGGAAATAGGTAGAAAGTAATTGTTGCCATATGGCAACTCCGTACCATAGAGGGTTAAATCAACATTTGGTGTGACCATCCTTTGCATTTAAAGGAGCTTTTGCCCTACTTGTGCATAGGTTTTCAGGTAGCTTTGCAGATATGTTTCTTGAAGCATCTTGGTGACGTTGCCACAGCTCTTCTGGATATATTCTCCAAACCGCTTTTCTTCTGTAGAGTCACAGAGATGCTGGAACGTACAACACAAACCATACAGCTGATTTTCAGAAATGCTGTGCGATCAGTGAAGCTCCATATATCACAAACACATTGACCTTGTGACCTTCACCCAAAAACGAGGTGAGATATTCATAAGGTTGTGTCTGGCTGGTTTTAGCATCGGTGCCACAGTGTGTTTTTTGACTTTGATTTGAACATACTGTATAAGAAAAAGAGAAGAATATAATCCAACGATTTGCAATACTGTAAAATTCATGAGTTATATACTTTTGTGAAGCATTTAAACATTTAGGTGGTGGACACATCCCCCACTAACACTTGATAAAAGAAGAAGAAAAAGAAGAAGAAAATAAATCTATGCTGAGTAAATAATGACTGAATTGTTATATTGTTAAAGTATTCCTGTAAGAATGTTTGAGCTTTATTCTGAGGCACCTTCTGCAAAGATGTTATTATAACCAGTGTTCATAAATGGAACTGTTCTCAAGGACTCACTGCTGGACTTGATTGATTCTAATATTATGTTTGAGTGTGTGTATTTATGGATCCTCTCAGTACACTTTTATGAACAAAAGACACTTTGTTCCAGAAGAAACTGCTGTTCATTAGTCAGTAATCTAAAAATGTTCAGTATAGAAATTATTTTTTTCTGTCTTTATTTATTTAAATTTCCCCAGGCTTTTAAATGAAATGTAAAAAAATTTATAAGATCAGACAAACTGATGTGACAGTTCAGTTGTAACATTTTATAGACTTTTGAAGAAGTATTAACAACAGTCAATAGTGAAAGTTGCTTTAAAATTGCACAGCGTAATACAAGCATGCTGGGCTGGAATACCACTGTCAACAATTAAATAATACAAAGAAATCAGTCAAGAACATCAATTCAGTTTACTGCAGTATAGTACATTTCAGATTAACTTGCATTAAATTTAGGAATGCAAAAGTAAACAAATCCTTACTTAGTGTTCAGCATAATATATTTATATTTGTGTTTTTAATAGTGTTTGTCCTTTATCATGGACTGCTCCACCTTGCCTATTTTTTTTTTGTTTGTTTGTTTTATTTTGTTTTTTTCAGCTCTTTAAGATCTCTAAGAGCTCTGCTATCTCTCCAGTTGGAAAGGATGGCATACAGTATGATTGGCCTCATCACATTTAGGCCATTTCACACGTTTCGCTGAAAAACTGTCATCTGTAGCTTTTTTTTTCAGGGAATTGACTACAATTGACAGCATCCAAGGACTGTCAAGGGTGCATAAGGTTTCCCATATTCATTTGAAGTCTCTGTGTCCATCCATAGCAACCGTTAAAAGAGCTCTATTCTGCCAAGCGGAGGTGATTTTGGAGCAGTGCTGCCGACACTTCACAAAAGTCTCCACTGCTGGGATAAGATTTATACTTGTAGATTTCATCACATACCTTCTCCAAAATGTCCAGTTTCATTTTTTGCAGTGACAGCCTGTCATTTTCCTTGAAGCCATATTTTCCTTTTCTAACTGGAGTTCAGTATCAAGAGAGAAGAAAGGAATATTAAATTGTTTTATAGATTTTTGGTGTAATGCTGTGGTAAAAACATTGATTTTGTTTGTTTAATGTTCACAATACAGTAACATTTACTCAACCAATGGAGTGAGATTAGGACAGGACTGTCTGTGTTACTGAACAATGGCAGACAGTGAGTGTTCAAGAAAACTGCTTGAAAACTTAAGAAGTCTTTTATAATTCAATTAAATTCAAATTTATTCACGATACGTATCGTTGCAAAGCAACTTTACACCAAATTAAAGTTCTTTACAATATATTTAGTATTTAGTATAAAAGTCCTGTTTGGGCACACTTCACCTTTAAGTCTATTGTAAAGAATAGGTCTTATCAAAGTTTTATTATTATCATTATTATTATGTGTGTGTGTTGGGTTGGGGGTTGGGGGGCAAAACCTGAATACACACAGACTCATGGGGATTCGTGTCACTGTGGGGACCTAAATTGAGTTCCCCATGGGGAAGGTTTAGGGGTAGGGTTAAGGTAAGGGGATAGAAAATACAGTGTGGACAGTATAAAAACCACTGGATCTATGGAGAGTCCCCACAAGGATAATAAACCAGACGTGTATGTGTGTGTTTTAGTGAGTTCCTCCATAGCAAACAGATATGAGGATTTTGAGCTAGTGCTAAAGTAACTGTCTGATTTCTCAAACATGAGACTAGATCTGTCAAATTGTAGAAATGCCAAAAAAGTCCCTTAAACACACTGAAATGCTTATTCACTATTACTTTCTGGTGCAGGCCTCAAATCTCATTTACACTTTCACATATTCACATCATGGCAAGTTTGACGTGATGCCAAACGCCACTGGTTCTTGAGTGGTTGTTTATCAATCACAATGCATATATGTGAATGAGTTTGGAGAGTGCTTGCACTGTACCTGTGCCTTACTTGTTTGACCTTCTCTTACTCTGAACAACGGTGATACAGGTGATAACCTGAGTAACTTATTTTAAAGGGGTCCTATTATGCTTTTTCACTTTTTGAATTTTAGTCAGTGTGTGGTGTGTATGTTTGGACATAAAAAAGATCTACAAAGTTACAAATCTCAAAGGGAGATATTTCGTTTTAAAAAAATCCCTTTTCAAGAACTACAACGCATGACTCCACTGGACTAAAGCGTTTGTTTTCCGGATGTTACGATGTCACAATGCAGCCCATTAGAATATCATTAAAATAAATCCCACCTACGGAAATTCAAATGGTTGGGGGTGGGTAGGGACGAGGTTGGGGATTAGCCTAAACTTTAGCGATCCAGCGCGAAGAGCCACTTCTAGGATGCTTCAACGAGCTGTGGCGCGGCGGGTATAAACACAAACATTGACTAAAGTAGCCACAACCAGCTCTGGTGGCCGTGTTGAAGCTGCGCTGCAGACGTGTGCAGTATAGGGGGTCAAAACACATATGGATGTGCGGCTGATGTAAACACAAGTATTGACTAGAGTGACCGCGATGATCTCCGGTGGCTGTGTCTGAGCCACGCCATAGATGTGTACAGTGTGTGGTAAGAGATTTAATGCTCAAGCAGTGTAGATAGCGTCACTTACAACGCTACAACGTGTTTTTTAAAATGCATAAACTTGCACTAGACTAGGCTAGGCTAATCAGTGATGATATTTTTGCTCATTTTCTGTACCTGCTTTTTGAATAACTAAGGAAATGTAAGCATTATAATTAGTAACTTACAATATTTTTATTCAATTGTTGTCATGTTAAATACAAACTAAGTCATATTAAAAACATTGGGCTTTTTTTTAGCCTTATGCTGGAACTGGTTTCGGGCAATGAAACTAAGTATGTAAATGGCGATCTTGCAGGCTGACGATAGGACCCAACACTACTGTAGCATATTATTTACTCACCCTCCATGCATCCTAGGTGTATATGAGTTCCTTTTTTCAGACGAATGCAATCAGAGTTATATTAAAAATTATCCTGCCACTCCCAAGCTTTAGAACGGCACAGATGGGTATTTTGCTTCATCAGTCCAAAACAAGTCCAATAAAGTGCATCCATCCATAATAAAAAGTGCTCTGGAGGGGTAAATAAAGGCCTCCTGTAGCGAATCAATGCGTTTTTGTAATAAAAATATCCATATTTAAAATGTAAGAATTACTTTAATATAGCTTGCGCTAACAGTTGTACATTGAACTACTTTGGCAAGGGGCGTGGCAGTACTGAAACACTGTCTAAGCTGTTCGCCAATTGCAACGCAGTGGGACAGCTAACCAATCACAACACATTTCATTTTTTGGAAGGTAGGCCTTCATTAAACCTGGAACTAATCGAGCCATTTGTACCAGGATGGGGAGAAAGGTATTGTAATAATGTAAACTATGTGAAAAATAATGTGTTTTTTGAACCACCAAGCATGACAGCATGTTCTAGTACACCCCCAAAACAAAATCAAGACTTTGTTAAAGAGCATAATAGGACCCCTTTAATTACAACAGTGTCATAGTTTGACTTGAGTCAGATGTGTGGGGTGGGTCTGACTGCAGAGAACATACTCACAGTGTTCACAAATGTTATAGAAACATTAGGACAAAACATTCTTAATATTTATGGAATGCTCTTATAACTTTATTAATATTACATATAACAGTAGGAAAACATTAAAACAACATTTTTGGAACATCCTTATGATGTTATTTGTACTTGAACATTCTAAAGAAATGTTGTTTGTAACCTTTAAATAACATTCTAATCACAAGAAAACTGGACATTTCTATGTTTTAAAAAGATAACAAAACAATGTTTCCACAATGTTTTTTATAAGCTAAATGTGTTACCTTGGCAGATGCAAAGACGTATCTGTTGCTGAAAAATTATATTCAATCAGAGCATGAGACACTGAGAAAAAAGGTTAAAAAGTTCATGCTGCAAAGTTTGGCTTTCAATCGCATAAGTTTTATACAGGTTCTGCTAAATCAGCTGATGCGCTTAGGACACACAGACTGCTGGGTAACATTCACCAGTAGCTCTATAGCTATGTAGTCATCACTGAAAGAGGTTAGGTCTGAAGAACTGGTCACAGATAAAGACTTGAAGACTCTTGGTCATGGCCACTGTTTGACCTTGTTGTGTGTCCTGCCGGAGCAAATCTAATTTCATGATGATATTCTCATCAATGTGGAGAGAGAGAGAGAGAGAAACACACAAACTGAGGCAGTTATGAAGAAGTGCTGTTTCAGAAGCTCATAATGTAATAGCCTATTAGTTGCTAGCAGTATGTGTATGATTTGTTTTTTACATGAAGTTAACTGACTGTCAAAAGTTGTTTACTGCGCTCCAGAGACAACGAGAGAATAATAAATGCACTGTAGAACAGGATCTTGTGTGCTTTTCATGCATGATTGGCCTGGTAAGTGCCTGAGCAATGAACATGGTGAATTATGACAACAACACTCGATGCTAGATAACATTTCACAGTCAGATTTGTGGAAGGAAGCAAAGCAGGCTCATTAACCTCCAGACACAGCTCCGTTTAACTTTATTAACAACCGAACACCACCAAGCAGAGCAAACGGAAACGCGGACTCGCAGACAGAGAGGATGATTTGTTATCTATTTGTCCTCAAAGGCTGTTATCATTCCTTTGATGGAACATATAACCCCGGAGACGCTGCAGAAACAGCCCAGCAGTAAAATCAGCAGGTCCAGAACCCTGCGGCTCACGTCCAGCTGAGTCCATTTCAGCTGCAGGTGGAAGAGCGCCGGGAGCAGAAGCGTCATGGCCGCCCCGGTCACGCTGCCCGTGAGGCCCATGAGGAGGGAGAAATGAGGCACGTACAGCGCCATGATGAGGGTGAGGAGGAGGAGAGATCCACGCAGGAGCAGCGTCCACCGCTCTGCCCCTTCAGCAGACGAGTTGAGTTTCAGTACGCCTGTCTGCAATATCTCTGCCGCGGCGTAGAACGGTAGGGGGTACGAGAGGAGAGCCTTTGCCAGCAGACACAGGTTCACCACTATCCGCAAAGCAGTGGGCAGGTTATCTGTTATCACCTAAGAACAAAAAAAAAAAATGTGATCCATATGTGATCCATACACTTCAATTTAGAAAAGTAGTATTGAACACTTTAGCATAGTCGGCCCATCCCCATTCACTACATAGGGCAGGAGTCTCCAGTTCTGCTCCTGGAAGGCCACTGTTGTGCAGAGGTTACCTCTAATTTCATTAAAAGAGAAGTCCCCTTCCAAAACAAAGATTCAGATATAATGTACTCTCCCCCTTGTCATCCAAGATGTTCATGTCTTTCTTTCTTTAGTTGTAAAGAAATTATGTTTTTTGAGGAAATTTTTCTGCATATAATGGACTGATATGGTGCCCCGATTTTGAACTGCAGGTTAAATGCGGCTTCAAATGATCCCAGCCGAGAAAGAAGGGTCTTATCTAGCGTAACGATCGGTTATTTTCATAAAAATAATACTATATATATATATATATACTTTTTAATGCCAAACGTTTGTCTTGTCTTGCTCTGCCGGGACTGTTTTTGTTCTGGTTCATGTCAGTTAGTGTATGTCGAAAAACTCCCATCTCATGTTCTCCCTCAACTTCGAAATCGTTTAACCTGTTTTAATTTTTTTTTTTTAAGGGTGTTTGATCTTCTTTGCATGTTCACTGCAAAGACTGGGTTGGTACTTCTGCAGCGATGTAGGATGATTTTGAAATGATTTTTGGAGTTAAGGGAGAAAATACAATGGGGTTTTTTTGACATACACTAACTGTCTTGAGGCACTGTCTTGAATTTAAAAAGTATTTAAACTGTATTTTTTTAATGAAAATAACCGATCGTTTCGTTAGACAAAACCCTACTTCCTCATCTAGGATAATTTACAACCACATTTGTGATCGTTTGAAGTCGCATTTAAGCTGCATTTTGGAAGTTCAAAATCGGGGGACCATATCAGTCCATTATATGGAGAAAAATGCTGAAATGTTTCCCTCTAAATCATAATTTCTTTACGACTGAAGAAAGAAAGACATGAACATCTTGGATGACAAGGGGGTGAGTACATTATATGTGAATCTTTGTTTTGGAAGTGGACTTCTCCTTTAAACACACCTCAACCAGATAATATAGGCTTAACAGAAACTTTCTGGTTCTCTGGACAACATTGGCCCTTCAAGAGCAGGTTTGGACACCCGTGACATACGCAAAACTGTGACTTTGTGAGTACACAAAGTGTCAGCTTTCCACACTTTGTTCTTCTTTTCAGTTGGAGAAGAACATAAGTTGAGTACTTATTCTACAAAATGGGAAGAACAGGGAAAAATGTTTAAAATGAGAAACACCTAATGACATCACATGTCACCAATTCTGGGTCTAAATGCTTTACCAGATACCAAAAGTAAACAATAAATGGTGCTAATAATAACAGTAATACACTTAATGTGCGCTGAAGTACTACAGAAAAGTTATGATTCTAACCTTTATCTCCAAAGCAAAATCTTATTTGGTCAGACAGTGATTCAGTTTTTATGAATTGTTAAAATATTGGAGTCCGGGAACTATGCACAGGAGACTGTAGTGTACATAGTTAGTTTTAAGCAAGCTTAGCTTGGCATTTTCTCACTTGAAAGTAGAGGCTTGGACCCAGAAACAGTTTTCGGTACGTCACAACTTAACAAGTGGATTGTTTATTGAAATTAGTACTAGTAATAAAAACTTTTGGACCCAGCAAAATATTGTACAACATTGCATGCATTTTTTTTTCTCTAGTGTATGTAGTTGTAGGCTGGTAAATGAGTGCGGCCTGGAGCGAGTGTGATCAGAGCACCTCTTTGGTTTCCTCTCCCCATGTGAGGAAGGCCACCACAGAGAACGCTGTCTTCAGTACACAGGCCAGAGCATGAGTCCAGTCTATCATGCTGTTGAAGTCTAGCCTGTCGGTCATGCTCTCCTCCAGCGTAGGCAGATAGATCTGTGATGTGTAGCTGAAAATAATCACCCCCACTGCAACCTGGAAGCCATCAAAGTCCACCATTACCGCACTCAGCCTCCTACTGGCCCATTGCGACGACTGACGGAGGCAGTAGCCAATCACAATGAAGGTGATGAGGAACTGAGCCAGGGAGCAGAAGAGGCTCAGACGCGATACTACCCGCAGGTCACGGATCAGCATGCAGGGCACCAGGATGAGAAAGGTGATGGCGGAGCAGGCCGCTGGGGTCAGAGGCAGGAAAAACAGGCTGTGACACATGAGATTACTACTGACAACCAAGTATAGGATGCACGTCATCACCAATTCCACCACCTGTGCAGCATTCACCACCTTGCCCCCAATGTAAGGGCAGATGTGTCTGCAGCAGGCGGTAGCAACATCCTCATATGTGCGTCTAACGCGGACCAAGTGGCCGTTCTCGTCCTCTTCATACAAACAGGACACCAGGATCTTTCCGGTGTAGCTACAGATGAGTGCGGCTAACACCAGTAACAGCAGACCCATGTAGCCGCTCTGCAGCAGGGCGTAGGGCAGACCCAGCACAAAGATCCCCTGAGGAAACAAAAGAACACACAAAAAACATGTAGCTCAAATGATACTTCTACACAACAATGAGATTAACTGAAGACTTGTTGAAGTCTCCTGCTTCTCAGACCCTGATAATCCCACATATCTTCTCTAGAGTTTGAAAGAGATGTCAACAATGTTTCAAACTGCACTCAGATACAGAATCAAAAATATGAACTTATTTCTCATCATAATTTCTGATCTCCCACATCCACATACATTTTGTAGCTTAATACTCTTACTGTAAGGCAAGAGTCGCGTTCTTGTGGCAATTTGTATCTACGTTTTGACAAATTGAAGCTGTAGGATACTGACTTTTGAGGTCAACATGGAGTGAGAATTCCCCTATGAGGTGTAGGGGTAATTACTGTTACAATTGCATCTGCATTTCAAAAATATTTCGATAAAAAATTCACACATTTTTCTTTTAATCTTTAGTCTGCATTTACATGACTTAAAGAGGACATTGGATGCCCATTTTCATGAAATTGGTATGAATCTTTAGGGCCTTCATGAAAGTCTGTAACATACTTTAGTTAAAATTCCATAATGCTTGTGTAAAACAACACCCTTTTACCTTGTCAAAAACAGCTTCAAATAGCTAGGGGAGGTTTAGTTCCCAGCATGCTTTGCATTAAGAAGGAAACACTGACAAAAATGGCCATTTAAAGTGTTTTTAATGAAAAAAAAATTACATGTTAGAGTTTTCATACATGTAATGGTGAGTTATTTTTGAGATTTAGAAGAGGTTTGGAGATTAGAAAAATTTTGAGATTGCCACTGTGCAGGAGAATAGCTCTCATGCTTACGGTAAGTTTAGGCTTATGCTTTCAAGTTCATAATTTAGTCACTGAGCAATGACTTTGCTAATGCCAGTTCAGAGATCAGTCTTTTTTGCTTAACTCTTATGATATATTTCAACTGTTAATAAAATTGCTCTTCATGTACCACATGTCTTATTGCTATAATACTACAAAATTATCGTTAACATGTCAAAAGGTGGTTTTGCCAAATACTTAGAAGATAGCTTGTTCAGTAGACTTAATAAAATTAAAGAAACTTTTCAGCAAAAATGCAAATAGTTCAGATCCATGCAACAAAACTAAATCAAGTTCAGTTGAACAAATAATGCTTTGTTGAACCAAATAAACATTATTTGTTTAACTGAACTTGTTTTAACCTTCTTGTATGAACCTGAACTAACTGCATGGAAAAGTTTAATTTAATGAAGTTCACTGAACAAGCAATTTTTTTTTGTGTTGTTTTTCATGTCCGCAGTTTGAAGCAACCTCAATAATGTGATATTTAGACCCTGAAATGTGAATTTTACCAGGGGAATCCTGCCAAAAAAGTGGTGTTGTTTTTTTCTTCTCCCAGAACATGATTTTTACTGGGGGACCCCCACCGAAACGTGACTGGGTTAGTGTTAGGCTAGTTTTGAGTAGCAGTTGGGTGGGTTTTGTTGTGAAAACCTGGCAACCCTGATCTACGCAGAAATCAGCAGCAAATTGAAACAGCTGGCTGAATATCACAGTTTCCAACTCAGACAGCCCATAACAAACTGGCTGTGTGTTTTCTTTTCAGCTTTTCTGAGCTGGCAGCCATGCCAGAAACATAACTAAATGCAAAAGAAGAAAAAAAGTCAATTTTCCAAATCTCCCCTTTAATGCACAATTCTGATAAATTATATTTCTCTCCTGTCCGTTGCTGTGGTTATCCTTATATCATTACTGCAACTTCAAAAGTCAATTAGGCATTCATATGAGGGATTTATATGTGACTCCCAAAACTTCTGTATCTATACAGAGTATGTGGCCTTTGGTCCTATTAGCAACAAAAAAATCAAAATAAATAAAGAAAGTTTTATTCAAATTCCGAATGCATTATAGTCTAGAAAGCATGCATATAGTGCTTCCCTTATAATTACTGAAAAGCTGTCACTCACTTTTGTTCATCTCGATCTCACAAAGATACCTTATAATCAGTGACGTTTTCTACACTGCACAAAGATTCTCTTATTTGCATTGTGTATGTTCTTTGGGACAATGAAATGATTTGTATGCATGTATCCCTTACCAAAAATAAGTATACTTCAAGTTTACTTCATTGAGTATACATACGTAAAGTTAAAGTATATTATTAAGTATACCTTATGTAGTAAGTACTACTAGTAGTTTCGTACTGCAAGTATACTCGTACGTTTTCTTTAAGTGAACTTTACATCATACTCTAAGTATACTACTATGTCCCTATTAGGTATTAATTTGTATGTTATATGAATATCTGAACACACAAAACATCTAAAGAAAGAACAGGGTATCTGATTGTAAATAAAAACATTTTATTTTAGCTTCATGCATTCTTTTTTATAAACGCTTGAATGTGGATAAGTAATCGTATAAGTATAAGTATATATCAACACCCCAAAGCTTGAGAGTCATTATTACCTCTTCATGGGTCACATTTCATTCCATAAGGTTACAGTTTTGGTGCTGTTTTATGACCGATGATCGTGTTAAAAACGTCTGGAAGCATCTGTTGTTTCGGTTTCTTTTTCGCTTGTGTATTGGAAATTCTGTACAGAAGATGTGTAATAGCGCCATGTAAAACCATGTAAAAACATGGATTCTCTGAGAACAATATTGCTCAGATATATTTAGACTTTTTGTAGGTATAAGTCAAGTATACTTTAATCATTATACTTTAATGTCATTTTAAATATATTTCTGAGAAGTACATAAAGAACATTTCTGAGAAGTGCATGAAAAGTAGACTGAAAGTATACTTTCCTATTTTTAGTTTAAAGAAGTATACTAATAGCATATTTAAATAAACCTATTTTTTCTTGCTTTCATTTGAGGGTGCTATTGAGAAATTATGAGAAAATGGACGTGTGAGAATATTGTTAAACGCGCGAGTCTCATGCTGAATGTGTGAGCGTTTACAGCCCTGTTGATTTTTACAATGTTATTTCTCCGTTTTCATATCTGCTTAGGCCTCACTGAAGGATGGATTTAGGGGTGGACCATCATGCTTGGTTTTTTGCTTAAAATCATACATTTTTATTTGAATCAAACTGCATGAGTCTGCATGAAATTTGTAAAAGAGTTCTATTTTCTCATGAGGTCAGGTTGGATCAAACATGGAGGATGCTTAGGTGTTTGATCCAACCTGACCTACAGCATTTGTACTCCAGACATGAATGATTGCTTAAATCAGTCCAGCACTACTCTCTCTGTGTGTCTCTCTCCTTCGGCTGATCCCGTTAAGGATCACCACAGTGGAATAATCCATACAGCCATTTGGCACAGGTTTTACACTGGATGACCTTCCTGATGCAACCCAGCATTGAGACTCATGCATTCCCAGTGCTGGGACACACTCACTCCTACGGGCAATTTACTGTTTCCAATCCACCCAATGCCAGGTTCACACTGCAGGATTCTCAATATCATCGGATCGTGCACTTCTCACACTGTGCGACTGTCTGGGGTTCCATCTAGTTGCTGTTGTGTGCACACTATATGATGAATTGGTGACAGCGGGTCACACATTGCACAACATTTCACTAGGAAAAATTGCTGCAAGAAGTTCTCAGGTAAGAATGGATTTATTCTAGCCAAAAACTGTAGCCGGCAAATAGCTTGAAATCCACATTTTCTGCAAACTGATTTGCAGTGAAAAATAAATAAAATATTGCTGCAAACGGCGATTACCAGGGTTTAAGTGTTTTAAGACATTTCAGCACATATAAAAATACATTACATATTATTTAGCAAGCCGGCAACCACCCAAAATCAATGATTTTAAAAAGCATTTTTGGCAAATACAGGAAATTTACAAGTGAAATATGATGTTTTTTAACGTTTATGATTTTAATGTTTATGACTGTTCAAAAGTTATTGCTGTTTTTGTAAAAGCAGCCCTGCCCCTTTCAAACGTTGAAAAAACCTTTTTTGATAATTATTGATATTCACTCTCCAAAGAATCTTCCTGCACTGGTTTGGTTCTGATCGGGTAAAAAACCTAGGACTGGATTGCAAATGCAAAATACCCAGAACTTTCACCAAAGTGATGGATGAATCTGATGTGTGCGTTTTGTCCGGTTTGAGCCGAGGATTTTAATGACATTAGACTCTTGAGTCTGCGGTGAACAGTTTAGGAGTTCGGAGCGATTTTGTACTTTTGACTGCTGTAGCGCCCCCATCAGGCCGATTGGGGCAAGCTTTGGTGACATTGTAGACGGTGTGAGTACTACCATCTCTCCAAGTTTCAAGTCTCTATGACTTATGGTTTGGTCTGCACAAACAGTTTTACGTGGAGAATATCTCAAGAGCATGGGCACTTCTCGTAGCATCGAGCATCGATTTGCCTCCCATTTCAGGCATTTGGAGGCGATTTCCACAAAAATGATGGTGAGGGAAAATCAGGGTTAAAATCATGCAGTGTTTGTATGAGTTTTGTGCAAAACAATGGAAAAAAAACCACGCTGAAATGAGAAGAACATGCAAACTCCACACAGAAAGGACACTCGGGAGTCTCTGCTAGGACTTGAACTAGGGACCCTCTTTGCTGTGAGGTAAAAGTTCTACACACTGAGACACCATGTCACCCCAGGCCAGCACTACTCACTAAAAAAAATGTATCTATTATTTCTTTTATTGTTACTACTTCTAAATCCATCCATCCATTCTCCAAACCCTTTGTCTTCTGTAGGGTCACATGGATTCTGGAGCCTATCCCAGTGTTTCAGGCTGTAGGCAGGGAAACAGCCTGGATGGATGGTCAGTTCATCACAGGGCTCACACACACACACAGATACTTCTCCCAAGTCATTTTATGAGAACCAGAGTTGATATTTGAATGAGCCATAACTGAGAACGCCATTAAATAATGAAGAGCAACCTCATACATACAGGGTTGGTGCTAGTCTCACAAGCACATAAAGACGACTACGAGAGATGTTACACACACACACACACACACACACACACACACACACAGCTGTGTGAAATACACACTCACAGTCACACAGCAGATGGGAGTAATGAAATCACACCCTCTCACACACCCTCCACTAATGAAGTCGCAGTCATCTCTAAAGAGGCGCTAAGTGACAGATATTTTATCTTGACTGTAATTGTTGGTAAATTGCTTTGTGTTAGACACAATGAATAAAGATACAACACTGCATTCATTTCCTCTCTGGGTCCTAATGGCTGTATCTCTCGTGAACAGACGACAGCTGATCATTCACACAGAGACAGAAAAGACAGAGAGAGAAAAAGAGGGAGCAGAGCCTAGTGAGCTGGATTTTTAGACTTCATAGATGCTCTTCTGACATGACGGCTGTATACCAAATGGTAGCTGTGTTGGCCAGATTCGAAGGCAACATTACTTGCGTCTTTCACACTTAAGGCAATCCTAGAATGCTTTGTAACAAGCTCTGTGAAAAGCTAGCAGATGGGGTCAATGAAACACAGTCAAAATAAAAATGCTTTTAATTCAATAATTTTCAAGTGAAATCAACTAAAAATTAACCATTTCACTATCTGATGTTATGTAATTTTCATGCTCATTACGAAGGCTTGTTGTTAGCTTAGCAACATTTGTTAATGTCAAGCACAAGTAGCTCTATAATTCCTGCAGAGTGCTATCCATTAGCAATACCATTAATCTCAATGAGATTTCTTTTCCCTCTGAAACAAATACTAACCCCTAACACTAACCTAAAATAATGCATCATCTAAAGGGTTCTAAAGGGGTAAAAAGTAGTTTGATATGCCATTAGTAAACATCCCAACCCCAACCATGCACGTAAAATAGAGCTTTAAAGTATTAAACATTACATACAAACAGCAACAGTGTCACATTCGATTAAAATTACAACTCAAAGTTCTTTAAAAAAAGAAGCTTATCCAAGTCTGCTATTAGTATACTTCTTTTAAACTAAAAATAGGAAAGTATACTTTCAGTCTATTTTTATGTACTTCTCAGAAATATACTTAAAATGACATTTAAGTATGTTAGGTCTAAATATATTTGTTCTATACCTGTGCTCCTAGAATCCATGTTTTCAATGTTATACGGTAGGGGGCGCTATTACAGATCCTCTGTACAGAATTTCCAAAACACAAGCGAAGAGGAAACCAAAACAACAGATGCTTTCACATGTAATCTAACATGATCATCAGATATAAAACAGCATCAAAACTGTGCAACATTATGGAATAAAATGTCGACCCATGAAGAGGTAATAATGACTGTCAAGCTTTGGAGTGTTGATCGACTCCATTAACATTTGATTATCATTCTGAATCCAATTCATAGTCTTTTTTTTTTTTAGCTTTTTGTTCAAAATGTTTTTCTTTCTTTCTTTCTTTTATATATATATATATATATATATATATATATATATTGTACGTTCAGGTAGTAATATAACAAAATATATACAAATAATACCTATATAGAGACACAGTAGTATACTTAAAGTGCCCCTATTATGCCATTTTAAAGGTTACTAATATTGTTTTAATAGACTCCCAAAACAGGTTCACATGTATGCAAGGTCAAAAATCAGTTCAGTTTTCTCCAAAAATAGATTTAATTTTACCCCATTTCTAAATGATTCTTAAACGACTTGTGCGAAGCAGTTCGAAGAATCAGTCTCTCTAAACCCCTCCTTTCCGTGAGCCCTCACTGCTGTGATTGGTCAGACGGCGCAGTCCTTTATGATTGGTTTACCGCGTACAGCGTGTCGGAAAACGAAACGCCCATTGCCATAACTGACTGACAGCACTGGATACTTGTCAATACATAGAAAAGATGGCATCGATTTTACCATAACAATTCCAGCCAGAGTCTGACGATGAAACGGTTGAAGTGGCTGATCGAAAAGTTAGCACGGTCTACCGTGGAAAGTGCTCGCAATTTGCTTTTATAACCGAACCGGCACACCTCTATGTTGTAAACTTCAGCAATGTATAATGCATTAAGCGGCTTTCACACCGAACGCGGAAAGCGCTGCGCTGCCGCTGGGTTCAGTGCAGCCCTTCAGATGCAGCGGCAAAAGCTCATTTGAACAACTCATTTAAACTTTGCTCCGCTGCGCGTGCGCTTTAGTCGAGGCAGAAACAAGCCATCCTCGCGAGGCGGAAGCAATTAAAACGAATGGGTTTCATAGCACAGCGCTTTCCGCATTCGGTGTGAAAGCCGCTTCTGGCGCCATCCTTTATCATTACTCCAACTAATGAGACAGACAGACAGTCAAGCTGCATCAATCACAAATTGTCAGACTACAGTGGGTCCACAGCTGAACAACAGAACTACAGAAGCGTGATTTAGCCGGTTAGCATGACATGTGCAGGGCTGTTACACAACATAACATACACAACTACGTATTTTGAACGATCGCTAGAAAATACAATCTTTGTAGATTCATCATCTTTTGGAAGTGAATATAAAACAGTTTTACTCACAGCGTAGAATACAGCGTCTTCCGTGTAATGTACATGTAAATTTCCATGTGACGTAAACCACATGGAACTTTATGGGCGGACAAGTTGTTCGCGAAGTAGAACTTGGGCGGACATTATGCAAATCTGTTACTTCGTGACGTGTGGCCGTAACAGAAAAAGATTTGAAATCCTGACGACTCGTTTAGGCAAATGTGAGTCGACTCTTTTTTTTTGATAGACAATAACTTTATGTATCGTGCACTGTCGGCTTCACAACTTTGCAGATAGTTTATGTTCACATACAGCTACATGACACACTGCATGAAAGATCATATTTGAAAACGCATAATAGGGGCACTTTAAAGTATTATGTAAAGTTCACTGAAAGAAAGCTTACAAGTATACTTGCAGTATAAAACTACTAAACTAGAAGTTTACTGAGTCTATACTTCAAAGTGTACTAAAATGCTATATTAATTAAATATAAGTATTTAATTAAACAATCAGTATACCTATAAGTTCACTTTTAGTACAGTTGCAGTACAAACTAAAAACAGATGTAAACTAGTTGTGTACTCAATGTTTACTACTGTTATACTTAAAGTATACTTAAAAGTATACTGTTATGTACTAGAAAGTGGGCCAATTTAATCCCATAAAGGACTGAAATAGTAGACTTACAAGTACACTACTAGTACACACTGATATTTGTATACTTACTACATAAAGTATACTTAATTATATACTTGAACATTACTTAAGTATACTTTATAAAATAAACTTGAAGTATACTTCGTAATAAACAAAATGATGAAGTGTGATAATACCATTATATTTTAAAATAAAAAGCAGAATGCTAATATCAGCTTTTTTTTATGAATTTTCATCATGTTCAAACTTTTTTTTTGGCAGGTTGCCAGCAAGTAAGTATATGTGCTGCCGGGTTTAGTGCTGCCAACTGAAGAGCGTTAGTGAATGAAATGTCACAAAACAGCAGTGGATAGCCTAGATTTATGCTTTCAGTTCAAATAGATCTTATACAGTATTACAGTTTGTTGATCTAACGTGGTAATTATGAATGCTTCTGTCAACCATTGTCGGTACGCAAATAAGCTTATTTACACAGCGCATTTTTTATTTTGGTCATGCATGCGCACAAGAGTACCACTTGTGTGCACCCCTGACTATAAAGCAGCTCTGCAGTGTTCCTGTTTTTACTGCATCTGACCTCCACAGACTCAAAAGCAGAAATGAACTAAAGAAGAGTTCTTCTAAAAAAAGGCAGAGCCCCAGAGCCACACCCACATATTACATCATCGCACAGACCAATGATAGTTCTGAGGCGTTTTAACACCTGGAGCAAACTTTTCTAGAAAGTTTGCTTTTGACAAGCTGTTTCAAACGCCAAACGAACCTCATTCAAACTGACCGAAGTTTGTGACCTGCATGCTGACATTTTTGCTTACAGGCATTAAATTCAGGACATTTTTTTATCCGATCACCTGAATCCTAAATGTCATGTGATGGTTAGCTATCCTAAATGCTGCCTTAGAAGACAACTCTCTATGTAGACGGCAGACAGCAGGACAAATCACTACAGAGGAAAGACAGATTCACAGAGAGTAAGACAGGTGCGTGTGAGACAGATGGGTGAAGAGGGAAAGTGAGGCACATTACGCTATAAAGTAAGGCAGAAGGATGAATTAAACAAGCTCAAGCAGCAATAACGAGCTGTGTGATCATTAACAGCTCTAAATATTACCCTCAGCCTCAAATGGGAATGAACAGATGAGGTAATGGGGTGTCATTCACATAAACAAGGATTTATGCTGCCATAAAGTAAATAAGGCATATTCAAACACACACAAACACTTGTGCAATCATTCTAAGCATGCAGAATCTGAGGTTAGGAAATTGCCTGATGATCTTTTACTTAACGTTTTAATTTAGCAGGATAACAGGCAGCACTTCCCAAACACCCCAGGGTGAATTCACTTCACACTTTTGAATGCAAAAAAAACCTGCATCAGTTGCCAACATATATTACTCTAATTCATATGTTTTTCTTATTCCACTGTCAATTTCTTATTTATGTATTTATTTTGTTTGGTTATGTTCAATTTGGATATTTTACTAACTATATTGGACTGTCAAAATAAAGTGTTACCTATAATCTAATGAAATTCTGTGAGTTTTAGGTGCAAAACAAAAAGAAAAACTGTTTACATATTTGGTAAGAAAAATATATAGCATGTATTATGTTTTTTTTTTTTTTTGTGTACCAAATATACAAATAGTTTTGCTTCTTAAGTAAAAACTACTTGTTTTAAAGATGTTTAGATATATTTTAATTGTAAAATAGTAAAAAAATACGGAATGATTAATTTATATTTTCTGATGATCCTTGATGATTCAAACAATGACGATATGTTATATACTCAGATGTGTGCTGTCAAGCACATTTTCAGCATTTTAAACATCTGATTAGATGCTGGAAGTGCAGTGATGCAGTAAGTTGGTCTGCTGCATTCTCCACAAAACAACAGAATATCCTAACTTTTTTGGCAGTGTTTGCACCATTATCTGATTTACATAATTCATTTTCTGAATCAGGTGCTAAAACAACACGGACAGCTTGCGCAAACAAGTGACGCTATGAGTGAGCATAATTCAGTTTTAGTGAATCCCCGTGTGTTGTGTTGTGTGTGTGCAGTACCAGCGGCCGGCTTTGCACTTTTTCCTAGAACATTTTTATTCTTTTACATTTTTTACATGTTTGTAGTTCAAAATGAAAATACACATTTGTAATGCAGGTGTGTGTGTGTGTGCTCACCTGTATGGCATTGGTGACGTTCCAACCCGCCTCCCAGGTTGTGATTTTCGGCTGTGTGTTGTGAGCGCCATCCTCACAGGAACCGTCTGAGGGAACTGCAGCCGGACTTTCAGGGCTGGAAGCCTGAGAGTCACACCTGCAAACGTCTCCATAGGTGTGATCCAGCTCATCCCTCACTACCAGACCTTGGTTCTCCTCAGCGCCCGCATGGAAGCGCTTCATCCAGAGCGCCTCTGCACGAGTCTTCATCCAAGAAAGCTGAAAATGTGACATTGCTCAGCCACTGAATGTGGAAAGAGTGCACAGAACTGCTTGGCTTTCATACCTTTACCTCACACAAAGTGTCTCAATCCAGCCAAACTCGCTGACATCCATCAGAAATGTCGTACTGTCTGGCCAGATGTCAGTCTGAGCACTGCAAATGCATAACAGAGATCCGGGCCATCGCACCTGTGAGGAAAACTTGGCTGTGCATCCATTTTAAATTGGGCAACACCGGCACAAAAATGTGGAGGACTGACAGGCCGATGAACTGTAACATTATAATCACTTGAAAATGTGTTTGTCTATAGATGTTTGTTTAGAAAATGTTTTGCTTTCCATTTTGTCAGAATGAGGACAGTCTGCTTTTGGTGAATACAGATGAGACTAAATGTGTGAGTCCAACACTAGAGGGTGCAGAGGAAGTCCAGATACTCCAGAGCGCAGCTCTCATCCATACCGACTCACCCATAGGAAAAGAGAAAAAACACTTTTTCAAATGTTTTTGACTCACACATACTGAGAACAGTAAATTCAATTGAATATACATAAAACAAATGTTACAGCATGTTATTCGCTCAAACAAACAAACAACCTCATATGTAAAAGTTGTTTTGAGCACAAAAAAAAAAAAAAAATCCAATAATATGATTTTAACTTTGTTTTTTGATGTCATTTTAAACTTTCATCTGTGGAATACAAAAGAAGATGTTTTGAAGTACGGGTAACCTTTTTTCCAGGAACCAGCATTGGACCTTTCAAGCTTCAAAAAGCTGCACATACCTCTGGAATGATAATAAAAGTGGTCTATGCACTTTATTTGCACTATATATCTCTTATTTGGTCTATGATGAGTCTGTTTAATGATTTGTAAATGTTTGTAAAACAATTTTTGCAACACAAAACAATAAACTGAAATAAATAAAAAATATCAAACCATTGGGTTTTTTTTTTTTCAACATAATGTAATATTTTCTATTTATTTTATGCATGGTTTTAAAGACATGCTGCCATTTGGAACATGTCTAATTATGATTTAAAGGCCTGCTTTTTGTTTTTTAAAATTTAAAATTCAAAAAAAAAAAAAAAACTGAATGGGTAATAGCCATTGAGATATATCCAAAATTGCGGCATCCAATATCCAATATTTCTTGTTAAATTAAATGATTTGAGCCACTTTAATATGGAGTTGTAATTTGAGAATGTTTCAGTTTTTTACACTATTTCTGCAGGGAGATGATCTTTAAAGTTTTCCAGGAGAGGAAATGTAGAGGAATGTGATCTCGGGACGTCCCCCTCAAAGCGCCCGGGATAGGAGGGCTGTGCCAGACGAGCGTCCCAAACTTCCTAAAGTCGTTCGTGGAGTTTCTGGAGGTTCCTGGACTGCGTCTGCTTTTCGCCCGAGCGCACATGAAGAAGAGGCAGATCAGGACATGAACAGACCGTGTATTCTCGTGCTCATCGGGCTGCTGTGGCGGTGTTGTGGAGCTCAGCAGAGAGGTGAGTGGACCTACACATCTTGCTTGTGTGTGAGAGCGAGCGAGCGAGCGAGCGCGCGCAAGGGATAATGAGCGCGCATTACTCGCTCTCCGAATTCATGTGTCGATTTACTCGCCTGAAATAAAGACTGTCTGTAATTTTTGTTGTCTACTGAAGTAAAAGGCTTTGTATTACGATCCACTGCCAGAATTCAAATGATGGCATATATTTTGTTTCACCGTGACTTTTACTGTTTATTGATAAAACTAACAATATAGCAACTGAACTCGCATTATTGCGCCGACTTGAGTCTGATTGTGATTTTAAATATTTACTTTTCATTGAAATCAACCATTTGCATGTCCCCATTTATCACTATGTAGCTACATTATAATTTGTCTCCGCACCTTCTGCTCAACCCTGTTATGCGACTTTTTCCCATTAAAAATTTTAATTATATTTTTTTTTTAGTACATACCCCAAACAGATATTTTCTCTTACAATCTTAAACAGCATTTCATTACGTCTATTCTTATATTGGCACAGTAGTTCAACTCCGTTACAGAAATAATAATAATAATAATAATAATAATAATAATAGTGACACTTTTTGTCTCAGCAAGTCATAAAATTATTGACAGTGAATAATGTGGTGCAATGAAATTTCCAGTTATTAGTCATTTGCACTGATCTTCAGCCCTGTTGCACTGAAGCCACAAATGTCATGTTATTCATTTTACTTTTATAATTACCTTTGTAATTTCCTTTTTGCATTATAACAAGACAGCTACACTGAGTGACACTACTAGAATCCATGATGTTATCTATTTAATTCATATAAACAATGGGGAAAAAAGTATTTGATTCCCTGCTGATTTTGTATGTTTGCCCACTGACAAAGAAATGATTAGTCTATAATTTTAATGGTAGGTTTATTTGAACAGTGAGAGACAGAATAACAACAAAAAATCCAGAAAAAGCAGCATTTCAAAAAACTTATAAATTGATTTGCATTTTAATGGGCGAAATAAGTATTTGACCCCTTTGCAAAACATGACTTAGTACATGGTGGCAAAACCCTTTGTTGGCAGTCACAGAGGTCAGATATTTCTTGTAGTTGGCCACCAGGTTTGCACACATCCCGGGAGGGATTTTGTCCCACTCCTCTTTGCAGATCCTCTCCAAGTCATTAAGGTTTTGAGGCTAACGTTTGGCAACTTGAACCTTCAGCTCCCTCCACAGAGTTTCTATGGGATTAAGGTCTGGAGACTGGCTGGGCCACTCCAGGACCTTCATGTGCTTCTTCTTGAGCTACTCCTTTGTTGCCTTGGCCGTGTGTTTTGGCTCATTGTCATGCTGGAATACAGTACCCATCCACAACCTATTTTCAATGAAGGAAGGGGGTTCTCACCCAAGAGTTGACGGTACATGGCCCCGTCCACTGTCCCTTTGATGCGGTGCAGTTGTCCTGTCCCCTTAACAGAAAAACACCCCAAAGCATAATGTTTCCACCTCCATGTTTGACGGTGGGGATGGTGTTGTTGGGGTCATAGGTAGCATTTCTCTTCCTCCAAACACGGCGAGTTGAGTTGATGCCAAAGAGCTGCGAAGTCTCATCTGACCACAACACTTTCACCCAGTTCTCCTCTGAATCATTGAGATGTTCATTGGCAGACTTCAGATGGGCCTGTACTTGTGCTTTCTTGAGCAGGGGGACCTTGTGGGCGCTGCAGGATTTCAGTCCTTCACAGTGTAGTTTGTTACCAATTGTTTTCTTGGTGACTATGGTCCCAGCTGTCTTGAGATCATTGACAAGATCCTCCCATGTAGTTCTGGGCTGATTCCTCACTGTTCTCATGATCATTAAAACTCCACGAGGTGAGATCTTTCATGGAGCCCCAGACTGAGGGAGACTGACTGTTATTATGTGTTTCTTCCATTTGCAAATAATCCCACTAATTGTTGTCACCTTCTCACCAAGCTGCTTGGCGATGGTCTTGTAGCCCATTCCAGCCTTGTGTAGGTCTACAATTCTTGGACAACTCTTTGGTCTTGGCCATAGTGGAGAGTTTGGAATCTGATTAACTGATTGCTTCTGTGAACAGGTGTCTTTTATACTGGTAACAAACTGAGATTAGGAACACTCCCTTTAAGAGAGTGCTCCTAATCTCAGCTCGGTACCTGTATAAAAGCAGTGTTCCTACGGGTCCTTGAAATCCTTGAAAGTTTGTGAATCTGAAAAAAAAAATGTTCAAGGCCCTGAAAACTTTTTGAAAATAAACATACATAGATACAGGTCCTTGAAGGTGCTTGAATTTATTTCGTGCAATCAATTTTCTGGAAAAAATTTCCTATTATTTCCTCTGGTCCGCTAATGTGTTATTTCGGCAACACTTTGTGCCCTGTGCATACTAGCTTGCTTTATTTACAGTAGTTAGGGTGACCATACATCCTCTTTCCCCGGAGATGTCCTCTTTTTGGATCTAAAGGGTTTCTAAATCCAAGATTCGGCTTTTGCTTTCTACAGTCGCCATTCATTGTGTATTTTTGTATTAAAGCCCTGTGCGGGACTGTTTTCTTGATTCTGCTCCCAATAAATCTTTTAAATCTCTTTTAAATGAGCGGCTATTCACTTTCACTTTCAATTGACTGTTCATAAAATCAGATCATATGCACTCAGTATAAAGGGAGCACATCAGATATAGGGTATTGTCTGTTGAGCAGCAAATCCTCCACCATGATTTGTCAGTCATCTTTCCTTACTCTTGTCTTGACTCATGATCAGTTAAATCTGATTCCTGCAGCTTGTGTTGGTTGCCAAATCAGCATTTTTTGCATGGAATTGGGCTGATTTTAAACTGTTGTGAAGGGCTGGTTTTCTCTCGTGGGTTAAATGTTTAGAATATTGCATACATTTCATTTAACTAAAATGCTTGTACTGAAACATTTTGCATTCTACCTGTAATAAAATTGTGCAAGATGTTAAGTTTTGTGATGGCCACTGGTAGGAAGCCTTTTAGATGTGTTTATGATCAATCTGCACAAGGCTGATTGTTAAATAGAGTATTTAGAGTTTTGAAAATATGCTCACCCTACTGTATGTTATTTACGTGCATTTACATGTTACATTAAAGAGCTCCTATTATGCCTTTTCAAATATGACCTTTCATGCAGTGTGTCATGTAGCTGTATGTGAACATAAACTATTTGCAAAGTTGTGAAGTCCACAGTGCACAATAAATAAAGTAATTGTCTATCAAAAAAAAAAAAAGAGTCGGCTCACAATCGCCTGAACAAGTCATCAGGAATTCGAATCTTATTCTGTTACGGCTGCACGTCACGAAGTAACACATCTGCATAATGTCTGCCCACGTTCTATGTCGCGAACAACTTGCCCGACCACAAACACAGTAAAATTTCCATGTGGTTTACGTCATGTCAAGAAGACTCTGTATCCTATGCTGAGAGTAAATTTGTTTTATATTCACTTCCAAAAGATGAATTTACAAAGATTGTATTTTCTAGCGATCGTTCAAAATACGTAGTTGTGTGTGTTATGTTGTGTAACAACCCTGCACATGTCTTGCTAACTGGCTAACTCACACTTCTGTAGCTCTGTTGTTCAGCTGTGGACCCACTGTAGTCTGACAATTTGTGATTTGATGCAGCTTGACTGTCTGTCTGTCTCATTAGTTGGAGTAATGATAAAGGTTGGCTCATGAAGCAGCTTTCACACTGAATGCGGAAAGCGCGGCGCTATGAAACCCATTAATTTAAATTGTTTGCGCCACGCGAGGATGGCTTTTTTCTGCATCGACCAAAGTGCACGCACAGCGGAGTGCACCACTGGCGCGCAGGCTCGCACACCGCGCTCAAAGTTCAAATGAGTTGAACTTTTGCCGCTGTGCTCTGAAGGGCTGCACTGAACCCAGCGGCCAGCGCAGCGCTTTCCGCGTTCGGTGTGAAAGCGGCTAAATGCATTATACAATGCTGAAGTTTACAACATAGAGGTGTGCCTGGTTCGCTTGCATAAGTAAACTGTGAGCACTTTCCACTGGAGTCCGTGCTAACTTTTCGATCAGCCACTTCAACCGTTCCATTATCAAACTCCGGCTCAAATTGGTAAGGTAAAATCAATGCCATCCAGGGCTGTCATTCAGTTATGGCAATGGACGTATTGTTTTTCCGACACGCCCTGTATGCGGTAGACCAATCATAAAGGACTGCGCCATCTGACCAATCACAGCAGTGAGGGCTCACGGAAAGGAGGGGTTTAGAGAGACTGATTCTTTGAACTGCTTCGCACGAGTCATTTGCAAATCATTTAGAAATGAGGTAAAATTAAATCTATTTTTGGAGAAAACTAAAGGTTTTTTTGACCTTGCATACATGTAAACCTGTTTTAGGAGACTCATAAAACAATATTAGCAAACTTTAAAATGACATAATAGGAGCACTTTAAGTGTTTCCTGCTTGAGGTACTTTGTGTTGTACCTTGCCATGACATTCAGGCGCACACAAAACTACTACAATGGCACCCCAACGTTTTACAGACACACCGTGAAACATTGCAAAAATAGGCTGAATCCGCTAAAATGTGATGCCTGGAAAATGCACGTTTCAAGATATTTTGCTCACCAAAGTAGATTACAAAGAATGGCTTGCCAGAGACCCAAAGGACCATCACTTGGCCAGGTGCAGAGCCGAATATTCTTCAGTTTTACGCAAAACAGAAATACGACAAATAGAATATCAGACCTCTGTCATATGGCCAAAAAAAAAAAAAAGCTTTTTTGCATAGTTGTGCTTGACAAATGAAAACTTTAACAATGTATCTTATAAGGTAACACAATGTAACCTTGCTCTCACATGAAATGTGTCCCCACATTAAGTCCTTGAATTTGAAGTTGACCAAGGTGTGGGAACCTTGTAAAGGACACCTGGGAGCCAAAAGTCTTGCTAACTGATAAGAGATCAAATGCTTATTTCACTCATTAAAATGTGAATCAATTCATAACTTTTTTGAAATACATATTTTTTACTGGATTTTTTGTTGTCTCTCACTGTTAAAATAAACCTACCATTAAAACTATAGACTGATCATTTCTTTGTCTGTGGGATCAAAATAAATAAATAAATAAATAGAAATCCCTTCAAACTTTATACACTTCAAACTTTATAAACAATCTGTTTTACAGAAGATGCAATATCCTTAAGTGAAAATAACGGTCAATATGTCGATGAGAGTTCTCACGCTCTCTAACCTCTTGCCCTCTTTTCTGACACATGAGCTGTGGTCTACTTTCTAACACAAATAATCAAAGCTTTCTTCACTGAGAACCCTTGAATAAAATCAATTTGTGAGCATCAAGCAGGGGCCGTGGAGTGGCCTTTTAATATCACGCTGCTTTAAATGCTTTGTTAAGATCCATATTGTTTCATTTCTGCAGTCTCTGAAATGCTAGAATTTTCCAGAGCTGCTTGTGTCAATGACATTTCTTCAGCGTTTAATGAAGCAGAGAAGATTAACCCAGAAAAAGTCTGCGTGAAGCATCTTTCATCTTACATCTTTTACAGTCGCTGTTGAGTGTGTTAGTAGACTCACGTGCCGTCTTCTACATTCAGACACATTTGGGAATGTGTGTGATCACCAGGTGTGTGTGTGTGGTACCTAAAACCGGATGTTGGGTGTATTTTTAGAAAGGGTGGACCAGGAGTAGTGGACTTGAAACACAGAGTCAGTATTCTCTAGATGCACTGATTGATGAGACAGGAAGAGTTTAGAAATGGAAGTGGTTTTCCGTCCATGCTGAAAAGACCTGACCACCATTACCCTGAGAAGATCATTTGTTATTGTTTCCTACAGATCAATGGTAGTTTCTCAGCTGGAGCAGGACTCCGTGGACATACGTGACCTGCTCGCTGCCTCCAGAATAAAGTTTAGTTTTACAGGGCCTAACTATAACAAAATCCTGCATGTGCTGAGAACACCAATAACTAGCTTCAACTGTAAGACTTTTCTTGGTAATCTGCTTTGCTGCACTGAACAGCACTGGACCTGCATGGAAATTCAGGCTGGCCTAAGCTGGTCTTTTCAGAGGGTGTCTGCATAACATGAGCAGTTTTGATGTGCTGTCAAAGAGCTTTGTAGTCTCACAAAAATCCAACATCCCACAGAAATCCCCAGAGGAAGTGTTTGAAAGCAGCAGTCAGAATATGCTTACACGTGTGATCCGTCATGAGGCTTTTCCTCTTATCAAAATCAATACTCGGTTAATGTGGCACTGAGCTGTAGATGTGATGCTGGTTAGTGGCTCACAGATGCATGAGGGTTGTCTAGTCACATCGTTCAATTTATTTACTGTCAAGTGATTGTTCAGTTTATATGGTCTGTAGATGAAAGACACAAAAGATCATGTGTTCTGACACATTTTAAAGAAACATGTCTGATATAAACATATATGATCAAAGCTGAATTTACAACATCATTACTCCAGTCTTCAATGTCACAAGGTCCTTCAGAAATCTTTCTAAAATGCTGATTTGCTGCTCAAGAAACATTTCTGATTATCATCTGTGTTGAAAACAGTTGTGCTGCACAATATTTTTGTGAAAACTGTATAGAGATATATCCATTTACCGATATTTTTCCTGATGTTAAAGCATTTTACCATAATCGGTTATCAGTTTTGTAATATCGGATTCACCGATTTTGAGAATTTTGAGAGTTACCGGCAGGATTGCCATTTAAGCACGTCTGAGGGGAGACGAGACAACAACAACGGCATGCTAAAGCACTTGCTTAGCTGTAATTAGTAAGCTATATTTAACATAACAGCCATTAATGCACATATTAGATGTGTTACATAAATGCCTGATATGTAGCTATTTTATGCAGCTTTGGATTCACTTGCTTAAAACATCCGAAATTATATTAACATTTACTATATAACCATTATTTCACTTATACACATCTAAAAATATACAACTCTATGGAAATTAATTATTTATTATCTCCGCGAGCGATCACAGTTTGAGTATAGTTCTGTGTAAACAGCGCTTTGTCAGAATCTAGAGCAACAACATATTAGTGACTCTGATATAACATACCGGTTGGAAATGTAATAAAATACAATGTTTTGTTTGTTATATTCCAATATTTCAGAGAATATTATTCAGTGAATTAACATTATCCAGTGAGATATTCTTTATAAAATAAAATAAAATAAAAAAGTTTTTTATTGCTGTAATATTAAGGAGGAAAAATCAAAGTGAAGAATGGACTTACTTCACTCAGTCATTTATTTACTTCACAACAGTAAATAAATATTGGTTCTGCATATCGGTTATCGGGCACATAAACATGCAAATAATCGGTATCGGTTATAAAAAATCAATATTGGTCGATCACTAAAACTGTAATACATTTTTTTTCAGGATTCTTTGATGAATACTTCACTGTATTTATTTGAAATCTTTTGTAGCATTAGAAATGTCTTTACTGTCATTTTTGATCAATTTAACATCTCCTTGTCAAATAAAAGCATTAATTTCTTTAAACCCCAAACTTTGGAATGGTAATGTAGATAGAGCTAGAAAGAAAAAAACATCTTTGTGGCTATTATGCACATTCAGGCTTAGTCTCTGAAATACTTCTGTCAGGAAAAAAAGAAAAAAGATTTCAGAATGCTTGAGGAGGAAAATCAATAGGTAATTCCACAACGCCGCCAATGAATAGCCCAGTCCGATCAGGTCTGACTTTATCCTGGTCACCGCTGATGAACAGATGCAAAAAGTACGCTCTGATGGATTGTTTTCAGTGTTTTACTGATTGCTTGATGTTGATTTGCTTGCGCGCAACAAGAATGGCCTCTAGGCTTATTTATGTTTGAGCAGAGAATGGTTTGAGTATAATGACAGAGAGAGAGAGAGAGCAGGGGAGATTAATTTAGTTTGATATTTTCACCATTCTTCTGTTGAAGGCGTTGAGGTGCGGTGCTCCATATTTTACTTTCTAGAAATATAATGTTTCCATTGTTCCCTGCAGCCCCTCTGCAAAAATTACCTTCAGGGGTTCAAAAGCTTGTTACCAGGGCAATAGAATGAAACAGATGGAGAATATGGAGGAAATAACAGCTCAGTTACATTCAGAGGCCCAAAATGAGCAAAAATATCTAATTTGCTGCAGATGCTGATATTCATATGATGAAATTCTGATGCTTGTAATGTAAATCAGAGAGATCTTTATAACAGAATACTTACATAACTTACATAAAATGAAGTAAATATCACTTGTCACTCTATATCTCCAATAATATGTCTTAGTTAGATGAGATTTAAATGATCCAAACATATAATGCAATGCAATCCAGTGATGATTTGAAGATGAACAAATAAACGTTCCTCAAAACATGTGAGATGTTTTGGAGGCTTGGGAAGATCATTCCTCCACTGAGGAACAGTGAAAGTAAAGTTTCTGGAAACAAATGTTCCTCAAACTGATCAGATTTGACACTCACTGATTTTTCTAAAAAATAATTCATGGAGAATCAAGTAAAGGCAAGATGCTTCAGTACAGTAAGTGTTAATCCGGAAATATTACTACTGTTATTCTCACGTTTACTTGATAAAAATCAGTAAAGATTTAGCGAAAAGGTATGTAAGGAACGAACTGAAGGTGGATGTTTGTACAATTATGCTAAAAGACCTTTTACTTTCTAAAGTACTTGCTTTTACACCTAAAGGTACAATTTGTGCACAGTGAAAGTACTGCAACCACTCTCTTCTTGTCAGGAGCCATTTAAATGTAATGTGTCATCGTGCATTGTTCAGATCAGTGTTCTGTTCCTGGATTCTTTAAGGCACAAAATCATAAATGGTTTTCCTACAGAGCAAGAGCATAAAAAGCTTATTCTATGACAGAGCATAAAAGCCTTTATGGTTAAAACTAGACATTTTTAATGGAACAGTTTAAAAAGTATCATCCTGTTTTCATCTGCTCACCCTCATGTCATTCCAAACCCATATGAGTTTCTTTCTTCTGTTTCTCATATGTCTTTAAAGACTTGGAATGTAGTGCATCTGTAGAACATATGGTTCACTTTTATTTGACTTTTGTGGAGCTTTAGAGCATCTGTCCTAATTTATTGTCATTGTTTGGAAAAGAACAGCGTGAGGATTCTTCTCAATGTCTCCTGTTGAGTTCCACAGTAGAAAGACATTATGAAAGAGTGTTCATGCTTTGATGAATTATTCCTCTTATTAAGTCACTCCTCAGTGAGGAAGACAGTGAATAACTCTACAGTATGAATACAGTTTGGGCCTGTAAGCAGAATCACAGAATGAAGCAAAGGGTCCTGACCTTTGACCTTCATTAGAATCATACTGGGGGAAAGTCAAATCTCCTGACACACACACACACACACACAGACACACGCACATGTGCACACGCTCTCCTTGAATGTTTTCATAGGTGGCTTGTTGAACTCCCGAGATTCATAACACTCCAGGAAGTCGCTCTTTTTATCTTTTGATGCTCTGTTCTGTTGCTTACCCTTCCTTGTGTGTGTTTCTCTCTCTCTTCACCTCTCAATCTTTGATGATGGATCCAGTTTCTTTCTCTCTTCTCTGTATCTGTCCATCTGTGTGCTGACCCTCACTCTCTCTGTTGAGTTTACAGCAGCGGTTCGGCACACGTGGCGGCTGACTCCAGATCCTTTACTGACATCTGCATGCACTCCTTTCTGGACTAACAGCTGCCAGTAGGAATCAGTGTGGACTTCAGATTCAGTCCTGATTTGATCCTCACAGTAAAGCGACAATATGATGTCTGCCACTGGGACAATATTAGCATAAAGCCCTTTAATGCATGGTCTCTTCAAGAATCTGTCGAGGTTGTGCAATAAAATTTCACTAAATCATTAAAAGTACAGTTTAAAAGTACAGAAAATGCTTTACAGTTTAAATTTAGAATTGAATGCAGCTGAACTCCAGAATGTTTTTTTTGACCTGCTTAAGTAAGACTTCTCTATATATAATTCATAATTAACACTAAATCTACTAACAATCATTTCTGGTAAACTAAAATATAATGTAATTATAGACTTGTATTTATTTTAAACATTATGTGTAATTTCACATTTGTAATGATGAAGCTGCTTTTTAGTGCATTTAAAGGGATCATGAGTATTTGATTATTTTAATGTCACTTGAGGTTTACTTACAATTTTAATAAAGTTTTGTGCACAAAAATATGTGGCATACAAATTTGTGGAAAAATGATTATTTTCAACTCTCATTCTGACCCTCTGTCTGAAACAACCTGTTTTAAGGGGCGGGTCCTTTAGGACTTCAGTCAGTAACCGGCCACTGTTATGATTGGCTAACGTCATTGCATAGGAAACAGGATATTTTAGGCGATATAGAAATCCTGGCCAGGATGTGTCTCACAAAAATGGCTCGTATGGTCACCCTACTGAACAATCCTCTGACACGATCCGTGATGCCATTAAAAATAAACTATCCACTTGTTCCTTGCGCTACGATTCTTCTGATATCTGTACAAAGACGTGAACAAGCTGCTTAAAACAATTACGTCAAAGCGAATGTTACGTCACCTTGCCTCTCGGATCCAAAGCAAGCCATTTTTGGAGCTTGATTAAATAAATGCTTTGTTTATAATGAGGTTTTTAGCTATGCAACTTTGCAGGATGTTTTAAAGGGGTCATCGGATGCTCATTTTCCACGAGTTGATATGATTCTTTAGGGTCTTAATGAAAAGTTTATAACATGCTTTGGTTAAAATTTCTCAATGGTAGTGTAAAACAACACCCATTTTACCTTGTCAAAATCAGCTCTGCAAAAATCATCCTGTTCTGGTCGAGGCTGCTTTAAATGTTAATGAGCTCTGCTCGCCCCGCCCCTCTCTTCTCTCTGTGGAGTGACGAGCTGGTTTACTTTAGCTGCTAAACTTGCTAAGTAGCACGCTATTAGGAAAGGTGATTGCAAAGATTCATAAAAAAACCCTTATACTCACTTCTGCTGTAAGTGAAGCTGGATCATGAATGATTTGTGCGAACATAGACGGATATATGTAGATCGGGAGACACATTCCCTTCACAAACAAATGTAATCCACTGCATCTTCAGCGGCTCAGATGTCGGGAGTAAATGATGACTACTATGTTCATTATTACATCCAGCAACACAACACCTCAATCGCTCAATCGGAGATATTCTTGTCTAACTTACATCCCTGCTCCGGCATCGAAACAATGGAGGTCGGACTGTTACAGCTGATTTAGGGTCTGAGGTAAGACGCTCATGTCAATCAACTATCATGGGAGTGGCCTCTGAGAACGGCTCAATTTGAAAAAGGGGATATTATTTAATTATTATAAGGGGATATTATTATATTATTTATTATTAAAAAACACTGCATGGATTTTTATCATTATAGGGTAGATTTGTACATACACTGACAACACACATTAATGTTCAAATAACATGTAAAAGTGAACTTTGCTTCCGATGACCCCTTTAATGGTACAAAGACCTCTTATATGCCGAAAGATCAAGGCAAATTTGATTTCTCATGTCATGACCCCTTTAAATATTAACTTTAATTGTAATACCAAACAAAAATACTACAGTTAACATTATAACTGAGTACTTAATGTGTTCATAGTAGGCAACGCATCAAAATTAGTGTACTTCTTTAAAGTAAACTCTTAATTTGACATACAAAGTGCACTATTTAAAAGCTACTTAAGTATATTTAAATACAATTAGATTTCCTTTATTTTATTATTATATTATCTAGTCTTTTTACAATATGGGATTTATTCACAAGGGAATACATGAATGTAATTGATCTAAATTAAGCAGGTATACTATCTGTCTACTATCTGATTCTTTTAACATTTTCACAGCTACTCTGAATGTTAAACATGTTTTTCTATCGATGTGTTGACAAGTCATTGTAATACATCTTTCAAAACAGAACACAAATAATAAAATAATATTAAAATAAAAACAATTAAAATTAATATGGTTAGCATCTCAGATTATTTACTGAGAAATGTTTGAGCTCATATTATGACTTTCTAATTGAAGACCTCTGTTTTGGGACATCTGAGCTCAGTTTGAAACCTTGTTGCAATGTCTTCTTAAAGAGGAGACATCATTTTGTCAGGTAAAACATCTTTCTGTGCAGACGCAACCAGTTTAAGTCATTGCTGGAGGAGAATGATGAAGTTGTTAAGCACGTGTTATGTGTGACGCTTCTTCCACAGTGAGTGTGAGCGTCCAGGTGAGGGATTGCACTGTGTGTGTGTGTGTAATCATAATGCAGGTGGAGTCAGTCAACAGTGTGTTGCTCCAGCTCAATGAGCCCGTTTCCCAACACTGACACAGTATGTGTGTGTGCGCGTGCAAGTGAGAGCGCAGCTAACATTGTTATTACTCTCAATTTCATTTTTCAGAAAATGTGATTGAATTCACAATGCTTCACAAGATATATGAGACAGCAGTCACGCTGTTAGCCGAGGAGAGAAAATGCTTATTATATTTGGCTTATGTATTTTGCCACGCATTACAAATGTAATGTGGGCGCGCCGCGTCTGAGACCTACGACAAAGCAAATGTTAAGAGACGTGGAGGTATGAAATATGAATGCTGTCTGCTCGCGTGGTTTTCTCGTAGCGCGCCGCACCATTTATCAGAGGTGATCTACTGCAGTGGAAATGTCATGTGACGCACAGTGATTAAAGCCAGTCTTTTGATTGGTCCATGCATTATTTAAGTTTGACATTTCAAGGGCCATTGACTGGCAGACAGGAAGTGGTCAGAAAGACATGTGACTAGGAGACCAAACCTCTTCTTCAGAATAAAATACACTCTGAAAACACAGTGGGTGCACATCAGGGGGGCTGTGTTTTAAACCTAACAGAATCAGCATTTTTCGGAGCTATAGGTACACTTCAGATGCAGAAGTGCTTTCAAACTATAGCAAAATCTGGGCTAAGGGAGTGCCAGAAGTATGACATTCAAGAAAGGACTGTGATCCTGTTGGGGCCCAGGGTCTCTTTGGAGGCCCCTTCTTATATATCCTGCAAGATGTTCAAAAAAAGAAGAAATTACGTTGAATTTGCAGTTGTGTGATACAGAGTTTTCTAAAAAGAAGTCTCTTCTGCATTTATTTGGTCGGGAAAACAAACAAACAAACAAACAAACAAAACAAAAAAAAAAAAAACGGTAGAAATGTCTAAAATAACTGTTTTCTATGTAAATATATGTTAAAATGTATTTTTTCCTGTGATCAAAGCTGAATTTTTATTGTCACATGATCCTTCAGAAATCATTCTGATATGCTGATTTGCTGCTCAAACATTTCTGATTATTATTATCAGTGCTGAAAACAGATGTGTTTTTTGTGGAAACTGTGATACATTTCATTTTTCAGGATTCTTTGATGAACAGAAAGTTTAAAGAACTTTAAAGAATTTTTATTTAAAATAGAAATGTGGCACTTTTTATCATTTAAATGTGACCTTACTGAATAAAAACATTCATTTCTTTCAAATTATCCTGATGACCCCAAACACTGAACATTTCTGCATTTATTAATGCATTATAAACTATATATATATATATTTAACAAAATCTGGAATAGGTTATTTCCTCAAGAATAATGACAGAAAATATTTACATCTGATTAAGTTTAGCATTGTTACCGTTTCAGAAAGACTCAGTAATCTTTAGAAATGTCATGCAATATGTAGACATTTTTCTTTACATCTCATTCTTCTTATGCATAATCACAATTATTTCAGCCGAGCTTTTCAGAAAGTCCAGTTACTTAACCTTGCTGTTGGACTGAAGGTCTCTGTGACATTGGCTGTATTTGCTATGGCTTCTCTTATAAAAGATTAATGCAGTATTGCATCATTTCACATGATGATCTTCTTGTTGTTCACAAGGGCTTTTAGGCAGAGACCTGCATCTATAGTTGCTCCCCAGACCAGGCTGGAATATCAATGTTCTGGAGTCTTCATGGAGAATCGTGATCTGCGGGTGTTTGTCTTGCTCTCAGTGACTTTGACCTTTGTGTTGTGCTAAATAGATTGTGTTATTGTTGAGGACAGATGTGGGCTTTAATGTCCTGGGTTCCTGCTTTTCTCTGCTCTGCTGTTCACTCTGCAGCTGTAAATATTTTCAGCACTGACCTAGTCAGTATTCATCCTTAAATCAGGTGTTTTTGCATTGAGATTGTGTTGAGATGTGTCAAGGTTAAAGAAAAATTTCACCCAAAAATTAAATTCTGTCATTATTTACACACTCGTGTCCTTCCGGCTCTTTTCAAATTAATATCACACATGAAACGTCCATTTGAAGCACAGTTCTGGGAGTTGATTCAATTTTGCATTGTAAAGTAGAACATAATAGCCTAATAAATGATAGAACAGTTCTCTTGATGCACTGCTGAAAGACATTACCGTAACCTTAACACATTTAGTCAATTTCATTTAAATGATATTTCATAATAGATCATAAGATCCTGTGTAACAGTACATTCTGTCTTCCGGAATGTATTGCACAGAAAATCACTGTAAAAATGAATATTGCATTGGCTGGCCAGACGTATAGCCATTTTGTGCTCCTTTGCTGTGTATTTCAGCATGAGGTTAGCGAGGCCATCAGGGGTCTATTACCCAGCAGCCCTCATTTACACACTCCTGTCCGGCCAGTCAGCACTTCCAAAGGCTTGAATTACCTGCTTGATTCATGGGAAATAAAAACGTATCAACGACACACAAGCATCTGGTGGCTCGTTCACGTCTGGGGTGCACCGCCAGCGGTGGAGCGATTGCGGAGAAACGTCGAACAAAAAAATGATTACATGGTTACAAATGTTCGCCTATATTTTGAACAAGCCATTCTTGAAGAAAAATGTTCAGCGCACATTTCCACTGCCCATTCCTGCTGTTTCTCAGAGGACTTTTACTGTTCATTTACTGTTTTAGACCTTTGTTAAAAATCATCAAACTAATTTGGTGTTCAAAAATGTCCGGCCTACAAAAAATTGCTTGTGAATCTCTCAATAAAGCTATATTATCAGCAATGCAATCTTTATTTCAGCTTGTTTTCTTTCAGTTAGGACAGGTTTTGTATTTCTTTTTGGAACTGATTGATTGTACACCTCATTGATCTGAGCTCATGCACCTCAGTTTTTGAGTGAAAAACAAAACATTATTTGTGGATAATTTTGGCAGTATTTATCCAATAAACTGATCTGAGGTGCATGAGCTCAGATCAATGAAGCATATGGCCAGCCAGTTCCAAAAAGACACACAAAATTGAAAAAAATCAAGTTGATAAAAAGATTGAATCCAGTATTTGGTGATAATATAGTACAATGACAGATATACCAGCAATTTTTGTAGCCGTTTCATTTTTAACCAGGAACAAGGTTTCAAGGTGGGGGAAAAAAAATCGCCAAAAAGTGCCAAAATGATCCAATTTTTGTTATAAATCGGTGTATCCTGTGTGAGCAAAGTCATTACATTTAAGTCAAATGCAATAACATTAACCTGCATTTTTGGGTTGAACAGGCTTAATGTTACTCCTAATGATGAACTGACTAAAATAGTCAGAAGACAAAATGAGTAAAAGTGTCCAGTCATCTGACTAGTTGCGTAGGTATGTTTGAATGTCGAATTGTGACTCACTTGTTGAGCGGTCTTTCATCCACTCCTGTTTTATTTAAAAGCGCACGCCGAAGAAACTAGAACATTCTTTTTTCAATGTCATTTTAATGTTTCTTTGTGTACCTGTCCGTCATATCTGAAAGTAGATTGTTTTAGATGCATTCACAGAGTGGATGAGCTCGGATGGGACGGGAGCGACGTGATTCACCTCACAGATACGCGGCTCAAACTCCAGGGACGCGAGAGGAGGAAATGACAGAGTTCTTGTTGCGCGGCTCTGGCCTGCTCTAATGGATTTAACAGATGGACGTGTGTTGTGTTCTTGGAGGAGGTGGGCTTGACAAGAACAGTCTGTCCGAGATGTGCACAGTTCTGCTGTTCTCACAAGGGCCTATTATATGCTGTGAACGTGTGGGAGTGTGTGTATGCTGGGAGATACACACAAACAAACACACAACTACTGTACACCGGCCCAAAGCCTGTTATGGAGCTGTGAATATAGAATCGTGTGTAGGTGGCTTTGTGTCTTTCTCTGTAAGAACTGGTTTCTGTAAAACATCCTCAAGCTCAAGCAAACGTACACACACCTGCGCAGTTTTATTTCATTTTATTTCATGTTTTAGTTTACGATTGCATAACCCGTGTGAAATTCATTTTTAATATGATGTGCTGCTGAATATTGATGAGGTGTTGATAGGTACAGGACTTGTCAAAAGTTGGGAAACTTTATGATTTAACTTTTTGAATGTTTTAAAGTGATTTTTAAAATGTTTAAAGGTGTTTTTGCTCCCCAAGGCTACATTTATATGCTCAAAAATACAGTAAAAACACTAATATTGTGAAATAGTATTGATATTTTAAATAACTGTTTTCTATGTGAATATATTGTAAAATGTAATTAATTCCTGCGATTAAAACTGAATTTTCAGCATCATTGCGTCAATGTCATATGATCCTTCAGAAATCCAATTAATGTGTTTTTGATTAAATATGCAGTCTTGGTGAGCAAAAGAGCCTGACGATCATAATATTTTCTAACTTTTGACAAATACTGTAAATGTGGATGGTCATATGTTAATAAGCTCATTGATGTGTTGTCATAATCATGAGAGTTCCTGAAAAAGTTGTTTCAGTTTATTTTTTGTATATGTTCTGGATGAAGAAACTAATGTGCTTTAACTAAGTAGCAGATGAAATAATTGTGTTGTACATAAGGACCAGATTTACTAACATCTTGCTCCGGTGCAAACCCTCTTTTGGCATTAAAAGCTACTGTCAGGATTTACTACACAAATACAGTGAAAAATAGTGATGAAAAGACAGATACAGTTATTTTTGCAGCTAATCTTATCCCATATCCATTTGTAGGAGTTTCCCTTTCAGACTCAATGTTTATGGGAGGAGAGTATTTAAATAAACCATGGAGTGTGATTTACTAATGTTTGATAGTCAGCTTACTGACATTTGCATCATTTATTTGCCCATTTTGCACTCGACATGGCTGCAGCAGTTGCTCATTTGAATGATGGCCCTGGAAGGCCTTCATGATATAGTAATTGAATGCCAAAAAAATTGTTTTTTTAAGATCTGGCACACATTGAGCAAAATACTACAAATTTCTCTAAAAACAATGAATGTAACATTCATCAAAGACACAATCACGCTGGAGCAATGTGGGCTTTCTCAAGGGCACCGTGCTGGTCTCAGAAAGTCTTTGGTTCAAAAGACCCCCTACCTTTAGGTTCTCAGCCAAGATCCAAACACACTTCTACCACCAATCCTGTAAGAGCAGCACAACTCAACTGCTAGATCAAAGAGGACCAGAGAACTGAACATACGGGCCAGGAGCCTAGAAAAAACACTTGTCTCAGTGTAGAAGTAGTGGAAGCCACTTTGTTGTTTGAGTTCCTTGCAACAAGAACTCTCCAAGAAATGACATTTCTGTCAGTTTTCAAGGTAGGATGTAACTTGGAGACACAGCTCCATTTGGTCAAATCAGTGTAGCAGTTTTAAAGGGATCATTCACCCAAAAATGAAGATCTTGTCACCATTTATTCACCTTCATGTCATTCCAAACCCATACTCTATTTTTTTTTTACTTCTGTGCAACACAGAAGACATTTTGAAGAGTCTTTGCCCAACTCTTTTTCATACATTGACAGTTCATGGTGACTACATGCACTATAAGTAATTTGACAGCAGGAACAGGCTGTTAGAAAAGTTATTCCCTATTCTCTGTTAGCTCTGAAACCTTCACCAGGTTGGATGTTATTTGGAATATCTGGATGGTGAATGGTATTTGAGAATGAGGCTTACATTTAAAGGAGAAGTCCACTTCCAAAACAGAGATTCACATATAATGTACTCACCCCCTTGTCATCCAAGATGTTCATGTCTTTCTTTCTTCAGTCGTAAAGAAATTATGTTTTTTGAGGAAAACATTTCAGCATTTTTCTCCATATAATGGACTGATATGGTGCCCCGAGTTTGAACTTTCAAAATACAGTTTAAATGCAGCATCAGACGATCCCAAATGCGGTTGTAAAGTGTTTTAATGTCAAACGCTCCTCTTGTCTTTCTCTCCCTGAACTCTGTGTATTCTGCCTCAAGACAGTTAGGGTATGTCGAAAAACACCAATCATATTTTTGCCCTCAACTTCAAAAATGATTTTTAAAATCATCCTACATCACTGCAGAAGTACCGAACCCAGTCTTTACAAAGTGAACATGCAAAGAAGATCAAACACCCTTAACAAAAAAGGTAAAACAGCGATAGAGGACGATTTTGAAGTTGAGGGAGAACATGAGATGGAAGTTTTTTGACATACACTAACTGTCATGAACCGGAACAAAAACAGTCCAGGCCGAGTAAGACAAGACGAGTGTTTGGCATTAAAAAGTATGTAAATTGTATTATTTTTATTAAAATAACCGATCGTTTCACTAGAGAAGACCCTTCTTTCTCGGCTGGGATTGTTTACAACCGCATTTGGGATCGTTTGAAGCCACATTTAAACTGCATTTTGGAAGTTCAAAATCGGGGCACCATATCAGTCCATTATATGGAGAAAAATCCTGAAATGTTTTCCTCAAAAAACATAATTTCTTTACGGCTGAAGAAAGAAAGAGTACCTTAAAAACATATTAATGGCTAAAGTCCGATTACACTGTAATCAGCACAAACTGGGCTACAATAATATGTAAGCAACATGAATGTACATGTCTGTATTTTTGAGAAAACAATGTTTATGTGTGGTTAGGGAAAAACTAAAAGTCACTGAAATAAGGCCATGAAACACACACATTTGAACATTTGTTCACAAGACTTTTGAAAATTTGATGTGGTAGACTAGATTTGTTTTCTACAAAATGATATGAAAATCATCCCGTTTACTCATTCACAGAAAACAATATATTGATTTAACTTTTGTAAGACATGATTTGTGTTAGAAAGGCCGTATGCGAGGGAGTGACAAAAATGCCACAAAATGTGCCGGTGCATTGTCAAACCCAAGAGGGTTATTTTGTCCCCCACACAAAGCATCATATGGCTTTAAAAGACTAATATATACAGAAGAGTGTAGTGAAATCGTTAAACACCATGCAGGTTTGCAACGAAATAATGATAAGGATGACGTTTGTCACTTTTTTGTGTATTAGAGACTGTTGTATGACAGTATGTCTACTGGAAGAAGATCTGCACCCAGAAAGCAAGGCAAGATCCTCTTACTTCCCCCAAAACTTGTCCTGCTGTTTCATATGGACCCCATTAAGAAAAAAGCGGCTCTGAGAGAACAGACTCCCTTTACAAACCGCAGTCTAACAGCTCTGAAGGCTGTTTCACATGCTGTTGACATTCCCTCATGCATTGAACTCTGTGAAGCAAAGCACCAAGGTACATGGTTGCTGTGTTTCGCTCAGGTCAAATGCTGTAACATGATGCTCAGTGTTTAAGCAGTTGTAACTTTGACCTCATTTGACCTTTAAAAGCACAGAAAATGATTACTGGACTACTTGGCTATCATTATGAGGCTAGTGTCCCAACACAACAGAAAGTGCAGTTATGTAGTAAAATGATGGTATCTACATGCAGCACTCTCCATATGGAGGTCAAAAGGCTGCATGAGAGGTGCGTTGAAGTCCTGCCATGAAAGAGACGTAATCCACTCTTCAGCATGTTAAACAGTGGACTCATTCCTTTTAAAATGCAGCGTTTGATGTTAATCAATTCACCGCTCAACATCCTGCCATAATTGTCAGGCCTACTTTTATGGAAATGCTTTATAGGCTGATATGTGTTCGGCTCGTCTAAAGAGCCAAAAAAGAAAAAAAAGAAACGGATGAAAGGAAAGTCTGTTTATAGAGTCTGATCCAATATTTTCGCTTTCTTGTACTATCATACTTCCTCTCTCTATTGTCCTCAGAGTATAAAACGTTACTAAACGTTAACCAGGAGACATTCCAACAATGAATATTTCATGTACTTAGGAGGAAACATTAATGTTAATGCTTAATATGGTCAGTTTGATATGAGAACATTCAAGATGAGCAGGCATGAAGGTCTCCACATAATAATTGTGGATGCAAAACTCTTCTAACCTCAGACTAAAATCTCAAATTGCTAATAGCAATTCATCTACATACACTAATTGTTTCTGTAGAGTTGTCATTTAAGCAGATGTGATTTCTTGTTAACTGTAAAGAAATGCCCCAGTCTCATTAAATGCTGAATACACAAACTATGTCCTTTAAAGACATTTTGAAATCTCCTTTTAATGTTGCATGTGTGCCAAGCTCAGCATGGTATGTAGAAAGGTTTGGAAACTGTTCCAAGGCTTAGACTTTTATAGTTACCATATTTTCTTTTTATGTCATATCCGAAGCCTGTTCCTTCCTGTGTGACTTAATGTGCCCAGAGAGAATACGGACCCTAAAGCTAAAACGGTCTCTCAGCAGAGGAAGTCGTAGAAGTTCTTTAAACACTGGCCATCATTTGCTCAATCAACCCCTAGACTGCAGGGATATGTTTGTGTTGGCCAGACGACAATATGAGGAAACAATAAGCACACGTCTACCTTCAGAAACCTCGCCGGCTGAATTATACACACCTGCAACCCTTATGCTATAGAGGTCTTATTTTTCAGGGGGCATCAGACTGATGTGGACATGTATTTTTCTCTCTGTGTGTCGAGGAGTGATCCTTCACATGAACTTCACAGCTCAGATGATCTAAATAAATCAAGCCATAACTGAGCAAATATGTTAGCGTGCAAAATGCACAATTCCAGAAGGGTCTTGTAGTGCCACCCGAGCAACTGTTATTAAAATAAATGGAAATGCGAAAGGATTGCTCTCTTCCAGTATATTAGACCTGTTAATAACACAGGAAAGAAAATTACATTTCATGGGGTCTTGTTTGTTCCCTTCCTGGAACAATTACTGAAATTATCTTTAGCATTTGCCCTTCAGGAAACAACTGAACCACAGTTTGACCCGAGAGGACAGTCTCAGCATTTAGAGTAACAGAGTTAGAGCTGCTGAGTGAAAGTGCCTTCTAACAACAGCAAAACTAGAAACTCTAGTTTAAAGAAATTCAAACAAGTGTTTAACATACAGCTTTAAAATTCATTAATGGCACTGGCAGTTTTAGATTGTCAGCGCGTTGTTCTCATAATCAGGTGCTGCTCACAGTCCCTAATGAAAAAGACACCGGTTAGTTGCGGTAAATCTCAGCGAGGGTGCTGTTAGCGGCTGTCATCACACACTTACACACTATTACAAAACATACACACACAACCACACTCCTGATTTACTGCCATCAGCAACTCTGGAAAGCTCAGATGAAAAAAGTAGTCACAGTACAAGCTGATTTATATCAAACTAGAGATTCACTGGACAGTGTGTTCTCATGTGTTTTTGCATTTTCCTGTTCTAAATGAAAATCATATCTCAAAACATCATGACGTTAAAATTATTCCAAAATATATAATTTCATGATGATAAAATTATGTTTGTGCATTGTTGGCAAAGGTTTCACATTAAAAGAAATAACATTTTTAGTGTCCATGTTTCAGTTTTTGATGCCTTCAGAGAGAGATATAAACACTTGAGCAAAGATACAAGAAGCACATATTACATATTACATATTTACATATTATAAAGCATGTATATTGTTCTGCATATGTCACAGCTGAGCCATATATGCTCACTGAAATCTAAATGCATTCACGTTTATGGCTCTGTGGAGATGCTGATAGATTATTGGAGAGCACTGCTGTTTGTTTGCAGTATTGTGGTGAAATGGGTGAATTTAATCACAGGGCTGTATTTTCTGACCCATCACACCGAGCTTGACCTTTTGCAGGATTCAGTGAAGCCAGGACAAAAACTAACAGATAATTCTAAATCTAGAAGCTGTCACATAAATTAACTTTATGTTAATTAACTAATTAACTTCAAATATTTCCCCCCTTAAATTTATTTCCAGGGGCATTTTCAGCTTTATAAGGGTAACTTTTCTAAACTTTTATATGTCCCCATGTAAATTCTTAAATGTATTCAATAAATTAAATTAGAATAATAAAAGCAATCACAATCAGTATAAAAAATCTGATGGTACAATAAAGCTGCATCTAAAGTGGCATTTAATATTACACAGACTGTTTAGTGCAGCTCAGCAATGCCATGAATGCATTTACACTGCAGTTACAATTGCATAAATAATGCTGTGAGATTAATGTTTTAAATATAAAATATACTGAACATAGAAATATTGGGCCCACTTTATATTAGGTGGCCTTATCTACTATGTACTTATAGGTACAATGTACATATTGTGTTCATATTGTATTGCAAAACACTTTTGCTCCTATTGAGGTGGGATAAGGGTAAGGTTAAGGACAGGTTTGGTGGTATAGATAGTGTTAAGGGTGAGTAAAACCTATGGGTCATTGATGGGTCATTGTTGACCCATCTGTTACACCTTAAGTTAATTAGTACATGCATTTTGAGAGTGGAATCAAGTGACTAGATCAAATGAAGAAATATGTGCTCTTGTAAACAATTTTGTGTTCTAGTAGTAATTTATTTATTGGTTGCATAGATGTGAATGTAATGGTAGGGCACAATTTTCACTACATACATTCTTATAAAAAGCTACAAATGCTATTCTGTCAAGAGCAGGGATTGACTTTCTCATCGTCTTTTGTTGTTTGATTATCATTAACACTGACATTTAATTCAAGAGACAAGATGAGACACGAGTTCACAGCAACAAGATGAGATCAAGATTTTTACACATTTTTAAAAAATTCTCAATGACCGTATGGTCTGCAGGTGCATTTTTAATAGTTTTAACTTATCTTGTAAAAAATGTCATTCCAATTCTATTTTCTGAGTATGAATTGTCATATGCAGTAAAAGACAACAACATTCAAGTACTGTAAAAGGTTTAGCCACAAACTCAACTGACTGGCTTCTCTCCTGTATGATTTCATGTCTCTTCATAGCCTTATTAAGTGCAAACAATAGGTGCAGCCATAATCAAAGCAGGCTACTCTCTCAATATTAAAAGTGCAAAGAGAGACCAAATTTTACAATAATGATAGAGCTATAGACAACTACACAATCTATTATAGTCTATGTATATGTATCTATTATAGTATATGTAATGTAGCCTAACTTGTGCGCATTGAGGAACTGCTTTCTAAATGCGGGATATTAAAATTGCTTTTGAACGTGCGTTTTACTTTCAGTTTAGTTTTATTGATCGCACAGATTTTTGGCGGTGCTGAGCGTGCATTCTACAATACATGACAGTAATTTAACAAATGAATTTGAAAGTGGGGGGGACACAAACAGGATTTTGAAAAGTGGAGGGAGGGTGTCCCCGTCCCCCTGTCCCCCTGTCCCCTGTCCCCAATGAAAATTACACCCCTGGAAACAACCAAAGTATTGTGTCTAAAATGTGCATTGCTTAATGCTAACTTAAACATAGATTATTATTTTATTTAGTAATTTAATAATTACATACTAATTGAGTAAGTATAAAAAAGGGTTGATCTTAAAAACTGGACAAAGGAGCATTTGGCTCAAGGCTGTTCAGGTAGACAGATTTGGACTGGACTGGACTGTCTAATGAAAACCTGTACAGATGGCCACCTCAGTCACTAGTGGTATGTAAATGTAGTTATAGGCAACAGAATGACCTCTCGCTGAAGTTGTGAGCTGTTGAAGGAAATTATTACATGGAGTCATGCAGATGTGCAATGCTTGAAGATTCGCTAACAAGGTATAAACAAAGGGGTATTGCTCCATGGCAAAGGCAAATTGCATCTTTTGTTTTTACATTTGACTGTGTGTGTGCGCATGTGTCTACAGCTGCACGTGTTTATATGCGTGTATTGCTTCACTTGCAGAAATTCTTGACCTGATTGTCCTGAACCCCAAGTTAAAAAAAAAAAATGTCTAGACAGTTTGTGCCCTTTGTGTGTGTGTGTGTGTGTGTGTGTGTGTTTGCTACACAGACTACAATTCTAATCTGTGCGGTTTCCTGTTTATGGGAATGGGGACGTGTCAGGAGCCCCAGGGGGAGTTGTTAGGTCTGTTTCCTTCTCCAGTCATATCATAAACCCATCACATTATGGCATGTTACAAAAAAAAACCACCCAGTTTTATTCCTGTGAGATAACATGCTCAGTGGAGACCTGTGGATGTTTCTTTATCGTTTATGGTGTATGTTTTATGTTTTGACTGCTAGGATGCACTTTTCATGAAAACAGAGTACAAAAAGGCTTGAAACTTGTTTTCCTTTGCAGCTGACGGTCAGTGAAAGGGCTGCTTTATCTTCAGAAACCATTTATCATCCACCACAGGAGGTCAAACTAAATATTATATGAGCTGTTTATTTTGGATGTGTGTGTGTTTTTTGGTCTATTGGATGTGATGTCCTTGTGCATGTATCAGTTTGCCTTTTTAGTTAATTGAGCCTTGATCAAACCAAAGCAGAATTTTCAGCTAGAGATGTCAGTGTAGAAATGCTACACAGTCAGCAGTGTTCAGTAATTTACAGAAAAATATGAAAAAAACAATTAACTATGATGCAGGGACAAAAAGTTCAAGTTAAAAAAAATGCATTAAAAATGTTTGAAGGGAACCTCGGGTACAAGACTTATATGGCTTAAAATAACATAAACGATGTCTCTTACTGAAATATGTAGTAGAAAACCTATGAAAGATTTGTGTTATTTAAAGGGGTTATCGGATTTTCCACAAGTTGATATGATTCTTTAGGGTCTTAATGAAAAGTCTATAATATACTTCGGTTAAAAATTCTCAATGGTTGTGTAAAACAACACCCTTTTTACCTTGCCAAAATCAGCTCTGCAAAAATCATCCTGTTCTGGTCGAGGCTGCTTTAAATGTTAATGAGCTCTGCTCGCCCCGCCCCTCTCTTCTCTCTGTGGAGTGACGAGCCTGTTTACTGTAGCTGCATTTAGCCACGTTTAGCTTCTAAACTTGCTAACTAGCATGTTATTAGGAAAGGCTCAGATGTCGGAAGTAAATGATGACTACTATGTTCATTATTACATCCAGCAACACAACACCTCAATCGCTCAATCTGAGATATTCTTGTCCCTGCTTCAGCATCAGAACAATGGAGTTTGGACCGTGACAGCTGATCTGAGGTAAAACGCTCATGTCAATCAACTATCATGGGAGCGGCCTCTGTTGGTGTGACGCCACAATGACAGGCATCTGAGAATGGCTCGATTTGAAAAGGAGGATATTATTTTTACAGATTAATTAAAAACCATTATAGGGTATCATTATAGGGTAGATGTGTACATATACTGCCAACACACATTAATGTTCAAACAACATGTAAAAGTGAACTTTGCATCCACATTATATTTATACATATTTTGGACTATGGGGGTGCCATTATTTGGATGACGTGAAATGGCTGCACTTGGTGAGCTACTGGCACTACCTGTTGCTATTTTTACCGCAACACAACTCTGAATATACAACTCTGAAAATAAAATACTGATATGATAACCACAGCTACTAAAAGAGCTTACAGGTGGCAATGGATACAAGTGTAGGTTTAAACCAAATGCAATACTGTACCATTGATTTTCAGTGAGTGAAATCCGCACTGAGAAATTCTTTAGTGGCTGTGGCATCATGACAAACGCTGACATGTTTACATCCTGTCAGAATGGCATCTGGCATTTCTTGTCTTTGCCAGTTGTAGCTGTGGTCTACTAAAAGCCTTAAAGGCGCCAGGACTAAAGTGGAAAGAGCAAAGACGCAGGTCTTTAGGAAGTTTTATTTATCCACAGGCATCTTCCCATTCTTTTCTCCTCTTTCAATCACTAGGAAAAACCGTGAAGACTTACATCGCTTCTCTTGTTACCCTTCGACTTACAAAAAATACAACCATAAGCTGCACAATGTATCAGTTTTTTATTTTTCGAGTTGTGTTGCAGTAAAAATAGCAACAGGTAGCGCTAGTCACTCACAGAGCTACCATTTCATATCAGCTAAATAATAGCACCCCCATAGTCCAAAATATGCATAAAGTGATTTTTTAGAAAACTTAAAGGGATAGTTCACCCAAAAATTAAAATTTGATGTTTATCTGCTTACCCCCAGGGCATCTAAGATGTAGGTGACTTTGTTTCTTCAGCAGAAGACAAATGAAGATTTTTAACTCAAACCGTTGCAGTCTGTCAGTCATATAATGGCAGTCAATGGCTACCAAATCTTTGAGAGTGAAAAAAAACATACACAAATAAAACCAAATTAAACCCTGCGACTCGTGATAATACACTGATGTCCTGAAGACACGAAACAATCGGTTTATGCGAGAAACTGAACAGTATTTATATCATTTTTTACCTCTGATTCACTCCTGAGCGCATGCACAGCATCTGGTGCGTGACGTGTACGTGCTCTGGCATAGTATACACAAACTCCCGAAGTGATCTCTGTGCAGAATGTAAACAATGAGTGACGTATAAGCGCAGATTGCTGGACATGGCAGAGAATCAGAGGTAAAAAATGATATAAATACTGCTCTCGCACAAACCGATCATTTCGTGTCTTTCGTGTCTTAGGACATCAGTGTATCGCCACGAGTCACAGGGTTTAATTTGGTTTTGTTTGTGTATGTTTTTTTTTTACTCTCAAAGATTTGGTAGCCATTGACTGCCATTATATGACTGACAGACTGCAACGGTTTGAGTTAAAAATGTTTGTTTGTGTTCTACTGAAGAAACAAAGTCACCTACATCTTGGATGCCCTGGGGGTAAGCAGATAAACATCAGATTTTCTTTTTTGGGTGAGCTATCCCTTTAATCCTTCATGAGTTTTCTGCTACCTTTTAGTAAGAGCAATAATTTATGTTATATTAAGCCATACAAGTCGTAATACCCACAGGTTCCCTTTAAAACACTGACCTACATGGACCAAGATTATTGGAATTATGTAGAAAGGGTATTAAAAAAGTGTCTGTGTCTGAAATCATATATTCTTAGAGTAGGTAAATCTTTTGGGGAAAAAAACAACAAAAAAAAAACACAAAATGCAAACTCTCCAAAGAGTATTTAGCCCCTTTAACTTGCACCTCAAAAAGATGTTTGTGTTTTATTATCTTATCTCTTTGTTTGAAAATAAAATGTTGTAATTATTTAGAAACAATTAAAAAGTATGTTCTATATGGTATGAATGAAATCCAGACATACGACATTGGTCAAGTTGTGTCGTTTCACTGCCATATATCTGGGATAGTAAAGTGTCCACTGAATGCACATGTCAGAATCCTGATAGAAGTAATAAGTCGTCCTTGAACGTGTTGCCTGAATACTGTGATAGTGACATACTGTAGTCTGTTTTACATACTGTTTTTAGCTTACTTTATAGTATGCGATGGACAAAGAATTAAGAAATGGCTGAGGCACAGCACGAGTAGGTTTCCCACATACAGCCCCTAAGCAGACAAATATGTGCCTACTATTCATTTTCAGTTCTCTTTGAATAAAATTGTAAGAAATGTTAGTTTTTTTTTTTTCTTAGTGCATCATTTTCTATGCTGATACGTGCCTCACACTTTTAACAACACTAATCTAGCATATCTATTTCCCAAGAAAAAATAAAATGCAATAAATAAATACATGTAATGGGACACCATCTTACACCATCTGAAATCACCCTCTGAGTCAGAAATGTACTTGTGCTGTCAAGGCTCATAAGAAATATAAAATCAAATGAACTGCCAAACTGCTTTGCCCCTTTAAAGACAGAACGGTGTGGGTTTGTGTGAAGTGCTGCGCTGCTGTATTTGGCTGTGATGGAGTTTCTCTCAGAGCTGGCCGTTGGCCGGCTAGATTGATGTCTGTGTGTAGCAGCTCTGTGTGATGACTGATGTTTGTGTTTGCCAGGAGATGCAACCTTGACTGTGATAAAGCACAGAGCTGCCATCAATATACGGTTACTTCCACGGAATCAAACTTTCATCAAGATGGGTTCAGAGTCAAGAAGCAGAGAGAAAAATACAGCTGAAATATTAAAAAGAAGAGCAAATGTTGCCTGTAAAAAATGAGTATGGTTGTGGTGATGATTTGTATGTTGTAACTGCACATTTCAATTTATCATCATTTACTTTGTTGTGCCTTTATTTGGTTTCATTATTCCTTTGTTTGTTGGCTATAACAAAAGAGTGTAACCAGAGGCATTATAAAGCAGAGACAGATCACTGGTGTGACATGAATGGGAGAAATCATAACATCTACAGTCATGACCAAAAATTTTGGCACCGTTGCAATTCTGTCAGAAAATGCAACCCTTCTCTCAGAAAATTGTTTTGGTACTCATGTTTATTATTATTATTATTTATTTATTTTTGTTTGCATTGGAAACACACACACACACACACACACACATGTTGTGTTTACATGTTTTATGGGGACATTCCATAGGCGTAATGGTTTTATACTGTACAAACCGTATGTTCTATCGCCTACACCTACCTTATACCTAAACCTAGCCCCTCACTGGAGACTGTGCACACTTTTACTTTTCAAAAACTCATTCTGCATGATTTATAAGCCTGTTTCCTCATGGGGACCTCACAAATGTCCCCACAAGGTCAAAATTTACTGGTATTACTATCGTTGTGGGGACTTTTGGTCCCCATAACGTGATAAATACCAGGTGCACACACACACACACACACACACACACACACACACACAAAAAAGTCAAATCTGATACAATTCCACACAGAACCCAAAAAATGCACTGGACAAAATTATTGGCACCCTTAATTTGATATTTGGTTGCACCCCCTTTGGAAAAAATAACTGAAATCAGTCACTTACACCTCTTTCTTACACCTCTCTACTGGAATTTTGGATCACTCTTCTTTTGCAAACTGCTCCAGGTCATTCAGATTTGAAGGACGTCTTCTCCCAACTGCTGTTTTGAGATCTCTCCACAGGTGCTCTATGGGATTCAGATCTGGACTCATTGCTGGCTATTTTTCAGAACTTTGTTTGTAACGATTTCTGAGTGCTTTTTGAAGTGTGTTGGGGGTCATTGTTCTGCTGGAAGACCCGACCCATGACCTGTGGTGGAGATGCAGCTTTCTGACACTGGCCACTACGTTGCACCCCATTCTTTGGTAATCATCAGATTTTTGCTTTTTGCGTTCTTTGAACGCTTCCTAGCTTGCACACCAGTCACTCCTCTAAAAGGAAAACATGAGGAGATTGTCACATTTCTTTATTTACTTTAATCTTTTTCTTTCCGTTGAGAGTTTTGTGTTCTAAGTTAGGTTTTGCCGCTAAGCCGTGTCTCAGACTTCGTGCCCGCCTCAAAACTTCAACCAGCGTACACGACTCCATCCTCCAGCCAACGCCCAAGACATTACTTCAAACGACCACAAATTTCCAGCCAATCAGCAACCTTGGGAAACCCCCTTTCTGCAAGGACATCATCAAAGGGAATCCCTTAACACAAAGGCAATGCAAGTACAAACCTCCAGATTCTAGCTGAACTGGTGCATTTAATACAAAGTTTAATAGCCTCATTGAAAAACTCAATGTGAGGGTTACTTAAATGATTGATGGTTGTTCAGGTCTAAGCAATTGCATATACATATTCTATAAACTTGGGATTTCATATTTTCACTCTTCTAAACTCATTTTCTCTCTTTCTGCAACCCGTATAAATGTGTGAATGCGTGTCTATGTGTTAGATTAGTTTATATGTCTTAGGTTCATCCAATAAATTCATATTGAAAAGAGAAGTATCTTGTGTTTTGTGCTTATAAATTAATGTCTTAAACTGCCGACCTTGTTACCGTGCTAATAAATAGTGTTTTCACTATATTTTGTATATTAGTATCCATTCCAGAGTTGATGTTATATGGCTCGCTCAATGAATCACTGGCCAATTCATTGATCCGCCGTATGGAGATTCTGTTCAATCGTAAACGATTCTCTTTGAGCTGAATTGACCTGTATCGCTTACACACTGTTGTACCCTCTGTCTGCAGATCAGATTGATTTTGTCTGGAAGTTAATCAGGGTTCTTTATCCATCATTAAAGTGCCATACAGTGCCATATAAACCTCTTGATGTTATTGTGCACAGTGGACACAGGAACATTAAGATCTCTGGAGATGGACTTGGAGCCTTGAAATTGTCTGTGTAGATTTGATATTTTTTTCTCTCAAATCTACAGACAACTCTTTACACTTCTTTCTTTTCTCCATGCTCAGTGTGACAAACAACACAAAGGTTGAGTCAACTTTTCTCAATTTTAACTGGTTTTAAATGGTTGCAAGTGTGATTACTATATTGCCCACACCTGTTACTTGCCACAGGTGTGTCTAAATACAAATTACAGGAGCATCAGATGCTTGAAATGTTTGACTTTTCCTTTTTTTCTGAGAGAAGTGTTGCATTTTCTGACAGAATTGCAAGGGTGCCGATATTTTGACCACGACTGTAATAAATGTCCTGCACTTTTTAATGGATTTTAGATTGCAAATTTTACACACTGTATATTATTGACACAAAATCCTGATTAACAGTTTTGAGATTTTGGTTTATCCCCATTTTTTGTTTTGTTTTGTGTTGTTTTGTTTTGAATGGCTATGCATAGAAAATACCAAGATGGCAACTAAATTTCAAGATGTGTCTCAGTGGAACTAGAAAGTATAAGTAGTGCATAGCCCTCAAAATTCCTGATAAAATAGCTTTGCCCACATCTAAGTCACTCTGGCTGTTTTGATGTGTTTTCGTTGTAGCTAATAAAATTAATTAAAGTTGTTTAAAAGCTTTCCAAAGGTGTTTACAGAGTAGAAAGATACTACAGTAAGTTGTATCCAATGCTGTATCAAATCAAAGTATTTTTTCTTCCATTTATATTGTACTGTAATGGTTAGTACAAAATAATTGGAACTATTTTGGCATTTGGGATTTGATGTGGTAATATTTGTTTATAAAATTTGGTTTTACAGAAATGTAAAATTGCTTCTATAATACCAGCAGTTACAATAAGGTTTTTTTAATTCATTGTAATTAATTAACTAATTAATTAATTAATGGCGCAAACTGTGAATTCTTAAGCACTGTGTATTCATTGCCAGTGTTTCTCAACTGGCAAGCTGTGATCAGGTCACGGACAACAGGAAAAACAAAACAATATTAAATCTTTATAAGTAAAGAACATTTAAAAAGTCTCATTGGACACTTTGCCTAGGCCTGTCCTGTCTAAGTGAGCAGTTTTTGGGGTAAGCTGTAGTGAGGACCAGACTTCATACTGATAGAAACACCCACAGATATGCTTAGAGTCAGTGCTGGGAGTCAGGGGGTAGCAGTGGAACAGGATGTTCTGATGGTAATTTCAGCTCTATTTATGTCCTGTTAATCTCTCATATTACAAACTGAAGCGCCTCAGTCCTGCAAACCGTGCACTCATAATGAAATCAAAATACAGAGATCTGCGTGTTTGTGCGTCTGTGTCTCCAAAGGCAACAGAACCAGTGCGAGTCTGCATCATAATAATAAACAAGTGATGAAGAAAAAGAAGAAAGGAAGGAAAAAGGGAATAAAAGCACGTCCAATTGCAAATTACAAGTGTCATTATCCTCTATTAAGGAAGTCGTTCATCTTTAAGTGCCATTCTGTGTTTTGTCACCATGGAAACATGGTGATGTGTTGTACAGAATGGCAGAAACAAAGGTGGAAGTCACACTCACTCACTCACATACACATATTGAGAGATGAGACGTGGCTAGGAACATTACTTTATTTCTTAACATAGTGCAAAATACAGAACATAGCTGAAGAAATGCTTTGCTGGAAGTTGGTGTGTGCGTGTGTTGAATTTGGTTGTTTTATGAACAGTTTACACAGATATTCATTCCTCTTATGAAGACTTTTAATGAAATACAGAACATTAAGCCCTCAAATCCAGCTGTTATTATTAGCTTTCTAAGATGCTAGAAAGCTGAACTCACTAACAAGCAGAGCATCGGAGCTTGTTGTTGGTCTGTCTGGGAAGGTTTATAGCTTATCACTAAAATCTGTTTCTTAGTGGAGCACATGAACATGATTTTTTCCTTCCAGAACCTGAGTTTGCACTGTGTTGATTGGATGGTTAAAGTGTATTTTCAGAGGACTACTAACTAGTTGAAAGCTGATATAAGGACAGTCGTCTCAGAGGTGGAGAAAGTTAGTGTATCCAGAAAGACAATGGAAAGCAGACATTCCTACTGTTGGATGCCATAATATACTGGTGGACACTGATCACAAATGAGAAAATTATCATTTTCTTTCTAACAAAATATCATGTTTTTCATAGTGAAAATGAACATCTTCCTGCAGGGGAAAGTGTTTGTGTGTAAATTACAATAGTGTGTAACGCTTCATATCTGTAGCACTAATATTTAGAACAACATCACTGTTCCTTTTTGATATTGATTGATATTAAGTAGGGATGCACCAATGTATCGGCTGATAAAAACAATTATCTGCAAGATGATTAGGGCTGATTATCAATCAAAAGGCACTGGAAAAGTGTCAGACAGCAAATGTTTAAAGAAAATGTTTCTTGTGTCAAATTTAGTGCTGTCCAAGTTAAAGCAATAATAACGCAAAATGTTAACGCAGGTTATATTTTATAGTTTAAGACAGGGTTGCCAGGGATCACAAATCTGTCTAAACCGTTAGTGAGCACTTCTCCTTTGTGGAGATAATCCATCCACCTCACAGGTGTGGCATATCAAGATACTGATTAGACAGCATGATTATTGCACAGGTGTGCCTTAGGCTGGCCACAATAAAAGGCCACTCTAAAATGTGCGGTTTTACTGTATTGGGGGGTCTGGGGGGGTCCGAAAACCAGTCAGTATCTGGTGTGACCACCATTTGCCTCATGCAGTGCAACACATCTCCTTTGCATAGAGCTGATCAGGTTGTTGATTGTGGCCTATGGAATATTGGTCCACTCCTCTTCAATGCCTGTGCGAAGTTGCTGGATATTGGCAGGAACTGGAACACGCTGTTGTATAGGCTGATCCAGAGCATCCCAAACATGCTCAATGGGTGACATGTCCGGTGAGTATGCTGGCCATGCAAGAACTGGAATGTTTTCAACTTCCAGGAATTGTGTACAGATCCTTGCAACATGGGGCCGTGCATCATTATGCTGCAACATGAGGTGATGGTCGTGGATGAATGGCACAACAATGGGCCTCAGGATCTCGTCACGGTATCTCTGTGCATTCAAAATCCCATCAATAAAATGCATCTGTGTTCGTTGTCCATAACATATGCCTACCCATGCCATAACCCCACTGCCACTATGGGCCACTCGATCCACAACGTTGACATCAGCAAACCGCTCACCCACACGACGCCATACACGCAGTCTGCCATCTGCCCTGTACAGTGACAACAGAGATTCATCCGTGAAGAGAACACCTCTCCAAAATGCCATCGAATGTGAGCATTTGCCCACTCAAGTCTGTTACGATGACAAACTGCAGTCAGGTCGAGACCCTGATGAGGACGACGAGCATGCAGATGAGTTTTCCTGAGATGGTTTCTGACAGTTTGTGCAGAAATTCTTTGGTTATGCAAACTAATTGTTGCAGCAGCTGTCCGGGTGGCTGGTCTCAGACGATCTTGGAGGTGAAGATGCTGGATGTGGAGGTCCTGGGCTGGTGTGGTTACACGTGGTCTGCGGTTGTGAGGCTGGTTGAATGTACTGTCAAATTCTCTGAAACGCCTTTGGAGATGGCTTATGGTAGAGAAATGAACATTTAATTCACGGGCAACAGCTCTGGTGGACATTCCTGCAGTCAGCATGCCAATCACATGCTCCGTCAAAATTTGCGACATCTATGGCATTGTGCTGTGCGATAAAACTGCACATTTTAGAGTGGCCTTTTATTGTGGCCAGCCTAAGGCACACCTGTGCAATAATCATGCTGTCTAATCAGCATCTTCATATGCCACACCTGTGAGGTGGATGGATTATCTCGGCAAAAGAGAAGTGCTCACTAACACAGTTTAATACAGATTTGTGAACAATATTTGAGAGAAATAGGCCTTTTGTGTAGCGAACTTACTGAAATGTATCAAGTCTCATATAATCGCTCAATCACCATTTCAACCGAAAGAAAGATGTCAAATAAAACAACTTGTGAGCAGTGTCACTTAAACGGATAGTTCAACCAAAAATGAAATTAACCCCATGATTTAAGCACCCTCAAGCCATACTAGGTGTATATGACTTTCTTCTTTCAGATGAATACAATCAGAGTTGTAGTCAGAGTTGTACTAAAAAATGTCCTGGCTCCTCCAAGCGTTATAATGGTATCAGCATCGCTATCGTTACATATCATTCTGAATAATCAGCTATTGGTATGGACTGAGGAATTTAATATCGGTGCATCTCTAATATTGCATTCTGAGGAATTTGCAAGTAAAGAAGACCTTCCTGAAATCTCTCCTCTGGATTCACGAACACATCATATCAAACATAGATTTGTTAGATTAATTGATTAGTAAATTCATTTTGAAAATGGTTTGTCCCAACCATTTTCAATTGGTTGGGAGCAGTTTTTCTTACCAATAATTTTTTTTTTTTAAAGCCCATATTTTAATGAATCTGAAAATTTGTTTCAGAATGATTTATACAATTTATTCTGCTCATGTGTCAAGCATAAGGCTCTGTGTATGAATGCCACTTTAATTAATAATCTGAACTTTTCATGTAATTGAAGGCTATAGTTTTAACAGTATAAAATGCATTACTCCTATGGAGAGTACCTTAAACCACATATACAACTTGTGTGTTTGTCTGAGTTTGAGAACTCACACATATACACAGGCTCATAAACTTTGACAGAAAAAAACAGCAAGAAAAGAAATAAACATCAGCGAATCCCACCTTGAAATCTGTCTAAGCAAACAAACGCACACACACAATCCGCTCAGAGGCTGATTGAATGCAGCAAGATTGACGTGTTTATGGTGCAAGGTGTTACAAGTGTGATGTCACAAGTGTATCAATGCAAGTGTGTGTACAAATCTAAGGATGTGTGTTTGGTGCGAGTGTGTGATGTTGCAAAAAATCATATTCTGTATATATAAATATTCATAAAATGAAGCAAAACTGCATAAGGCTCCAGAGGAAACATTTACTACTCACATGCTGCTCTTTTAAATCTCAGAAGACTTTCTCAGTAGTGTTGTCCCAGATGTTGTCCATAGGAAAAATAAAAACTCATAAATGAGTCAGTAGTTGTCATGCTGCAAGAGTAGAGAGCTGTAAAATGAATGTGGAGAGCAGCTCAGGTCACTTGATCATTGGCAACTTTCTAAATTTCATTTACATTTATTCATTAAGCAGACGCTTTAGGCAAAGTGAAATCTGAAAATGAAGTCTACAACACGAATTTCGTGATCTTTGTTCTTACGGGTGTTTAGATGCTTTTGGTAGGAAAGATTGATTAATATTGCAGGTTTCATTCCCATCATTTGAAGGCAGCTCTTGTTTGTAGCTGGATGTTTCACAGCTCATCCGGAGGCATTGTGTGGATTATTTCCTTCAGCAGGGGATTGTTGGTGTTAGATGAAATGTTTGTACGTCTGAACCGACAGCTCGGCCTGAACCGAAAGAGCTCCGTTGTTCGCAGCATCATCATAAATGCACAGAGCAGATGAGGATCAGGATGGGAGTGAGCGATGGAGAAATTCATCTTTTGAAAGGCACGTCTCGGCTGCAAGGCCTGCAGACAGACGGCTTACGGCTCCTGACGCCCAGCGCCGCATGAAAGAATAATTAGTTTTGTCAAGCTGAATGAAGGATCAGCCGTATCAGGATATGAATGAAGAAGGAATGAACGCTGATATCGATCCAGCCCAGCTCAGAGAGGCAGAGAAAGAGCGATAACCCTGAACTGTGTCCCGACGGCACCTGCGGATCAGAACGCTCTCGGAAACATGACAGGTCTTTTAGAAACATTTCATCTGGATTCATAATTATACTTGCAGCTATCAGGAGCTACACACGTCATATGAATAGCGTCTCCAGTGTGCTTATATGCCACATTTTCTCTTTTCAGCGCATCTGTGTTTAGATCATCTTTCAGAGGTAAAGGTGAACACGACTGAGACAAGATCTGAAATGTAGATCACGAGAGGGTTTTGATCCAGTTCTCTCTGAATAGGTGAATGTGTGCTGATTGGTCTTGTGTCATTGCAAATGGGAATTAGATTCAACAGCTGTTAGTACTGGGCAAAATTCAGAATTCAAGAACCAGTTTTCTTTGTGTGAATAACAAAAAATAAATTAGAAAAAAAAAATACGTTAAGATCATTCTCTTTGATCCTTTAACTGTCATCCCCATCGTTGTTATAATTGTTAGAATTCATGAACATATATTTTCTTATATGATTTTGAAATACATTTCCACGGTAATGCAATGTCAGATTTTAAATTGGGTTTCAAAGGATAAATTTTTAATTGAAGTGCAATTTCTACAACATGATAGGGAAAAAGCCATCGAAAAAGAACTCCTGTTATGATGTAGATTTTTTGAGGTGTACTCTTTTCATAAATTAATCTATTACTGGTCCTACATAATTTGTAACAGAAAATATCTATTTATATATCCAATGATACATAGTTTGTCATGATTGGATTAGGATTTCATTGTAATATAGTGAAGTGAATTTAGGCATCCCTCTGAGGGGACAGGTGACAGTTCAAAAGTTAAAGATGATTAGGGGGAAAAAAAACAAAAAAAAAAACATAAAAATAAACAGCAGGTTTTTTTTTTTTTTGTTGTTGTTTTTAATGCTGCGATAAATACTAAAATGGACATTAGAACTAAACCCACAACATGCTGTGCACAAAATAACATATTGGCTTGTCTTAGATTTTCATTTATTACACCTTTATTAAACTTTTCTTTTTGCCCAGATTACACAGGACCATTATAATGCAGTGTTTAACAGAGTGAGTCATTTGAATCGTTGAATCATTTACTCAGTCATTCACTTGATTCATTGATCAATTTGTTTCAATCAAAACATGTGACATCTCTTAATGAATGAGTCATTGAATCAATCATTCTTTTTTTTTTTTGTTTTGTTTTTTTTTTGTTTTTACGAAAACAAAACACCACAACAGTTCTTCTGTTTGTGAAAGCAACTGCCAATATTATATTTCAAATGTGACCCTGGACCACAAAACCAGTAATAAGGGTACATTTTTTTTTTTCTGAAAGCTGAATAAAAATAATCTTTCCATTGATGTATGGTTTGTTATGATAGGACAATATTTGCCCAAAATACAACTATTTGAAAATCTGGAATCTGAGGGTACAAAAAATACCAAATACTGAAAAAATCTCCTTTAAATTTGTCCCAATGACGTTCTTGGCAATGCATATTACTAACCAAAATTTAATTTGTGATATATTTACAGTAGGACATTTATCAAATATCTTCATCGATCATGATCCTTACTTAATATCCTAATGATTTTTGGCATAAAAGAAAAATTGATAATTTTGACCCATACAATGGGCTATTGCTACAAATCCGTAGTTCAAACGAACATTCACAAACAGCATCACAAACTTACTTGGTTGGAACTACAGCTCTCGACCTGTGGTTAGAAGCATAGTTCCTTGTAAGACATATGGGCCCAATATATAATGCTCGGGCACAATAAGCAAGCTAACATGCAATACAATCTACATCTTCCATTCTATCTAAATATAAATGCATTTTAATATACGTACTTTTGCACGTCCTCTATAAGCGCCGTTTTTAAATAGTGCGCATGTGCATACATTTAAGCAGACTACACAATTTTTTCAGAATGACTGAAGCTCGTAAGGCGCTCGGCTCGTAATTCCTCTCACCCGATATGAGCTTAACCACCAGTGACACAATTCTCTACCGCTTTTTGTTTCATTTTTGTTGTTTTACTCTACATTCAATATTTTTTTCCCAGTTTTTCTGCTGTCATGTCTTGCAATCTGTATTTTCTTCAGCTGTTTATATTTTGAACTGCAATGCCTGAATTATGAATAATTGACTTGTTCAGAGTCGGCTCTATTCAGTGTATCAGTCAAACTAAATAGCAATAATTTAAATTGATTTGTGATTTAGACTGATCATTTGCACAGTTCATGCATGCATGGTAAAACTATAAAGTGAGATAAACTCAAAAAATAAATAAATAAATAAATGAATAAATAAATAAATAAAAATAATAAGTAAAACACTGGCTAAAGTGAAATATTTACCTATGATCCATTAAAAACTAGCTTGTAATGCGTCTTATCTTTTGCCAGTATTGAAGACAATCTTTTGTCAAGATCAACATCTGTAGCTTGTGAATGAAAAACCCTTACAAAACCACTAAAGGTATTTTTGTACATTGTAACTCAATGACTCTCTTAACTGATTTTAGACGTTATAAATTAGATTAGACCTGTAATGTGATGAAAGTGCAAATGACAACATTTGGAACACTGCAAAACTGTGTTTTGCATCAAAGCGAGTTTGCTATAAATTACTAATCATCCCTAAACACTCAATTTTGATCTCAAATACATTTCGGTACACAAATATCATCACAACATAATCACTGCTGAAAATATTTTAAATGTTGAAAATTTTACCACATAAAATCAATAGGAGATTATAAAGGGAATTACAATGTCTGACTATAAATTATGGATTATGTTAAGTTATATGACTATAAGTTATAGGCGACTTGGGCTAAAGTAATTGCAGAAGTTTAGGGCTTAAAGGTTTAGAACAAACCCGAGGCAGAATGTGTGAGAAGCATCAGTACAGCACTTATAAATGCTAAAATATAAGCACTTGTAAAGCTCCAGTTTCAAAAACATCCAAGCTGTAAGTTGTTCATGTTTCCTGGGAAAATGTGCTTGTTATGCTTTACAAATGTGTCCCATATTGCGCATAATATCCATTTGATTGTGGACATTCCAGAGGCAGCTGCTAAGCTGTGATGTGTTTGCATGAAGGAGGGTGTGAAAAGACTTTAACCCTGCGACTAAACTGCAGAACTAGCACTAGCATTCAGAGAATTGACTGTAAGGAGCACAGGAAGAGTCTGAGTGATTGTGACAGAGAGGAGAACCTTGCTTTTGTCCAGCTCGCAAGTCTCTGAGAACTCGTAAGGAACATCTGTCTGAACAGCTGAGACTGATTTCATGAGATCAAGTGCTCTTTGATTCTGACCAGCTATGCAGGCTCTTTTTTTTGGTGCAGAAATACACATCACAACACAGAAAACCCAGTTTAATATTGCTGACATCCAGATTTAAACCACGCAATCCAGACATTAATGTTTTGTTTAAAACCCTCGTCCTTATTGCAGTTCCCTATCTGTCGTACACTCCGAGTTGTGTCGAGTAGTGTACGACACTAGGGGTCGCTCTTGAGAGCCCAAACACCTCTGACAGTTTTGAGAAAGGCCAATGAAAATTGGGTGTGCAGATTTGCATAGCTGACCACGCCTCGGACGTCCGGGTATAATAGGGCAGCGTGTGCATCTGCTCACTCGTTCTGTTTTTCGGAGCCGAATGCAGCGTCTCTGCGTGAGAAGCGGCAACATTCACCTCTCTCGTCGTTGGATCTACGGCACAGACAGCGGTCTCTCCCTCTCTGACACTGCTCGTGTTGTGAGAGTCCCCTGGGTGCGTCGACGGCGATCTTCAAGAGAAGATTCTCTTCTGCAGAGAGCAAATTTTCTCTAAAAGAGCTCCACAGACGGATTGTGTGTTTCACGATGCCTTTCCGTCTGTGTCCTACTGGGTGCGGATTCTACCTTTCCCCGAACGATCGGCACGAACGCTGTGTTCAATGCTTGGGGCGTGAGCATGCTGACGCAGCGTTCGCTGAGGGAGGTTGTCAGCACTGCGAAGACATGCCCTTGGGCACACTCCGCTCGAGAGCCGCGTTCTTTTCGAAGAAGCCGCGGCGCTCCTCATCTGCTTCCCGCTCCGGTCCTTCTACTTCCGGGTACGAGGCCGTTGCGATGTGCGTCGAGGAAGAGCGGCAGGTGTTGAGCGAAGTTTTGCCAGTTGCGTCCTCGCAAACCGCTCACCCTGTGTGTCTACCGATTGAGTCTCCGGACGATTTTGAAAGCTCGTCTCAGTATGGGCTGGATCTTTTGTTCGGGGCTCCTGCTGAGGAAAAGGCAGCGTCCGTAGCATCGGAGGGAGAGCCGTCAGAGGCTGACGTCACAACCGAGTTCGCCGCTCCGGCGGTTGAATCTCAGTCTGTGGCAGACGCCGAAATGGCCGCCGCACTACAACGGGCAGCCAAGGAGATCGGGGTTGCATGGGTTCCCCCGCCCAGCCCTGAGCCTTCAAGGCTGGATGACTGGTTCCTGGGCAGGGGGCGTGACTCGAAGCCACGCTCCTCCCCGGTCCCGTTTTTCCCGGAAGTGCACGAGGAGTTGACGAAATCGTGGAAAGCCCCTCTGTCGGCTCGTTCACGGTACGCTAACTCCCCGTCCCTCACCACCCTCGATGGCGGTCCAGCGAGGGGGTATTCGGAGGTTCCCCAGGTGGAGAGAGCGGTTGCGATGCACTTGTGCCCGCAAAACGCCGCCTCCTGGAGGGGCCGCCCGAGACTCCCGTCCAGGGCCTGTAAGTTTTCGTCTGCGCTTGTAGCGAAGGCTTACGCGGCCTCTGGGCAAGCTGCGTCCGCCCTCCACGCTTTGCAGGTCTATCAGGCTAAGGTTCTTAAAGACCTGCACGAGGGTGCTCCCGACCCAGAGCTGTTACACGAGCTGCGCTCAGCGACCGACTATGCCTTACGGGCTACGAAGGTTACTGCGCAAGCTCTGGGGCGGGCGATGTCCACTATGGTGGTCCAGGAGCGCCACCTGTGGTTAAACCTGGCCGAGATGCGAGACGCCGAGAAGGTTCGCTTTCTCGACGCTCCCATTTCCCAGGCTGGCCTCTTCGGCGAAACCGTGGAGGAGTTTGCCCAGCAGTTCTCCACCGTGAAACAGCAGACGGAGGCCATCAAGCACATCCTGCCTCGGCGTGCAGCGAGTTCCGGCCCAGCTCAGCCGACGCAGCAGCCTCCGCCTGCTCCCCGCCGTGGAAGGCCCCCTACGAGGGTGGCTCAGACCCCGCAGCCTGCCGGGTCTGCAGCCAGACCCGCCCAACGGTCCAGCACTCGTAGGAAGGTGGCACCGCCAGCTCGTCCTCAGGCCACTAAGAACCCCCGGCAGGTTTCGAAGCGTTCCTGAGACGGGCAGCCCAGGGAGTAGGGATCGTTTGGCCTGTCCGGATCCACACTCGACGAGGGGACGAGCGCTGGATTCGGCTTCCACCCGGCTGTCTGCCACCCGGCAGACGGCCACCACTTGGTCAACAAAAGAGCAATTTTCTCCTTCTCTGGGCATATTACACAGCACCCCCGACCCTCCGCTCGATGGTCGGATGCTGTCTCCTCCGTTCAGGGCATGCGGTCACACACCTTCTGTGCTCCCTCATGCTCTAGAACAACGGGCTTGGTCAGACGATCTCCCCTGTCGGGTGGATCCTCTGCTAAGCTCGCACGGCTCGGTCTCCCTGGGCAAAGCAGCCAGTGGCCTTCGGGGCTTCTTACCTCCGACCACACGCTGTTTTCCCAGCGAAGGTTCCCCCACCCTTGGTACGTCGAATGTAACTCCTCTGCGGCCCCTAGCGGAGAACTTTCTGGATTGGCTGAATCTCCCCAATCCTTCCCGCTGGCTGCTCAAGACCATTCGGCTCGGCTATGCTATCCAGTTTGCACGTCGTCCGCCCAAGTTCTGCGGTGTTCTCACTACCTCGGTCCAGGGCTCCAACACCGCGGTTCTTCGGGCGGAGATCGCAGTCCTTCTGGCGAAGGGTGCGATAGAAACTGTCCCCTCAGCCGAAATGAAGAAAGGGTTTTACAGCCCCTACTTCATTGTACCCAAGAGGGGTGGTGGGCTCAGACCTATCCTGGATTTGAGGGTTTTGAATCGGGCCCTACTCAAGCTCCCGTTCAAAATGCTGACCCTCAAGCACATTCTTACGTACGTCAGGTTCCAGGATTGGTTTGTGGCGATAGACCTGAAAGACGCGTACTTTCATGTCTCGATCCTTCCAAGACACAGGCCGTTTCTACGGTTTGCCTTCGAAGGACGGGCATATCAGTACAAGGTTCTCCCCTTCGGCCTCTCCCTGTCGCCCCGCGTCTTTACGAAGGTAGCAGAGGCTGCCCTTTCCCCCCTCAGGGAAATGGGCATTCGCATTCTCAACTATCTCGACGACTGGCTGATCCTGGCTCACTCGTTGGATACGGTTTGCGTACACAGGGACATGGTTCTCAACCATTTGGCTCGCTTGGGGCTTCGGGTCAACTGGGAAAAGAGCAAACTCTCCCCGGCGCAGAGGATCTCTTTTCTCGGTGTAGAACTGGACTCGGTCGGCATGTCTGCACGTCTCTCCCCGGAGCGTGCACAGTCAGTTCTGAGATGCGTGGCAACGCTCAGGTGCGGCTCAGCGGTCCCCCTAAAACAGGTTCAGAGGCTCCTAGGGCACATGGCATCCTCAGCCGCGGTCACGCCGTTGGGTTTGATGCACATGAGACCGCTGCAGCATTGGCTCCGTACCCGAGTCCCCAGGAGGGCGTGGCACCACGGCACGTTCCGTGTGAACATCACACCATCGTGCCGCCAGACACTCAGCCCTTGGACGGACATCGTGTTCCTTCGGTCAGGAGTGCCCTTGGAACAGGTGTCCAGACGCGTCGTTGTCACCACGGACGCTTCCAGGACAGGCTGGGGTGCCACCTGCAACGGGCAGGCAGCTTCCGGGGTCTGGGCAGGCCCCCGGCTGCATTGGCACATCAATTGTCTGGAGTTGTTGGCAGTGCTTCTAGCTCTGAGGAGGTTCTGGCCTATGATTCAGAACAAGCACGTGTTGGTCAGGTCGGACAACATGGCGACAGTAGCCTACATCAACCACCAGGGCGGTGTACGTTCCTTTCGCATGTCACAACTAGCCCGCCACCTCCTGCTCTGGAGCCAACACAGACTCAGGTCCTTACGGGCCACTCACATTCCGGGCGATGCCAATCGAGTGGCCGATTCTCTGTCACGACAGGTTTCGCTCGGAGGCGAGTGGAGGCTCCACCCTCAGTCGGTTCAACTGATTTGGGATCGATTCGGCCAGGCGCAAGTGGATCTCTTCGCCTCACCGGAATCCACCCACTGCCAGTTGTGGTACGGGCTGACCGAGGCTCCCCTCGGTATAGATGCACTGGCACACAGTTGGCCGAAGGACCGGCTCAAGTATGCGTTTCCCCCGGTGAGTCTGATCGCACAAACTTTGTGCAAAGTCAGGGAGGACAAGGAGCAGGTCCTCTTGGTAGCCCCCTTCTGGCCCAACAGAACCTGGTTCTCGGACCTGGTTCTCCTGGCGTCAGCTCCTCCCTGGCGCATTCCCCTGAGGAAGGACCTCCTTTCCCAGGGGAAGGGCACAATTTGGCACCCGCGCCCCGATCTCTGGAACCTCCACCTGTGGCCCCTGGACGCGACCAGGAGGACTTCAGAGATCTCCCACCATCAGTGGTGAACACACTCATTCAGGCAAGAGCTCCCTCTACCAGGCGGCTGTATGACTCTAAATGGCGCGTGTTTGTGAACTGGTGTTCTGCTCGGCTAAGGGACCCACGGAGTTGCGGCATCGAATCAGTGTTATCCTTCCTCCAGGAGGGCCTGGACAGGCACCTATCTGCCTCGACACTTAAGGTTCATGTGGCCGCTATATCGGCTAATCATGACCTGGTGGGTGGCAGGTCGGTGGGAAAACACGATTTGGTAATCAGGTTTCTGAGAGGAGCCCGGAGACTGAACCCTCCTCGGCCACATCTTATCCCCTCTTGGGACCTTGCTGTGGTTCTCCGGGGCCTACAGCAGGGTCCCTTCGAGCCTCTTCAGTCAGTCAAACTCGATGCTCTCTCCCTAAAGACGGCTCTCCTGACTGCGCTCGCCTCGGTAAAGAGAGTGGGAGACCTCCAAGCCCTCTCCATCAACAGTTCGTGCCTGGAATTCGGACCAGCGGATTCTCACGTCGTCCTGAGACCCCGGCCTGGATACGTGCCCAAAGTCCCCACCACTCCCTTCAGAGACCAGGTGGTGACTTTGCAAGCTATCTCTTCCCAGGAAGATGACCCCAACCTGACCTTGTTATGCCCAGTCCGTGCCCTGCGCATCTACTTGGAACGCACTCAGCCCTTCAGACGTTCTGAACAGCTCTTCGTCTGTTATGGGGGACAGCAGAAGGGGAAGGCTGTCTCCAAACAGAGGATCTCCCACTGGCTGGTGGACGCAATTCGGGTGGCCTACCAGGCCAGAGGCCTACCCTGCCCTCTGGAGGTAAGAGCCCACTCGACTAGGGGCGTCGCTGCCTCGGCAGCCCTGGCAAATGGGGCCTCATTAACAGACATCTGTAGAGCTGCAGGTTGGGCTACACCTAACACATTTGCCAGATTTTACAATTTACGCATGGAGCCAGTGTCAGCTAGAGTCTTGAATACCAGCTCTTGACTCAGTTCTCTGGTTGGTGTAGAGCTTGCTTTAAAGCGCTTCCCCTAACGGTGATTACGCTTCTGAGTTTCAGTAGGTTTCCTAGCGTGAACCCTGGACACCATCTCCATCATTGGCACCTCTGGACGTGGCAGAGTTTTGCGGAGGGACTCGCTACGAATTCGGTCACAAGGTATGGTCACCTTTGTTCTGATTGAATTGTGCCCCATATGTAGTGGCTCCTTATGTGGCCCCATGTGTGTATCCCCACCTATAACTCCTGTAGTGCGGTGTTTCCCCTGAGGACTGGTTTGTCTCTAGGGTCTGAGTCTGGTGGTCTCCCCCGGTGTGAGTCCCACCTCAGCCCCCATGTTTAATGTTGTCACTTGTACCCCCCCTGTTGGGCAGGTTGTGAACTCCGTAGCGCCGTTTTTCCTTCGGGGAGGAGGCGCTTTCCCAACGCTCGCAAGACACTCGGCCGCTCTACTGAGGAAGGCCCGGCTGCAGAACCCTGGTACAGGTCAGTCTTGGACGTTGGATGGTCACGGAGGAGGTGAGCTGCACTTCGTTAACACGTTGCCTGTTACTTCTGCGCTTATCACTCGTGACGCGGCCAGTAAGGTGGCGGTTTTCTACGGGGACCCCTAGTGTCGTACACTACTCGACACAACTCGGAGTGTACGACAGATAGGGAACGTCTCGGTTACGTATGGTAACCCTCGTTCCCTGATGGAGGGAACGGAGACGTTGTGTCTTCCGTGCCACCTTCCTGGACCGCCTCTGAGTGAGTTGAGACCCTCGGCTCCTCAGATCAGAACGAGTGAGCAGATGCACACGCTGCCCTATTTATACCCGGACGTCCGGGGCGTGGTCAGCTATGCAAATCTGCACACCCAATTTTCATTGGCCTTTCTCAAAACTGTCAGAGGTGTTTGGGCTCTCAAGAGCGACCCCTAGTGTCGTACACTACTCGACACAACGTCTCCGTTCCCTCCATCAGGGAACGAGGGTTACCATACGTAACCGAGACGGTTCTTGAAATACTAGTGTACCACTTAATGCACTATGTACACTAACTACTGACTTACTGTAAAAATGTGGAATAGGATATAGTGCACTATATATATGTATATATATATATATATATATTTCTAGCAGGGCTGCATGATTATGATAAATCATAATTTCAGTAATTTCCCTTGATATGGTAATGTCAATCAGTACAATTTTGTCAGTGACTCATACATAACCTTAATTAAGCAGATTAAAGGCTGTATTAAAGGCTATATATATATATATATATATATATATGTTTTATCATATGAAACATATTGTGACTATGGCATGCAAAATGTGTAACTTGCACACATTCAGATTTGTGGCAGTAGTTTATTGTATTAAATGCTACTGTAATTTCTGTTTGTTTTACACTTATATTTATATTTTGAACAAGTATTTATATTTTTCATTCCTGTTCTGTTCTAAATACCATTTGTATTAGGGATTTGTTAGTGCGTGAGAAAAAACTAAAACACGTTTATATTGTTTATGTCTGTTCCAGATACGTTTTTTATGTTTTTTTTTTTTTTAATTAATAATAAAATATGATGTATATACTGATGCAACTTACCTGTGTGTGTGTGTGTGTGTCTGTGTGTGTTTTTTTTCTCTCAACAATAGACTTGAGACTTGTAGTCAGATGTGACTTATTTACCAGAAAATACGGTAATCACTGAAGCTGTCAGTTATTTCAGTTCAGCACAAACTTGTGAGTTCTGCACTCTCATGAAAACTCTTGTTACAATCATTGAAGTTTTAAGCATATTTGCATGCATCTAGCATCTGATTGGCCATTGAGTTCATGTGCTCAACATTGGTGACAATGCTTAACGCTGCAAATATATATTGTAAGTTGTTAACTTTGATGCAAGAGTAGTAAATATAAAGATAATGCTATAAACCACACTTTTTCATGAATCAAATATTTGTTTTTAATATTTATTGGGCAGCCCTAATTTCTACCCTATCTTTAAATTACATAACCGTATGCTAGTATGCTCTATTATGTACTGTAAAGTGTCCAAAACAAATTCTTGCTCAAGAGGATTTGAATGTGAGCTCCATATTATCAATATGTGATTGCTGAAAATGCTGGGAAAGTGGATTCTAGGAGAGTTTTAATTACAGAAACGAGGACGAGAGAAACAGCTCTCAAAAAGCAGGATCAGCTTTCATAATACAACTGTTGCTGCGCTATTTTGATGAAGGATGTGTTTGATGAAACAGACATTGCATTTGATTTCATGCAGCTTTAAAGTTTCCCATTACTGAAATGATCCTTTTGTTTCAAAACATCCGCAGGTTTGTTCTAATAAGACTTTCCCATGATATATTTCAGCAAAAAAAAAAGATTTAACTCGGCTGTCGGTAGGATACTGAACAGAAATTTTCTCTGTAATCAGTCATCTGAGCAAGCTGCATAATCAGTGTGAAACAGCATTATCACCATTTTTCCCTATTCAATTTTAACCAAAAATTAAGTGAGAAATGCTTTTGGTGTACATTTAATATAAGCACAATGCTTCACTTGTAAATGATGAGCTCCTGGAACAAGGACTGGTTACAAGGAGGACATGCACACACAAGAAAATTGCAAACAAACAGTATGCTGCAATAAAAATAGATCACACCCATTTAAATCATATAATGAGTTACTCATTGCTGCAAGAAGCGCAACATCAGAATCTAGTTTGCCTGATGCCATTTAAGGACTGACCATTCCACTGATGCTCAAACATATCTCTGCATTCTGATTAAAATCTTTTATTATATTATTATTATTATTATTATCACCATAATCAAAAACAGCACATTGCGTAGTGGGCATCTGAGATGATGATTGAAAAGCTATGTGAACCCTTGCTGTTGGGTGCTGTTGGTCTTAAATCATCTGTAGAAACGATCATCTGTCTTGGTAACAGCTAACGGTGTGTGTGTGTATGTGTGTGTGTGTGTGTGTGCAGGTCTCTTCCCAGCTGTGCTGAACCTGGCCTCGATGGCAGAGATTGAGACCAATGCCACGTGTGGAGAAACAGGACCAGAAATGTACTGCAAACTAGTGGAGCACGTACCAGGACAGCCTGTGAAAAACCCTCAGTGTAGGACCTGCAACCTGAAGAGTGATTATGATTATGGTACAGGACACTGTCTTTCTCTCTGTCTCTCTCTCTCTCTCTCTCTCACACACACACACACACACACTTACACACAGGCTCTCAGGCTGTGCATAATCCATTTGATATGCTCTAATCAAAGTTTGTTTTTGCTCATAAATCACTGCATTCCAAGATCACAACAAAACACTGGCACAGTCACATGTAACGCACATGTACACTGGATACCCCACTTCACAGACCTCATAGAGTAGAAAGAATGTTTTTTTTATTCACTGTACTGGAAAATGTACTGCAATCATCTGGTGCTGGTCCAGTTAATTCACAAACTAGACTGAATCGGTCAGCGGTGCATTTCCCAAAAGCATCATCAGTCCTGGCTGAAAATTCTGTTGTTACCAACACTGTTGGGGAAATTATCCTAAAAAAAAATAACTAATTACATTACTTTTCATGAAAAGTTGGAAAGTAATATGCTGCGTTACTTTTGCATTAATTTTTAAATCTGCACAGGGCTTGCTTGTTTGTTTTTAATACATATATATATATATATATATACATATTGGCAAAAAAAAAAGGAATAAGCCTCAGGCTGAATGAAAAGTAAATTCATGTTTGTACAATACACTCTTCAGCAAAACAAGAAAAAAGAAAAGAAACACAAATGTTGGTTTATCTAAAGTAATTTTTGCTTATTAGTATGGTTTAATTGGATCAAGTAAGATCAGCAGGGATTAAATGCATGAAGGATATTTGTGTTATTTAACATATTTAATTATTGCAAGTTTGCATCATATTCTGAGTTTGACTGTTTTTATTCATTTTGATAAATACTGAATCTGTTTTGTGCAAGTGAGACAAAGTAATCTAGTCCAGAACTACAGTAACATCATGTTTACACACCTCTGCACTTACTCCCGATTTCTCTCAACATGGCAACAGGAGAGCTGTCAGTCAATACATGGGAAAATAAAGTAACTGGTGTTACTTATTTAAAAAAAGTAACTTGGATATTTTCTTGTAAAATAAAAAGTAATGTGTTATTTTGCAAGCTACTCTGATTACGTAACTCCCATTACTTGTAATGCATTGCCCCCAACACTGGTTACCAACATAGTTCAACATTTCAGTTTTTCCTGAAACCACAAGTTTTGGAAAATGAACATATGCAAACAGCATCACGAAAATTTGTGGATGGACTACAGCTCTCAACAGGTGGTTAGAAACATGGTTTCTTGTTAGTATGACGTGGACTTACATAGATCATGCTCTATAGGCACAATAATCAAGCTTATATTTAGTACATTACATATAATTCATTGCATCTCAATACATTTTCAATCTAAAATTAATCAAACATCAGATAAAGCAAAATGACACGGAACAAAAATGAATGAAATAGTCAACCGGCGCCATCTCAAATTGATTAATCAGCAAATTCACTACATGTGTGTGACATCATTAACAACAGTCTTGGGCTGTATTTACATTATGTGATTCAAGTGACTCAATTCATGTCTGGAAATAAATCTGATAGGAATCAGACACATGCGTTTGTGTCTGTCATGTAAGTGGATAGAATGAAAATTCCTGTCATTAAAAAGCGACCGTGGTGAATGACCGCAATTTTTTAGTTTTTGCTTAAAACAAGAACAAATATCTGCCAATGGGGCAAGAAAAATAACCTTGCTTTCCTTTTAAATTTAGATTATTTTTCGTTACTGTTTCTCCACTGATGCACTGATGATGGCAGTTAATCAGCAAGTTATGTTGTTGTATGGGAAACACAGTCCTAGGAGGTTCTTATTGTAGGTTATCAGCTGTAGCTGTAGGTGATACTGGGAGCAGCTGGAGGAGGCTGTGGGTTTGATTGATGGAGAGAAAAATACATTTAATAGCCAAACAGCAGAATATGTATGATATGTATTGGAAATCTATTGGGCTGATTCTTCAGTTAGAGGAACTTTCATTGTCAGCAGATATCGCTCTATGGAAACAACTGCTCTCACAACATTGGCCCAAAATGACATACATTTTCAATAATTAAAAAAAATAATAATAATTTAAATGTAGCATATACAAGTCCTTTTACATCAAAGAATACATCTTTATCTACACCACTGTATTTAGGAATTAAGATTGAAAACACAACCAGCGACTGTTCATTTATAAATTAAATATAAACCTAGGGCCATTTGTAATAAATGGGCATGGCAACACCAGAAACCTTTTGTCCTCTATTATAATAGCTTTAGATTTTTATTGTGCTTCTTTAATTGTTTTTTTTTTTTTTTTTTTAAAGATTGCTGAAGGGTGAAATTTGCAGGATTTGTACATCTTGTGTTTGATCCCGTACCCAGACTTTTCAAAGTTAATAAATAAAATGTGAAATTTGGGAAATTATGCTTTGCACGTTTTTCAAAGAACTTGTATGTTCAATACATTTATTATTATGTGTGCTCATTACTGCCATCATTATCATCACACACAATATGTGGCATCCACACCATCACACATAATAGCAATTTTATTAAACATGCAAAGATTTTCAGGAAGACGTAAATGAAGATCACTTTATACAGCCAAAAGATGTTTGGCTAATAGAAGATGTAAATGTCACAGATCGACAGCTTGGCTCAACACAAAGAATACAATCTTCAAAGCTGCATGTTTGCTGTGTTGCTGGAAAGTAGAGCAGATGCTGTATTTTAATATTTTACATTTCTTATTATTTGTGATTTATTATTTAATAAATACAGAAGCCCTAGAGCATGACATCACATCCTGTTGCTGATGTTTGTCTATAGTAATTTGACATTCTCTCAGTTATTTGACATCATGTGTTACCATTGACTAACAGTCAAATCTTGTGTTGCATCAAATTTTGCTGTTTGAGCAAACACTCTATGTGCAAACTGATAAAAATGTAACCTGATTTTATTTTATTTTTTAAAGCAATATTTATCAGTTGTAAAAGACTGATTTATGAGTGTTATTATGTGCTTTAATTATATTGTAGATAAGTGGTGAATATTCTCACTCTAGCTCTAGTTATTTCTGGGTAAATCTCTTGAAAAGTGTGATGGCCATGTCTGGTCATTTTTTCACCCCAAAATCAAAAGAAAGAAAAACAAAACGTAATGCAGAAAAAAACGTAAAAACATGATGTATTATTTTAATTGTATGGTATTTATACATCACGGTAGTATTTGTTATATATGCAAATTTGAATAAAAAGCGTCAGTGATTTTCCCGACTGTATTACAGTAATGAGAATCTAATGAGAATCATCATCATTAAGATGAATGAGATTTACAAACATGCTCAAGGGTAAAACATTACAGTGTCATAATGTCAGTAAGTAATGACTGAATTTCCATTTTTAGGTCAACTACTTCTATAATGGTCCGTAGATATGCTTCATTGTCTTCATGTAAACTCATGTTTTGCCTTTGGTTTGAGGGTGAAATTTGAGCCAGACATGGTGAGGGTCACCCGCGCATCTGTGTTTCAGTGACCGTCATCTTTTAGGTGTCGGTGTGGTGGTTTTTGATGTGTACAAGTTGTTTGAAAGGTCTTAATAAAACACGCGTTGAGGAGTCATCCTCACACCTCAGCCATAATGAGTTAGACGCTCCAGTCTGAGCTCTCTTCAAACACCCGCCGCTGCGCCCCTGAGTCACCCACACACTCCCAGCCAGAGAGTGATTAATATAACATGTAATTAGAGAAAATTAGAGAAAGAGAGAGAGAGAGATGTGACTTAACCAGCGGGGGAGTTCTTTTAAATGAAACCTAGATCTCGCTCATAAATTAGAAAAGAATATATGCAGTCAAATAAATGATTAAGTGGACAACTTTAATCATCTTTGCCTGATTAAGAATCTGGCTGTAAAGAAAGAGTGGGGTTTGTCTCATATAGTTGGCTTTCGACAGGCTCTGCACCAAGATAAACGTCAGTATTCAGGCGCTTATAAAACTCATCCCTCATTAGAGCAGATCGCTTTATTTCAAAAGACACTTCAGCGGGTGATTTCCGTCAGCTCACGAAGGTAAAAGCCAGCCGAGACACGTTATTAGTAGCGTCGTGTCCTGTCGTGGTTTAATATGAGGTGTTACGGAGCTTCTCTAAAGGGCTCGTGCCATGAGGAATCAAATCTCGCTTGATCTCTTCAGATAAAAGAGCTCCAGTGCTCTGAAAAATGAAGTCTTCCTCACCGGTCCAAAAAACACCACTTATTCACACAAAATTAAATACAAATTCAAATATATGAGTATTAAACATACCTGGACCTATTGGGCAGGTTTTTATGCAGAAACGATTGAATTTTGGATTTATGTCAGTCAATTAATAGGACTGATCTGCTGTCATCACAACAGTCTCTGGCTTCCGGTGTGGATTATGTGATAAGCGCTCTTGCATCAGATGCTGTGATTTACTCGTTTTCATATAAACCATCTCGCAGGGCTCTGCGTAGATTATCTATTTCATCTGAACAAGGGTTCGGCCCTGAACACATGCAGCAGTGTGATTGCATCAGTCACATTCACACATGCACACATCTTTACTGATTTTTATCAAGTAAACGTAAAAATGACTTGAGTAATATTTTCAGATGAACACTTACTGGACTGAGGCAGAATGGCTTTACTTGATTCTCCATGAATCATTTTTTTTTTTTTTTTTAAGAAAAAATCAAATCTGATCGTCAGGATCTTTTGAGGAACATTTCTTTCTAGAAGCTTTACTTTCACTGTTCCTCAGTGGAGGAATGATCTTCCCAAGCCTCCAAAACATCTCACATCTTTTGAGGAACATTTATTTGTTCATCTCTCAGTCATCATTGGATTGCATTGCAATTAAATCTGTTTTTTAAATCTCATCTCACTAAGACATATATTTAGATCATTTTATCTCTTCATCTGCTGTGCTGTTATAAATATTTCAGTGATTTAAATTACAAGCATCAGAATTTCATCATATAAATATCAGCATCTGCACCAGTTTCTTTCTGCTTAGTTTGAGTCAATAAAATTGAGAATTTTTTTTCCTCCTTATTCGCACTATATCAGACTATATGAGCAACAAAAGCATAATGTATCAAATATATACTCAAAAAATAAAAAAATAAAAATACATGCAGTTTAATGAGGTTTAGTAAACTTTCTGATCTCAAAAGATTTGATTTACTCAGTTCTGACTAGATTTTCTTATTTCATATACATATATGTCATACTTTACAGGGTTAAAGTTGAGATCACAGTAAGGCAGGTTGTCACAGCTCGAACACATGCACTTTTCTGATTGGTCTTCTCTGCCCTATAAGCAGAGATGAATGCACTTTGGTCTCTCATGTGTGTGTTTTTCATGTGCGTAGAGCGGCATCCCATCAAGTACGCCATTGACGGCACTAACAAATGGTGGCAGAGCCCAAGCATCATGAATGGGATGGACTACCATTACGTGACTGTGACTCTGGACCTGCAGCAGGTAAATGACAAAACAACAAACAACAACTGCTAACAGTAACAGCATCATTATTCACAATCAATCAGAATGCATCTTGTGGTTTTGTAAAGCTCTTGCCCTTCTATATAGCCATAAGTTATTTTGAACCATTACTGCTTAAAATACAAGGATTATTTTTTTTTTTTTTTTGACACAACAGGAAAAAAAATAATTAGTAAGCTTCTACAGCAGCTAAAACCACTGTTTTTGCCTGCCTTTAAGATCTGTTCACACCAGGAAAGATAACTATAAATAAATTGCTGTTATTCTAAGTATGCGCTGCCACTTTAAAGCTGGATGGATTCTGATTGGCTGTCAATGTTTTTCTTGGTTCATCAGCTGGGAAAAATTGTTCTGAAAGTGATTCCAGCATTTGTTCATTTATAGTTATAGTTAGCATTATAGCTATCATTCATGGTGTGAAGAGTTGTCTAAACTTTAACAGGTTCACTGCACCTTAACAAAAAATGAAGAATTATTTTAAAAATTGTACTGAGCTCTCTGTTTTATGCAGTTACAATGAATTAGAACCACAGAGCCTTTAAAGTTCAAAAAAGTCATAGTCTAAACAAATGCACTACAGAAACTGCAGTCCAATTAGCAGCATTCAACAGTGAGAGTGTTTCACTCAGATTTGCTACTAAAATCAATTGTGTACAAACTGTAAAATATATTTAGCATGTGTGCAAATAAAACATGACCCTGTAGGTCCTTAAAAAGTCTTACATTGTATAACAAACTTCTCAGTTACTCTTGTAACCCTCGTTCCCTGAAACAGGAAACTGAGACGTTATGTCGACTGACGTCATGGGGTCTCGCTTGGGAGCCCAATCACTTCTGAGCTTAAGAAGAAAAGGCCAATGAACATTGGCAAGTGAAATTTGCATGCCAAGCCACTCCCCCATACATACATGTATATAAGATGGCAGCTTGTATCCACTCATTCAGCTGTGGAGCCGAGACACATCCTGGCATTTCAGCACAGTTTAAGATTGTGGCACGAGGGATGCAACGTCTCCGTTCCCTCCTTTAGGGAACGAGCGTTACAAGAGTACGAGACGTTCCCTCTCAGTCAGTCACGTTCAACGTTAGGTCGACTGACATCATGGGGTCCCTCTGGAAAATGCCACAACCCTGAACTGTGTTACGTAATTGAGGAGCAAATGCTGACAGGCAAGCGTGTCAGAACAAATGAGACTCAATACATAACCTTCCCAATGCCCTGAGAGCCAAATAAGGGGCCCACCAGGGGTGCCAGGTTTCTGAAGCAACCGTTGGGGGGCGGAGCACAATGACAGGATGTAGAGTCATGCAGAAAAAGTTTTTTTTATTTAAATTCTTGGAAGGGGAACACGGTGGATATAAACCATGGAAAAAACATACTGAGACATGATGCCACGGCTGGAGGGAGAGAAGGAAGCCCCCTGCCAGCACAGTAGTGAACTACTCCGCCTAGTTCAAACTGCGGGGCACTGGAGGGGGAACAACTGGGAGAAGCACTGCAAGCCGACACCGAGCCGTCCTCCCGCAAAATTACCTGATGTTACCCAACACACGGGAGGAAATAGGCTCTATGCGGAGGTTGTAGAATCTCATAAAGGTCTTAGGTGTTGCCCAGCCCGCAGCTCTACAAATGTCTGCAAGAGAGGCGCCGTGCGCCAACGCCCGGGAGGGGACTATTTCTTAGGGGCACGGCTCACCCTGGCACTGGTACACCAAGGTGATGGCATCTACCACCCAATGGGCCAACCTCTGTTTGGGGACAGCATTCCCCTTCTGCTGACCTCCAAAGCAGACAAAGAGCTGCTCGGAGCGTCTGAAGCTCCGGGTGTGTTCCACATAAATGTGCAAGTGCTCACCACCTGATCTCAAAAAGGAGTGGTGGAAACCTTGGGCACATAACAAGGCTGGGGTCTCAAGGTCACATGAGAATCAGCCAAACCAAACTCAAGGCACGATTCATTGACTGAGAATGCAGATCCCCCACCCTCTTGATAGAAGTAAGCGCGATCAGGACCGAGGTATGAGGTGCGGATGAGGTGGATTTAACCTCCTCGCACTTCTCAGGAACCTGACGGGTGATGCTTCCCTAAGGATGAGCCGTCCACTGCATCATGGTAGTCCACGATAGCAGTGACGTACACCTTCAAAGTAGGGGGAACGTCCGCTCCATGTACCACTGCAGTCAAGGTTCTTTCCAGGAGCCCAAGGCTGCCTGCCCTTTGCTTACGGCACCCTAGCCCGTCTTGGAGGCATCTGTATTGACAATCACATGCCTTGACACCTGGTCTAAGGGCACTCCTGCCCGTGGGAACGCAGGTAATGCCAACCTGGAGTGTGCCACGGTGTTATACCCATCTCGGGATCCAGCCGTGAAGCCAGTGCTGAAGCGGTCTCATATTAAGCAAGCTGAGCGGCGTAACTGCGGCTGCCATATGCCCCAGTAGCCTCTGAAAAAGTTTTGGAGGGACTGCTGTCTTGTGCCTGAAAAGATACAGGCAGCTGAGCAGTAACTGCGTGCACTCGTTTGTGAGGCACGCTGTCATGTTGACCGAATCCAGCTCCATGCTGAGAAAAGAGATGCTCTGCACAGGGGAGAGCTTGAGCTTGATCCGGAGCACCAGATCCCTGTGCTCACACAACAGATCTTGCGAGTGAGCTATTATCAGCCAGTCGTCGAGCTGGGGATCTGGATGCCCTTCTCCCAAAGTGGGGTGAGGGCACCCTCCGCGAGTTTGGTAAAGACACGGGGAGACAGGGCCAGGACTTGAAGATCCAGGATGGGTCGTAACCCAAGGACTGTAAAATCCTGATTTCATCTCGGCTGGAGGGACAGGCTCGATTGTGTCCTTCGCCAGGAGAACCACAATCTCCGCACGCAGGACAGAGGCATCTGTGTCCGAACGGACAGACATGAAAAGGATGCCCCTGAACCTGGTCGGACGCCTGGCGAATTGAATTGCGTAGCCGAGTCGGATTGTCCGGATCAACCAATGAGACGGGCTGGGAAGTGCTAACCAGTGGTCACAGATGTAGAGTGGTCACAGACGTACCCACAGTGGGGCAGCTGAGGGAAGGAAGGTGACTTAGTGTCCTGGGGTAGAGTCGAGCTGCCAGGGGCAGCACTTACCTTCTCTTCCCTATCCTGCGGTGGTGGCGAATCCATGCCCCGAGTCCAGATCTGAGAAAGCAAAGCGTCGCTCACAAACTGAATTTGGCACAAAAGACCCAAAGATATGTGAAGATTGTGAAAGTACAACCCCCCGAAAATTGCTCTTTTTGGGAAAGTACAACCCCCGGCCCTCCCCAGATGTTGGAATGCCCCGAAGAGCAATCCCTCCCATCTCTGGGTTGCCAGTCTCAGGGTCACTTTGCAGTCCTGTGGGTGGATTTGGGGGTTCCCTGAGGAGCAGGCTGTGCTGCTCTCCTACAGCTGGCTCGATGCCCCTGTTGAGGGGTAGCCTCTTTCGGTGTTGGTGGGGGTGGAGCAGTTGTAGAGGCCGCAGGGGGGCGTCCTCAGCGACAGGCAGAAGAAGGCCTGGCAGCCGGTCGCTTAGTGGACTCACGCCGGGACAAGATGTGTTTGATTGCCTCCGTCTGCTTCTGTACTGCCGAGAACTGCTGGGCAAAGACCTTGACAGTGTCGCCGAAGAGGCCGGCCTGGGAGACGGGTGCATTGAGAAAGCAAACTTTGTTGGTGTCGGCCATCTACGCCAGGTTCAGCCAGAGATGGCACTCGTGGACTACCATGGTAGACATCACCTGACTGAGGGACCGTGCCGTGACCTTAGTCACCTGGAGAGGGAAGTCATCAACCGTGTGTCAGGCCTACTCTTGTGCAGCTGTTTCTACGCCTGGGTTTGGGGGACCTGCAGGATAGCCATGGCATGCAGTGCACTGTCAGCCTTGGCAGCGAGAGCTGATGACAGCTTACAGGCCTTGGACGAGAGGCGTGGATGGTTCCTCCAGGTGGTGGTGTTTTGCGGGCAAAGATGCACCACAACCGCATGCTCCACCTGGGGGACGTCATCATGAGTAGTGAGGAGGGAAGAGCCCGGATGTGTATGGGCGGTGAAAGGTGATCTCCACGTATTAGTGAACTTTTCATGGACCTCCGGGAAGAATGGCACTGGGGCGGAACGTGGCCGGGAGTTGCGTCATCCAGCCCAATGCTCTTGGCTTAGGTATTTCTTCTTTTCCTTATAATTCTTGCTCAGGCAGAGGGCTGAAGCGATTGGCTCTGAAGCAGAAATCTGAATGAATGGATGCATGCCGCCATCTTATATACCCGTATGTATAAGGAGGAGTGGCTTGGCATGCAAAATTCCACTCGCCAATGTTCACTGGCCTTTTCTTCTTAAGCTCGGAGGTGATTGGGCTCCCAAGCGAGACCTCATGACGTCAGTCAACGTTATGTCGAACATGACTGACTAAGAGGGAAACGATTTTATTATAGTTTTAAGATGTCTTTAAATTTGGGGACAGAAAATGTTCATATTGTGATATGTTGTAGATGCTTGTACGAGTGCATATTTAAATGAGCAGCCAGCAATAGATAAAAATAGAAATTTTGAAATAAGAGTTCTGGAGTATTTTTTCCATTTAGAAAAAAATAAGCATCAGGCCTTGGTGAAGGAACTATATTAACTTATAATCTCTTCCCTAATTCATAAAAAACTTTTTCGTTTATTTTTAACACTTATCAGGTATAAAATGGTCCCCTGCTCTGTCACGAGAGGCTGCAGTCATAAAATTCCTTTGGAGAAAAGCCTCTTTCTTCACTCTGTCCCTCTGTCCCTCTGCTCCTCTTCTCCCACTCGCGCGTGTGCAGGTTAGCTCTGGCTGAACAGTGAAAAGCAGTGGAGTTGAATGAGTGTGCAGTAACGTGTGGGCAGAATGCTCCCATCAGCCCTTATTAGATGATGATCTGAGGCCAGCGCCGAGCAGTGCCGCACGACCGCAGGAAATTACACAAACACCTACAGACACGCAATTAATGCAGTCAGCAGATGACACCGGGGTGCAGGGCGGTCAGAATGAAAAGTGACGTGCAAATTAATAGATGAGAGGCAAAATGCTAACAAAAATAGAAGCGGTGGGAAGTACAGCACACAAAGAATGATGAAATGAAGTTAACAGATGAGAAAATAAGACATTTGTAGCATGATTCTGTGGGACTGATGATAGAAAGAATCATAGATGCATGCTGCACACACATGTACATACTATATAGCACAATTTGTAGTGTACAATTTAAGAATTAGCCTCAAACACCCAAAAATTTGCTTTATCTTGGCTTCATCAGGTTTTTCCTTCTTATTTTTTAAGACTGCTGCAGAACAGATTTGGTAAAATGTTCTAAAAGCTGAAAGCATTAATAAATTAGTTAAACGTGCACTACCATTCAAAAGCTTGTGATAAGCTAGATTTTCTTTTTCTTTTCTTTTTTTTTCTTTTGATTTTTTTTTTTTTTTACTTTTATTCAGCAAGGATGCATTAAATTAATCAAAGGTTACAGTAAATACATTTTTAGTGCTACAAAAGATTTCTATTTCGAATAAATACTGTTCTTTTGAACTTTCTGTTCATCAAAGAATCCTGAAAAATAAAATGTATCATGGTTTACACACAAAAAAAAGGGCAGTACAGCTGTTTTCAACATTGCTAATAATCAGAAATGTTTGTTGAGCAGCAAATCAGCATATTAGAATGATTTCTGAAGGATCATGTGACAATAAAGACTGGAGTAATGATGCTGAAAATTCAGCTTTGATCACAGCAGTCAATTACATTTGAACAAATATTCACATAGAAAACAGCTATTTTAACTTGTAATAGATTTCACATAGATTTTTTTTTTTCTGTATTTTTGATCAAATAAATGCAGCCTTTGTGAGAAGAAACTTCTTTTAAAGACATTAAAATGTCATAATTATTTCAAACTTTTAAACGGTAAAGCGGTAAGTGTAGTTAACAAAGAAATGTGCAAGAAGCCGTGCTTTGCAGAACTTTGTGATTGATGGAGCTCGACAGCCCCAATTTTCAGTCATTTTCGTTAAATGAAAAAGTGTGGCCATAATATTCACCTAAAAAATGATCAAGAAAGAAAGTCATACACCATTTTGGATGGCATGAGGGTGATAAATAATGGCAGAATGTTCATTTGTAGGTGAACTATCCCTTTAATTCCTGCATTGTTCCTCTGTGCCTTACCTGAACTGAAGAATAAGACAATGAGTGCAACACGGTACGGTGACAAAGAGACAGAGAGCAAGAAAGAGAGAGGGGTGGTGGCAAGAAAGAAGACAAATGAGTGTGACAGGGTTTGAGTATTCATTAGAGGGGCTGTAGAGGACATTTAGAGTTAATAAATCAGATTACTGACGGCAATCACACATACAGCATCGAGCCACAACTGCCATCTTACCATCACTCACTCCCTGACAACCTGTCGTGGCAATGACAAACGTTGCGCTAACACATTACAGGCTCTCGTTCAGCACGCTGAGCACTAGAGCAAAACCCGTCTCAACTGAGGAAATTGATTCAATTGAATTAAGCGGTTATTTATAAACAGCAGGCTGTTATGCACACACACTGTTCACTCTCCTTTATGTGTAATATGTTTTAGATGGCTAACTGGACTCCTTCAGTGACTGCTGCTGGCTGCTGATGTTTAGCGTTAGTCTTAAAGGAATGGTTCACCTAAAAATGAAAATTGGCTGAAAATGTTCTCATCCTCAGGCCATTCTCATTGCATCACTTGCTCACCAATGGATCCTCTGCAGTGAATGGGTGCTGTCAGAATGAGAGTCCAAAGAGCTGATAAAAACATCACAATAATCCACAAGTAATTCACACCACTCCAGTCCATCGGTTAACATCTTGAGAAGCCAAAAGCTTCAAAAGATAATAAGAGATGGTGTTTTAACTGGAGGGAGTGTTATTATGAATTATGGACTAGCCAGAAGAAATGGTTTAAAAATAAAAATGTCTTAAAGATGTATTTTTCCCCCTTCAAACATGCAGCTTTTTATTTCTCAAGATGTTAATTGATGGACTGGAGTGGTGTGAATTACTGGTGGATTATTGTGATGTTTTTATCAGCCGTTTGGACTCTCATTTTGACGGCACCCATTCACTGCAGAGGATCCATTAGTGAGCAAGTGATGGAATGACACATTTTTCCAAAACTGATGAACAAACAAGCTCATCTTTATCTTGCAAGTTTTATGTAAATTTAAATTTTTGGGGTGTACCGTTTCTTTAAGTTAAGATACAAATGTTTGACTTTAGTTGTAGGTGTTGGTTGATGTCAAGCTGATCGAATACTTCAGTTGTCCATTGGCTGCTCTGTTTGCACACAGTACACATATGTTTCATCAGGAGCAGAGTCTGCATGACTGTGCATTTGCAATTTTTCCACATTTTCTAGCCTTGTACACATATGTGCATTTTACTTTTCAGGTTGCAGCAGTGTAGTGATTGTGCATATGATTTATGATTCATTGTAGGAAACTCTGTGTGTGTGTGAGTGTGTGTATGTGTGTACCTTGTATTTATCACGTTATGGGGACCAAATGTCCCCACAAGGATAGTAATACCAGTAAATTTTGACCTTGTGGGGACATTTTTTAGGTCCCCATGAGGAAACCGGCTTATAAATCATGCAGAATGATTTTTTTTTTTTTTGAGAAAGTAAAAGTGTGCACAGTCTTTTTTGACGGGTAGGTTTAGGGGTAGGGTTGGTCTAGTGCGATAGAAAATACGGTAAAATATGAAAACACATTGTGTGTGTGTGATGTTCCAGTCACTGCAGATGTTCACCTGACCTCAATACTATTTTGAAATGTGACTAATCAAACTAAAGCCCTCTATAAACACACATGTGCAAACACACACAATTACTTTACATCATTCTAGTGCACATTTTACAGAAATTCACATTGTTTATTAAAATCCCCAGCTTATTTATATGCAATGTGCATATCTGAGTGAGGAAAGAGTATAGGCATTGCAAATCAAAATAATTATTTTAAAATTGCCAGTAAATAAAATAAATGTTTTTTTTTTTTTTTTTTAAATGCTGTTCACATAAGTATTTGCCTGTGCATTATTAAAATATTTTCTGGATTAAATTCCCACAGTTAAAGGAACAAATGGTGAAAATAAAATCCCTAAGGTAAACAAATGCTGAAATGGAAAAAAGAATACAAAACAATATCCAGATGTTTGGATGTCTCATTTGGTTCAATTACCAGGAAGTGGAAATCAAACCACCTACACTGCTTAGAAAACACATTCTCCCAGCATTCTCTGCAATAAAACTTGAGAGAAAAGCCACAGAGAAGCCAACGATCACTGCAGAGGAAATACAGAGTTTAGCAGCTGACAGTGAAGGTGGCCAACAGAACTCTGCACAAAAGATGCCATTACTCAAAAACAAACATATAAAAGCAAAAGGCATAGCTGTGTGGTTAGATGTGGTTAGACAGACATTGATGTACAAATGCTAAAAAAGCTGACACACAAAGCTAAATGCTACTCAAAATTTAACAAAGTTAAACTACAAAGTTATCTAAACAACAGGGTTTTTTTCTTAAAAGTTTTTAGCTAAGAGTTTTCTCTTAAAACCTATTTATAAAGCTGCTGAGACAAACAATTACTAAGGAACAGAGAGAAGTATTAAGCTAGGAGTATGGGCGGGGTTGACCTCAATGCTATGGATGATGTAAACAAGCGTACTAACTATGCACACAGTGATTGGCTGATATGGGAGGGGTCTCTGTCAGAGATTTCTTTATAGAAATATTGTAGAGTGCAATATTATGTTGCTATATTTAAATAAAGGTTTAAAAATAAAACAAATGTTGCCACATTCAAATAAAGATTTTAAAATGCAGGCTATGTGTCAGCCTCTTACATGTGTGCTTCTTGTAAACTATTAGTGAATATGCATGCATATAAACAGCCCTTAATTAACAGAGTAGAATTACCATGGCTGATAGTAAGACATGTCAGCATAAAAGAACTGGATACAAGAACAGCTGTTACTTCTTGCCCAACTGGTTAATGAAAACAAGGTTATAATCAAAAGATAGTCTGGAGTTGGGATAACCTTTAAAACCTAAGGTAATACCTTTTTAAAAGCTCATTACCATCAAATGTTTCTAAAATGTTTACGTTCCGAGGCAGATTACCTGCAACAGACATTTTAAGATAGTTTGTGGCTTGGTCTTAGTGACTTAGGAGTCCTTTTCACTACTCCTAATGTTTCCTATTGTCTACCATGTTTATTCTCAAGTGTTTTTAACAAGATGAAATGACATGTATATGACAAACATTATACATTATATAAACAATTATACACTAGAGGGGCGGTATACAAATACAAGTTTTTATATAAAAATATTAAAGCATTTACAAACTTTTAATACAATATAAATGTCCATAACAAAACAAAATGGTTATCAATATTTTGTACAATAAAATCACAGACATTTTGCCAAAATAGTTTTACAAACGGGCAATGCCAAAATAAATGTACCCCTGTTTCAGGGCATCTGACATAAAAGGAGCAACTAAATCAATATCAGGTTTAAATTTTACCAAATAATATTTTGCTGGGTAAATCCTGTGTATATTTTTGAATGATACTTCCTTAACCCTTTTTGTAATTACAGTAAATATCGATTAGACATTAACCAAACCTTTTTTCAAACAAAACTGTCTGTCAAATGATTCCAATATGAATAAACATAAGGCAAAGACAAACTGTCTCGTTGAAATAAAGCTCTTATAGAACTGTTGTGTGATGTTTATTCTCAAATCTCAAGAGATTTTGCGAGATTTCCCATGTTCACAGTTGGGAACACTATAGGAGCAAAACAGTTAAATCTAGGATATTTGGTCCTCATGTTTGTGGTCTCTCACATTTTGAAGATCTTATAAGTTTTTAAAAATCTTTTAGTGTGAACCCAGCCTTAGTTAGAAGTTCAAAGGTCATGCCTCAAAAAACTCTGTCTCTACAGTGAAGTATGCTAGTTCCCCTTCAGTTGTACTCTACGACGTTACGTCATAACTGACGTATCTGGGCTCCCAAGTGAGACCCCAAATACGTCAGTTATGACGTATGTCTCCATTCCCTCCTTCAGGGAACTGGGGTTACAGATGTAACTGAGACGTTCTGACAATAGATGGAACAATGAAGAGAAATACTGCATGAGAACAAATAGGTGAACTTCCTATCATGACCCAGACAAACATCTGATTTATGTCCAATTTGTCTATAGCATTAATAAAATAGTTGTGCACAATTATTAGCTAGACTACAGCAAATACCTGGAAGAATGAGTCCAAATAGCCTAGTACATGTATACCTAGAAAAACAGCTCTGTAGCCTACAGGGCAGGGACTGAATAATGCAGCACACTGTACAATGGCATTTAGAAATTACTGTTTTAAGCTTCAGTGTACTGTACAGATGTAGACAGTTAACTATTTAACAGATTAACCAAGCCTAACTTTTTGTTTAACTTGTGCATTTCATTTATGCATTCACTGTACTTTTGCTTATATATTTTACTCCAATTTCTTTCACATTAAAATATTACGCCAAAAAAAGGATGAAGTTTTATTTCACATTGGGCTCCTTTTTCTAAGTGGAACATTGACGCTGCATCATGGTGTTAAAGTGTAAAATGCTTGTGTGTGACCAGTGTCTGAAACATGTGAAAACACATCAATCTTAATTGGCTGATGTGAAGTCAGGTGACGTTGCGTGGTGCGGCACCTACTGTACATCACTGAATCTCCAGTTTATTTATCTTCAGAGAGCCACTTGGCCTTTTACATAAACGTAACTTTTAGACCCAAATAATATAGATTCTGTTTTACCTAAATGCAGTACGTTTATTTTCAGAGAGCCAAACTCTTACTGAGCTCCTTACTTAATATCACTTGTATACTACCAACATCCTTGTCTGAAACAGTAAAGCGGAGTCATCAGAATATAAAAACAAGTAACAATCACAAACAGCTTGCATATCATTTATGTATAATAAGAACAAAAGGGGGCCTAGGACACTTCCCTGAGGAACTTCATTATTAACGACTGTTTCCTCAGAAAGAATACCATCAGTTTCTACTTTCTGAACTATCCCATTTAAATAAGAGTTCAACCAGCCTATCACCATACTTGATTAACCTATGACACTTAATTTATCTAACGGTATTACTGAATGATTGACTTTGATAAAGTACCATACCACACATTTTACTGCCAGTAATCTTCTTAATTCTTCTTATGAAATCTGTTACTTAAAGAAGTATCAGTCGAATAAGATCTAAATTTGATCTAAACTGGAATATCCAGCCCATTTGAATGAATTTTGAAGGGAAAAAAAATCTCTATTTCGTTTCATTGTAGAAAAGTGAGGCCAAAATGTCCCAGGTATGGCCACTGTCATCATGCTCACAGTAGTGATTCATTTGGAGCCCAAACTCCTCCCAATCGCAAGTAAACAGTCAACAACTGTAATGCCACACCACGTTTTTATAGTGTCAGTAAAGTAACTGAAAGGAAACTTAGTAGAAAAACACTTGAAAATACATCAGTGTGAGAGGAACCTAAACCCAAAAGAACCTAAAATAATGGAGACCGTCTTTGGGGAAAAATGTGTTTTGTAATTTGATTTTTTAGTTTGGCTCACGTAATGATGTTTTAATAAAATAAAATAAGGTTCAGGAGATAATCAACCAATTCGGCACAGGCGTGACTTGCCTAGCTAATCATCCTAACTAGCACAAGTCGTATATATGCATACAGCCTACTTACCGCTATCATACAACAGTTTTCCGGCATCCCTCCTCCGTCCCAACTCCTCACTCTTAATCTGTTCCCATCCCATACTAGTGATGGGGGGAGTTCTCTGGGTTCGGGCCATATTCCGGGCCCTCCCCCAGGACAGCAAGCCAAAATATGCTTACTATTTGCTCAACCAGATTAGATGTAAGGGTGAACTTATGAAACATTTGTTTACATGGAGAGGCTGGGGTTCATTAACCTATAATGCAGCCAGCAACCGATATGTGAGGCTCATTTGACTTAGACACTTGAAGATCTTCTAACATCTTAGTATTTTGGTCTGCTATAAATTTAGTAAAAAAGAAAGAGCCCTATTTTTAAATAAAACCACTTAAAGGGGTCATCGGATGCTAAGTTCACTTTTTCATGTTGTTTGAACATTAATGTGTGTTGTCAGTGTATGTACAAATCTACCCTATAATGATAAAAATCCATGCAGTGGTTTTTAATTAATCTGTAAAAATAATATCCCCTTTTTCAAATCGAGCCGTTCTCAGATGGCTGTCGGTGTGGCGTCACACCCACAGAGGCCGCTCCCACAATAGTTGATTGACATGAGTATCTTACCTCGGATCAGCTGTCACAGTCCAGTAACTTTCCATGTTTTGATGCCAGAGCAGGGATGTAAGTTAGACAAGAATATCTCAGATTGAGTGATTGAGGTGTTATGTTGCTGGATGTAATAATGAACATAGTGGTCGTCATTTACTCCCGACATCTGAGCCGCTGAAGATGCAGTGGATTACGTTTGTTTGTGAAGGGAATGCGCCTTCCGATCTACATATATTCGTCTATGTCCGCGCGAATCATTCATGATCCAGCTTCACTTACAGCAGAAGCGAGTACAAGCATTTTTTTACGAATCTTTGCGATCGCCTTTTCTTATAACATGGTAGTTAGGAAGTTTAGCGGCTAAATGCAGCTAATGTAAACAAGACCGTCTTTCCACAGAGAGAAGAGAGGGGCGGGGTGAGCAGAGCTCATTTGCATTTAAAGGAACAACCCGTTAGAATGAGATGATTTTTGCAGAGCTGATTTTGGCAAGGTAAAAAGGGTGTTGTTTTACAAACCATTGAGAATTTTTAATCAAAGTATATTAGAGACTTTTCATTAAGACCCTAAAGAATCATATCAACTTGTGGAAAATGGGCATCCGATGACCCCTTTAACAAAATCTTTCCCTTAGACAAAGGAATCTTATCCCCTAAGGTATTTGCAGTTAATGAAAATAAATTCTTCATTTTTTTTTTCTCATTATCAATATTTAATCCCAATACAGTACATTTTAATTTGCCAATTGTTTACCTATTCAGCACCTTTCACAAAGACTACCTTATTTACTTTTATTTTTTCCTATATATTTTTTTTGCCTCCTTTATACTCCTCTGACCTAAATTTTTCATAGTCCCTGTGATCCTTAGTTCTCCTATAAATTGAAAGAGCCTTATTCCTGCTTTTTAATATTTCAAATATTTTCTGATTCTTTCAAGGACTGGATCTTTGCTTAACTCTCACCTGTCAATTCTACTCTCAGGGGGCAATTCTTTCCACTCCTTTAAGAAATAAAGCTTTAAATTTTGTCCAAGCATAATCAGCTATTGGGGTATTCAACATGTCATTTCTTTGAACTCTCTTAGGTTGACCTTTATATACTTCAGAATGTAAACTTGGGAACAGATATTCTGTTGAGGCAGGGGCTGAAGCCCAGGGAATGAAAACTTCTCAGAAAAGAGCAGAAGATCTGCAGGTCCTTTCAGTAGATTCGTCCTGCTTGGATTTTGCCCCTGGACTGTTCAGAGTTATTCTGCACCCCAGACTGGATTACATTCAAGAATAGTCACATTGATCACACATTGATCAGTCTTTGAGAGGTCTGACCGCTCAGGCCAGTGGCATAAATGCTGGTGTGGTGGCATGGTGACACACATATCCATAGTGTCAGCACCGGTTTGAAGTGTTTACCCTTCAGGTTAGATTTGTACCTGGTTCTCTGAGAAGGGAATGAGATGCTGCGTCACACTGACAAACTTTGGGCATGCCTGACACATTTTCCTTCAGGCAATTGGAATCTGGGGGTTCTGTGACAAAGATGCCATTTTATGTTTTTTGCTGACACACCATGCTTTCATCACCTGACCTACAGAAGAAGTCAAAAGTTTACATACGCCTTGCAGATTCTGCAAAATGTTAATTATTTTACCAAAATAACAGGGATCATACCAAATGTATGTTACTGTTCATTTAGTGCTGACCTGAAAAAGATATTTCACATAAAAACAGTTACATATAGTCCACAGGAGAAAATAATAGTTGAATGTATGAAAATCAACCAGTTTACTTGATTCTTAATACTGTGTTTATACTTCAGTGATCCAGAGCTGTGTTCTTTTGTTTAGTGATAGTTGTTCATGAGTCCCTTGTTTGTCATGAACAGTTAAACTGCTGCTGTTCTTCAGAAAAATCCTCCAGGTTCCACAAATTCTTTGTTTTTCCAGTATTTTTGTGTATTTGAAACCTTTCCAACAATGACTCATATGCAACTATTACAGATGGTTCAAATGCTCACTGAGGGTCCAGAAGGAAAGATTATGCTCTTAATGCATCATTTCTTGAATTTGGTCAGGGTCAGGGTAAATTTAATTTATTTTGTCTTCTGGGAAACTGTAAGTATCTTCTGTAGCTTCTGAAGTGCAATACTAAATGAAAAAACAAAATAAGAAAAATGTACACATCTTCATTCTGTTCAAAAGTTTACACCCCTGGCTCTTAATGCATTGTGTTTCTCTCTGGAGCATCAGTGAGCATTTGAACCTTTTGTAACACTTGCATATGAGTCCCTCAGTTTGAAAATATGGATCTTTTCTGAAGAATAGCGGGCAGTTTAACTGTTTAACTATCATCAAAAACAAAAAACACAGTTGTGGATCATTCAGGTTACAACACAGTATTAAGAATCAAGCCTATGTAAACTTTTGAAAGGGGTCATTTTTATAAATTCAATTTTCTCTTGTGAACTATATGTAAACATCTTTTTATGTGAAATATCTTATTTAGGTCATATATATTGTTAGGTGCATTTTGTATGATCCCTTTTATTTTGGTAAAATAACATTTTGCAGATTATGAAGAAACGTTTGACCTCAACTGTACCATTAACCAGTCAAGATTTCAGACACCAGTCAAGCAGAAGTGTTCCCATATCCACAACGCCATGACGCAGTGTTTTGTTTCCTTCTTTCATTCACACTGCACTCAGAAACAAGCCTCCTCTTGCAAGACTAGCAAAGTATGGTATGTCAATGTTTTATTATTCATTATCACATCCAAATCACGGACTAACAGCATACGTCTGGAGAAACAGGTGTTCTGTTCATTAATTCTCAGCTTTGAGGAACGTGTTGTGTTACTGTGATACTGAACTAAACTAATTATGCTACGTTTTACTTTGTATGGAAAATAGTACGGTAGTTTTTAATCAATTGAAGAGCTCTTGCACACACACTCTATCGCTCTCACACACACACAAGCATTCGGCCTAAAAAGCATATGGCTGTTGTGTATGTATCAAACTGCATTACACTTTGCCAAAATATATTAGTTTCATGTTTTCAGAAGAAAAAAACAACTTTACTGTATATTTTAGGATAAGGTTAAGTTTAAATTTATTGAGTCAAATCATGCAACATGATGTCAGATTCATCATGATATCAGAAAAATGAAGTGTTTACCCTTCTGGCTTTTCAGTTAATAAACGTTTTCTCAAGTTTGTTCATCTGAACTGAAAGTAGCTGAAGCCTTTGAGAATAATCTTTGACAAAAGAGATATGACGAAGAGAATATACTGTCATCTTTGTGAGTGTGTGTGTGTGTGTGTGTGTGCAGGAGGCAGGGTCTTAGGTCAGCGCACACAGTCAGATAAAGGAGTGCACATCTGTGTTTGAGTCGTGTCATTTCTGACAGATTGTGGGTTATGACATGTTTTTTATAGCTCTTCTTTTCTCTGTCACATAATGCGGGGATGCTTGTTTGTCTCTTATGAAATCCGTGGCCTTTACTGGTGAGAACCTCTGCCGTAAATGAACACCTGAGGGCAGCTGCTGATGCTGTCGTCTTTAGCACAAAGCAATGTGTGTCATATAAATTTCTCTTTTGTGTTTTCCTCATGTTGCAGTTAAACATGCTGTTTTTTTGCAACTGTTACTTTAAGACTCATGAAAATAAGTGTAATGATTGGCTAATCTCTTCACATGTGAAATGAGCAGCAGCAGTTTAGTTTGAAGAAATTTTCTGGATAAACTAGAGAGGAATTTGTGGGTTTGTCTACTGTACATCTATCCTGTTCTCAGTCCCAAGGCACCTGATACAACCTCATGTCGAAAAGCTTTGTGCGTCACTAGACAGATGGCAAAAGCTGTTTAACACAGGCAGTAACCCACTGTTTTTATTGAGAAAGCTTTGAAGTCAGTATACTGACACAAAGGGCACTGGAGATTTATGTTTGGGAATAATTTTGTCATCCCATCATGATTTGTTGGTGTGTGATTTTCAGAGTAAATGGCCTGAATTTTGAATTAAATTGGCCTGTTACTTTATATGGATTTTTAAACCCCTGACTCACCTGACTCTTCTCTGTAAGGATTAGTTCAGCCAAAAATGAGCATTTACTGACCCTCAGGCCATTCAAGGTGCAGATGAGTTTGTTTCTTCATCAGATTTGGAGAAATGTGTCATTGCATCACTTGCTCACCAATGGATTCTCTGCAGTAAATAGGTGCCGTCAGAATGGGAGTCCGAACAGCTGATAAAAACATCACAATAATCCACAAGTAAACCACATGACCATCAATTAGCATCCTGTGAAGCCAAAAGCTTAAGTCTGTAAGAAACAACATATGCATCATTAACACTTAAATGCATACCTCAGGTGTTTAGTGACCCAGGTCGTCATTCAGTTTGACTTCAACTTTCTTAGTATTCCTCAATATATTTATTATAAACAATATAACAAGAAAAAAAACTATAAAATATAAAAGAATATCCATTTTCTGTTTTTGTAAAATGTGTATAGGGTCGCTAGAGACCCGAGGTGTGTAATAGTGTAAGTATATTTTTCAAGTATTTTTTTTTTTTGTGCAAAAATATGTAAATGATTCAATATGTGCAATTGACCTTTATTCCTCAAGGTGGCACTGTTTCATGGGCAATAATGATGTGATGTTTCACTCATAATTATTGCAGGCATAAAACAAAAGAATATCATCAGCAAAAATTGTACTGGTTTGAATGGCTTCACTGCAATGCCTTGTTGTCCGTCACATTAAAATCCACCCATTTGGACTGTTTTGACTTGTAAAGTTGTGGACTACCATGATGTTTTTATCAGCTGTTTGGACTCTCTGGATTTCTCTAAATCTGATGAAGAAACAAAGTCATCTACGCCTTGAATGTCTCTTTTTAATGATCAAAGATCTGAATGATTCAGCAAATTGTGCTTCTGTTGCCAGACAAGTATACACTTTCAACATATAAAGCATCAGGAACATTAAGATTTGTGGCAGATTGTTTGATAGGCTATTATTAAAAATAAACGTAGACTAAATATGCACTTATGAAATATGAGTTTATTAATAACTACAAAATATTTGGTCTCAAAATAGCAAGCTCTGAGTGACAGCTGAATTTATGCTAAACGTGCAACCTTATTGCTTGCAGGTGTATTATCCTGCTTTTTTGTGTATCTGTTTATTTTGATGTATATTGTTGTTATTATTATTATTGTTCTATTTTGTTAATAGAAAATAAAGAAAATAAAACAACTCATATATGTGAGTGAGTGATCAACAGTGAGTATAAGTGCCTCCTTTCACTGAACTATAAAGAAACATTTGAAGTCACATTTGAAGAGAAAGGTTTTTTTGTTTTTTTTGTTGTTGTTTTTATGTTAAGACATTTTGAGGTATTTTTTTGGCATATAACGTTTGAAACTAAATAAGTTGACTATTTTGACGTTATATATACAGTATATTACCTATATAATTGCCTTCGGTGGTCCAGAGTCAATGATTACCCCAGGCCTTCAGTGTTGCCCTGGATGGTGTCATTATTCTGAAGTAGCTGATGACTGAACGCTGCAGTTGACCAATCAGAATGCAGTCCTCCAGCTGTGTGATAAACCTTGAGTATGATTGTTGAGTGTGTAGTTTGAAGTGTTCACTCACACGTTTGACTGACGTGCCCTTGAATTACAGCTGTCTTTCATAGTTCAGTCAGATGATTGTGTATTCAGACATGTCTGTGTCGGTCCGGCCTCACCTCGCTCCTGCCTCCGAACACGGCACACAAAACATCATTGTGCTGCGTGAATGACTGTCCAGGGCGGCTCATGAGATGTGTGTGGCTGTGCTGTGAGAGACGGTAACATGAGCCTGTTATCTGCCACAGATGAAAGAGCGTGTGATGCTAACTCTATTGTTGTTTGCTGTGTGTGTGTTTCTCATGAGGCGGTGTTACCTAAAAAGGTAACAGAAATGAATAGAGACTTCACCCTAGCTTCTTTTTCCCCCGTTTCTCATGTTTTCTTTTTATTCAGGTCAGCTCTTCAGGTAAGCTGAAATGTCACTGCGCCCCGAAGCTTTCTGAAGGCCGCAGAGAACCTGTCAGGGACGGCGTTTAGCGTGTTACACCGCGGTATACACACTCACATGTCTATCTGTGTGTGTGCCGGTGTGTGTAAGCCTGTGCCTCAGGTCTACTGCTGCTGAATAAAAGAGTGAGGAATCATGGGAATCAAGTTTTACTTTTCTTTCTTAGATCTTCTCTTTCATTTCTGTTCTCCTGCAAGAAGCTCATCCATTATGGGAGTCTACTGCGAGCGTTATCACAGGGTTTGGTGTTTTGTGTTTGGCGGTAATCAAAGATGCTGTGCTGAAAATCAGCCTGCAGAAATACAGTTCACAATAAGATCAGAATTAGTTTTTTTAGGAATCTGAGAGTTTGAAGTTGTAAAATAGCTGACATGGGCACATCTTTGACTGCGCATCACTATATTTGAGCTCCTATATAAGCTCCTCCAGGCCATGTTATATTGTATGTGAACTCCGCTAAAGGACCTCCTAAGGAGAAACTACAGCACAGCCTTCCTGTTGTTTTTTTTTTTTTTTGTTTTGTTTTTGTTTTTGTTTTTTTATAATAGTTATCACATAATTAATATTTTTAAAATACAAATTATTTTCATTATTTTTTTTTCTTTTAGGTAAATTTCCAAAGTAACATTCTTCAATTATCAGATTTTGTCAAATAAATAAATAAATAAATCAGTAAATACAATATATACTATATGCACCAATTCAAAAGTTAGTTAAAAAAAAAAAAAGAGTAATGTTTTTCAAAGAAATCTCTTTTGCTCACTAAGGCTGCATTTATTTGGCCAAAAGAGCAATAAAAACAGAACTATTGTTAAATATTATTACAATCCAAAATAGCTGTTTTCTATGTGAATGTAAAGTAAAATGTAATTTATTCCTGTGATCAGAATTTAAATTTCATTAATCCAGTCTTCAGTGTCACATGATCTTTTAAAAATCATTCTAATATGCTGATTTGCTGCTCGAGGAACATTTCTGATTATTATCAATGTTGAAAACAGTTGTGCTCCACAATATTTATGTGGAAACCATGATGGTTTTTATTTTTTAGAATTCACAGATTAATAGAAAGTTCAAAAGATCAGCATTTATTTAAAACATATATTTTTTTTCATAACATTATGTCTTTACTGTCATTTTAGATCAATTTAATGTCTTTTCTGAAGAATGAATGAATGAATGAATAAATAAATAAATAAATAAATAAATAAGGCTTCAAAATGATTAATTCTAAAATTCGAGATTGTATCTCTCTTGTTAAAAATGTTGCAGATTCTGTCAGAAGTAAAGTGTATGCAGTATATCAATTGTATAATATATATAAGTGTATATTTGCGAGAATACTAATATACTGTTCTATGTTCTCCTCTCACACAGGTCTTCCAGATCGCTTATGTGATCCTGAAAGCTGCAAACTCCCCTCGGCCTGGAAACTGGGTTCTAGAACGTTCTTTGGACGGTGAAACATACACGCCGTGGCAGTATTATGCGATTACAGATACAGAGTGCATCACACGCTTCAACATCGTCCCCAGAACAGGCCCGCCATCCTACATCCATGATGATGAGGTCATCTGTACTTCCTTCTACTCTAAAATCCATCCTCTGGAGAATGGCGAGGTGAGGGACAGTGAAAAGGTTTTAATGCCATTTTGAGATGACACGAATGGCATAGTCTGAAGAAATTATAACCTGTACATTTTTTTTTTTCATTAAAATCATTTTAAGTGTTAAACAAGGTATCATAATTTAGATTTTCATGGCCATCCTGTCTGACTGGCTAACCTCACATGGTAATCTGACCATATATTATTACATGACTGATTCACAAATACATACATGGACATTAAATGTTCAGAAATGTACATATATGAGATTGGAACAACATGAGCATGAGTAAATGATGGCAGAATAGCCATTTTTGGGTGAACTGCCCCCTTAAATTTATTTGAATATGTTGCACAGAGGGTCGAGAAATGAACACGAAGAACCTCACAGAGTCTCACTCGACTGCATCTTAAGTTACCTCGTTAACTGTAATTCTTAATTAGAGAAAACAGACAAGAGAAAAATATATTCACAATAACACACACTAACTCAAACAGTACACTAACTCCAGTGTTCCTCTCACTCACTGCCCACTCGGTAACACACACTCGCTCTCATTTACACAGATATCAGATCACATTTACATACAAACCAAAAACATGTAGAATTATGCATGTTTGCATTAATACAGCTGCTAACTTCCCCACACAGTGTGTCTGACAGCTAATAGCAGGCTGACATGAACACCCACACACGGATGATAAATGAGATGAAAGTTCTCCTACAGCAGCCGGTTTGATGTGCGTGTGTGTGTGTTTTCTGAGAGTCAAATTTACAGCTGTCAGATCATAGGATTATATTGAACGGCATTGTGTGTGTGTGCCGTACTAATGAGGGAGGTGGGTGGGGAGATCAAGCCTGGACTCAAATGTCGCTCTATCTCCTTTAAAAACAGACAGCATAAACTCACACAGCACTAATTAGCACACATCATTAACCTAAGAAAAACAGCCCAGTGCTGCACACACACACACGTGTGCACATCACTTCCTTGAGCTGCATTGGCATTAAAACTGTTATTGAATTTTGTTTATTTGTTGATTAGGTAATATTCAATTAACCCTCTGGTGGTCTTTGGTCATTTGAGATGGAAAAAAATGAATGGTTTAAGTTCTTAAACATTTTGAATTTATCAGAATGGTACAAAACTTGGTGATTTTTTTGGCACTTGCTTTATGCACATACGGGGAGTTGGGGGGTTTATTATTAACCTGTATATGTGTGTATATATATATATATATATATATATAAACCTAATAAAGGTAAGTAATTATGTCTGAAAATACTTTTATGAGCAACTAGAAAACACACAGGCATCTAGTGGTTAAACCATGGTATTACATATGTTTTTTTTTTTTGTACCACCAGACCACCAGATCTGCCTTCCATGCAATGGATTAATTTTTAACTTAATTTTATTATTGTATAACTGATTTAGTTTATATAGACAAAATGTAGCATATTGTAAGGTGGATATTATCTAGTGCCTTGTAATACCATTAAAATTTAAAACAAATTGTTTGTTTTCTTTGTTTTTAGCCTCTGAGGACCACAAGTGTGAGGAAAACCAGAGGGTTAATTGTATTATTTTTGGTTGCCATTGTTATTGGTTAGAAAGATTACTTGATTACTTTGAAATATATATTTACCTCTGCCTAAGCTGTATGACACGAGAAAATTGTCTGTTTTTATCTCCCCCAACAAAAAAGCATGATTAAGCATGATCGAGTAAATGATTCAGTGACTCATTCAAGTCACTTGTCACAATTCATCACATACTTTCTTTCAGATTCACACCTCACTAATAAACGGCCGTCCCAGTGCGGAGGATCCATCGCCCACGTTACTCAACTTCACCTCGGCACGCTATATCCGTCTGCGGTTCCAGAGGATACGTACCCTAAACGCTGACCTCATGACCCTCGCCCTCAATGACCCCCGAGACATCGACCCCATCGTCACCAGACGGGTGAGTGCCTCAGGTTCAGCTGGAGATGCTAGAGTGCTAGCGTGATGCTACTGTGAGAGGGAGAATGTGCCACACATGTGTTTGTCATCGCTCAGTGCCATTCATACGCCATCTGTGAGTGTGGATGGTTGGAGCTAATGCTGCCTGAGCCCCTCATCCATTACCAGCCTCTCCTCCTCAGACAGATGGGTTTTAATTAAAATCATACAGTAATTAACAAATCAGCCCTCTCTTTTCCTCAAAGACACCATATCACACGCCTCCACCCGCCCACTTCCTCCTACAAAGTCATTAACTCGCTGATTGACCTGTTTCCATCAAAGAAGAGTTGCATTGAAATGGATTACGTTTCTCACGTGCATTAAGTAATTTGGGTAAATGAACCCAAAGTATTTAGTTCAAAGAGTCACAGTGCAGTCTGAGAGGCTTAAGCCATGTTTTTCGCGTTTGATTACGAGGCCAATTTAAAGGTGATGTGTGTCATTCTGATATAAAAGTGCATTGTTTTGAGTTTGGTAGGTTGACTTACTCAGGAAGTTTAACACTGTGACTCTGTGACACTTTCAAATCATTGATCTGTTTGCTTGACACACACTGTATGCAGTAAAAATATAGTATAAAAGTGTGTTTGTTTATTCATTGATGCTCAGTCAGTACCTTTGAGGGTGTGTAAGACAGTAGTGCTGGAAAATATGTGTATTACTCTTGCAGCATCCTGTTTGTGTGCATGTACCTTGCTGAAACACCCAGCATTAATTCCATGTTAGTTCAGGCTGTTATATGCTGGTTAGTGTTGATACAGTGTTGGTCCAGCTGGTAGTCATTTGATGTTTTCAATAAGTTATACAACTCAAACTTGTAAAACTTGTATATATATATATATATATATATAAAGTCAGGAGCAAAACTTATTGCAGACAATAGTAACAGTGGCTGAAAGTAAAATAATTTGACCAAAGTCAAGGACAACGTGCCCATCTGGAACACTGATCACCATAATAGTGACAATGGACTTCAGATTTTTTTGGTAAGGTAATAATTCACATCTGATGAATTCCTTACTTTCATTTTTATATATTAAAAATATTTTGGCATCTTCAAAAACTCACACTTTGATCATGTGAGGGGTTAAGTGAATTTGTAGCTGAAAAGCATGAGTGTTAATTGAGTTTAACTTACAGATACATTGCTTCCAAAAATTTTTGTGCTTCCTTAGTGCTACACTGTGGTCACATTTGCTTCTGTAAATATTAATAACAATAATAACAACAACAACAAATTATTATTATTATTATTATTATTACTAATTAATTAATTATTAATTATAATAATTATAATAATAAACCCTGACCTCTCACTTTGGAGGGTAAAGTGTAGGAAATAGACAACAGTTAGTTCTGGTCCTTGTTTCCAGTTATGTATTGCAGTAGAGTTTGAGTTTAATGTGATTGTATTGCTTTTGTTTTTCAGTATTACTACTCCATTAAGGATATATCTGTAGGAGGCATGTGCATCTGTTATGGTCACGCTAAGGCCTGCCCTCTCAACCAGTACACCAAGGTTTGTCATCAAAAGCTAAAGAATCTTTATCCTCAAATTATTTCATATGTGCACTTTAATTATGTTTATTGCTTGAGCTTTATTACTAAGTTGTTAATTAGAGACTAATCGCTTTTGCCCTTTATGGAGCACTTGCAAAAAAAAGAAAGAAAAAACAATAATTAAATAGTTGCATTTCTGTTTTGTATGACCATAATGCTGTATTTTGTGGCACATGTTTGTGTGTAATTGTTTGTGTAATAGTCACTACCACTATCATCAAAACGTCCAAAAAAGTTTCGTTTTTCTTTACAGCACCACACAATGTCTAGCACATTTTCAGATAAATTTATATAAGTGTAAATATCTAAATATGTTATCTAAATATGTGCATATAAAGAGGTCTAGAGGGCAAGATTGGATAACAATACACAATTTGCCACAATGCCAACAGATGAATGAAAACAGAGTTTAAATTTGTATCGGTCATATACAGCACAACTGCAGTCACGGCGACCCGAGTTCGAATCCCATTTCGAGGTCCTATGCTGATCCCACTCCCCTCTCTCTACCCAATACTTTCCTGTCATTTCTCCACAGTCCTCTCAATAATAAAGTAACAAAAAGCCCCAAAAAAAGCTCTGCTTTAGTAAACACTAATGATAACACCCGCCTTCCTGGATTTGATTGGACCAAAATAGTGGTGCTTTCAATACTTACTCAGTTCTGCATTGTGTTTGCAATCTCAGATTGAGTTTTAATAGGAAGGGATTCTTAAATAATTTCTGAATGATACACAGTTGCTTTGATTGACTGTTTGGTTTCCATGTCAGAAATTCAGCTGTGAGTGTGAACACAACACTTGTGGCGAGAGCTGTGACCGTTGTTGCCCTGGTTACAACCAGAAACCCTGGATGGCGGGAACCTTCCTCACGCGCCATGTCTGTGAAAGTAAGAGATTTCAGTTCTGGGGTTGTTCCACAGAGCTGACCATGCTGCTTTACTGACCATATTTGTCGTTTTGTGGGTGTGGTCTATAAATATTAGGAACATCCGTTCACATCAAATGACATCTGACATCACATCTTAGTCACCTTATGTAAAAGTTAATACACCCTGATATATATTATGCAACGGTTAGTTTGGTTCTTTTAGCCTGATTGGTTGATTAGTATTTTAAGATTGGCTGATTTAACAGTCCAACACTGGGACTTACCACTGTTTGTATCCCTTTGCTTGCCTTTGTAAATTCCTCATCAGATGTATAAGCAATTTAGAAATATGCGATTTCAGACACACTAAGTGTCTTTATAAAAAGTCATTGAATTATTCACTCAACCAATTTATTCAAAAAGGTTAAATTATTCATAAATGAGTTAGTTACTAAATTGTTTGTTAAACAATTTGTTCAAAAACAGAGAATCGGTTGGGAATTGTTTGTTGCTCAGTGTTGCTGTGTCTTTATGTGGAACTGAATTGTTGGACAAGCAAAAACCCCCAAAGTAACTGGAAATATTGAGTCTAAAATGTAGGTAATGTAACATGATTATTTAAATACTGTATTAAAGCAGTATCACTCAGTCTAGCTGCTTTGTTACTCCACTATCTTCTTAGGAAAGGGCCAAACTGCAGTTACTAGCTTTAACGGGACATTCTTGAATTAGTAGCAGAGATTTTGACATCTCGTTTGGCCTAGCGATTGAAGATCCTGAATTCATTGTGCTGTTGGTCAGAGTATCAGCACACCTGTCATTACCTGTGGCTGAATCATACCTGTGCCAGTATTCAGATCAACTCTTCCTCTTGTGGTATTGCCATATTTTCAGTGCCATGTGTCAGGAGCTGCTTGTAAAGCTGAACTGCTTCTCTTATTGTTGTATAATTGTGTGATATCTTTATTTACCAGAGTGTAACTGCCACGGCAAATCAGAGGAGTGCTATTTCAACCATACTGTGGCTGATGCTAAGCTGAGTTTGAATATTCATGGTAAATATGAGGGGGGCGGAGTCTGCCTTGGTTGCTCTGAAAACACAGGAGGAATTAACTGTCAATCATGTGAAGATGGCTACTATAGACCAAAAGAGGTAAATTTCTTTTTTCTGTTCTGATAACTTTCTTGCTCCTCTTTATTCATGGTGTGACTTTAAATCCAACCCTACATTAGACATGAACTGTTGTCATGGGTCAGCATCATTTTTAATGCAGGACTCAAAGGGACAATCAAATGGTTTTTGTTGTGTAATTGAGCATCATGTGAATATTTCCCCAGGTGAGACCAGACGAGCACTGGCCCTGCAGACCCTGCTCATGTGACCTGAGAGGTTCACTGCACTCCGCATGTGTTCCAGATGAGAGTCAGGCCACCGAAGGTACAACACAACACCACACAAGATGTGTCAGTAGCCCTGTTCGCACCTACTGAGTTTTTTTGGTGATCGTATCACCGAAACCACATATGGAGGTCATTAGGAGTGCATGAGCACAGTGCATTGTAGTGTAAACACTCATCCTTCCTGAATGCATCACATGGTAGAAGGAATAAAATTTGCCAGTGGCTTAATTAGTAATGATAGTGTGCTGGTTTTGTTGAAAAATCTGTAGTAGAATTCAATTTTATTAGCAAAAAGAAACCTACCATTTGAAGTAAACAACAGAGGATTTGTCCAAAAAGTATTAAACTCACAGAGTTTGGCAAATTACAGATAAGGAGCGACATAAACTATTTCCCTGCAGCCTTGATAGTTGGACATTGGAAAATGTTGAAAACTGTTTCACTGCAAATATTCTGAATATTTAACTTTTTCTTTAAGAAAATGTTATTAACAGGGAGCAAAATGAGTTTCTAGGATGGTATTTTTATGTTGGTGAACTTAGAGACGAGTGAGAGTGCAATCCAAATGCAGTATTTATTAAACAATAAAGGACAAGGATAGATCGTATTTTTTATGAGTTTAATGCACATGAATGGCACAACAAAGTCGTTATTACGTGTGGGAAACTTGAAATTTTCTTTAAGCCCTGAGTTTCCGAGTTGGGGGTGTGTCAGTGAAAAAACGTGTCTGATGCAATGGACGCAGCCAAATACAATAGATATGCAGCGTCTGTATTGGCTGTAAATTTGCTGACATTAATAAAATGATTATTTTTTGTAATATATAATAAAACTACATAAGTTACATATACAAAATATTATAATTACCATAAAATATATAATAATGCAGTTTACATCACCTTTGTAAATTGAATAAAAACAGAAAAAGCAAAAACACAATGATGCACATTCTTTAGTCATCATTTTGTAGATTCAGTTTAAAAATCGTTGAATTTTATGTAGAAAAGATAAATCGCCATCTTGTTTTGACCAAAGTGACTTGAACACACCTGAAGTCGTAATGACGACTTCTCAAATTGTAAGTACGAAAATCCCAGGAGGACTTAACGCAGCATCAGAAACCACCACAGAACAGAGGCAGCCAACACAACATAGGACAAGACCTGACAAAGAACACAAGAAACACAAGGACGTAAATACACAGGAGATAACAAGACTAACTAGACACAGGTGCAGATAATCAAGGGAGAAATAAGGGAGACCAAAAAAGCTACAAAAAGACTACAGTAGCCACGTTTACATGTACACATTTTTTGTCATTGCGATTAAAATCATTCTGATTGAATGATTCAGTAGACTGTTTACATGAGACCGATGTGGTGTTTATATGTGCTGGCGCCTTCAATTCTGGGACATGCTAATAGTGTACAATGAAAACAAATACAAATCACCAGAGTAAAAATGTCAGTATTTGTGTTTATATTTTTAACAGCTGTATGCACTTGCTTAGAATAAACAGACTAATATTTGAATCCCTTGCGTTCATTTGAGTGCTCAGTCATGTGGCCAGAACACAACACATACTCACTCATACGGCCGTCTTCTCATAACGTACAAGAACCAAATTGATTTCTCGTTTGAAGTTTCTAATAACTAAGTTGCACAGATATATCTACCAGATAAAATGATAAACACAATATAGCTTGATCTCAGCCAGCTGATCAACACATATCATCATATCGCCCTAATTTCTTAATGTTAAAGTATGAAGGAATAAAATAGCTGTGACCCTCTGTAACACAGCTCTGAAATGAATTGCTTTGTGATACTGAAATGTTTTACGGTACTTAAATGGAACAAATACACAATTTCTTAATCAAGAGTTGCTGAACATTGAATCAAAGCATGTGATCTCTGATCGCATGTAGTTGCTGACGATCACAAAATCATGTAGTTGCTTTCTTATGTGCGCTGTTTTACCGGTTTCACTTTCGCTTTCGAAATCTATCGTGTTTAGCAAGGAGGGGAGAGGATAGACGGGGGCAGGGCCTGCAAATGCCCCCCACCTTGGTGTGACACTTGTCCTGCTTGACGTAGACGCAAAGTAATCGGTTTTAACATGTTTACATGGCAGAATTTTAATTTTGTTCAGTTTATTAAAAGGTTTATCCCACCCCTCTCAAACCAATTACAATTTCATTTGGTCTGAGCATTTTTTATTCCAACTGAGGTGTTTATATGGAGCATTTTCATTCGGATTGGACTTTTAAACTGATTACAGTGCTCCATGTAAAGGCACCTAGTGACACACCAGACAGAAAAGCTTTTAAATGTACTGTAAATTTATTATTTATACATCCTACATTATTTTTTAGTCAAATAGTTGTAAATTGTTGAGTTTCACTCTGACATGACACAGCAAGCTGTCACTGGACCATTTCTATTTTGTCATATAGTATGTCCATTTATGAATGTTATAGATGACCTGTTGATACAGCAGTGAACACAAAAACCTAAAGCCACTTAAAGGGACTGTGAACATTATAAGATAACTAGTATGAGTTTTTTTCTTGTTTGTGTGTTTTTGAGTGTTGTGTGTGTGTTGAGCAGGAGCTTAGGCTGTAATGGTGTGTTTTCTTGTCTCTGCAGGTTTGGCAGTGGGCTCGTGCATCTGTAAGCAGGGATACGCAGGTGAGAAGTGTGACAGGTGTGCGTCTGGATATACAGGATTCCCTCTGTGTGAGCGATGCAACTGCAGCAGTGAAGGCAGCATTAACCAGGATCCCTGCCAGCCGCCCTGTGTGTGTAAGGTACGACACGTGTTACCACATTAACACTGGCCTCCCTCTGCTTATGATGACTGCACTCACTGCTACTGCATCACTACCACATAGGCATGGACTGTATAACCAAAATATTACTAGCCTTTTTCTAGTTTGATTATTTAATGTCAACTTGGAATAGATACTTGTGCACCTATTATGTTATTATCATATTTTATAGTTTTCCTCTGAGTCTGTGGCAGCCGGTGTGGTCAAAAGTTCAAAATTGTACATTATCTCATTATATCATAACTTTTGCATCTTGTGCTCTAAAAATGTGTTTTTTCCTCTTTGGTCATTTTAAAGACACACTTTTTACAGTGCAAAATTTGCCTCACAAAATGTATTGATTCGATTTTCCGAGAAATGGCTTTGTGGAGGTCAGTGCGATTCCTCGGGTGTGTAGGTTGGGGTCGTGGTGTTTAGATATTTATGGATGCCAATCTGTGTTTCTGAAATCTGCTGTTCACAGGATGCTTTCAGAGTTTATCCTGCATCAGCCAATTACAAAGAGTGGTTTCTAGAGCAACCGTGCAGGATGAACTTTGACCCTGGTTAGGTTAATTATTGAGATGCAGAAGATCACACATACACAGTTTGTGGGAAGTACAGAGAACCTGCAGCATTAATGATTTAAAAGCAACAAGTCCTAATGTCTAGCACAGAGATAATTAGACTCACTGATCAGTTAGCTCAGTGAGGAGGATCTTCATTCTTCGAACCGCACCATTGAGCAGGCAGATATTTTTGTATAATAGGAATTGAAGGTGGGGGGAGTGATTAACCAGTGCTCTTCCCACCCTTTATACTGCGACTGACGTGAGTCCCTTGAGCTGCTCCCGGGCGCCACAACGATAGCAATATGGCTGCCCACTGCTCCGGGTGTGTGTTCATGGTGTGTGTGTGCTCTTGAATATGGTATGGGTCACCATACTTGTCCTTTCCTTTCCTTGCTGGATGGCCATAAACTCCTTAAAACATCAGTACTCTAAAGAACAAGGAGGAACTTCAAATAGAGGAAGACGAGATACACTGAAGCTAAATATTTAACCTTGACATTTATTCATTTAGCAAAAACTTTTAACCAAAGAGACTTACAAATATGTTAGCTACCTAGTTCACACAAAAATAGATTGGATTGCACTTTCATAATATAGAAGTGAGTACTTTAATATTGCTGCAGTGTTTGTCTTTTTGTTTGTCTGGTAGTGTTGAGGTGATAGGACTGGTTTCTGTCCTCTTACATCCTCTATTGCCTCCGGAGTCCTCAGGAGGATTTGCTAGTGCTGAGCTTCAAAAGAAATCAGACCTGGCTTATGATCATTATGGTCAAAGCACAGTAAATGGACAAGCTCTCAGCATCTCAGCACAGATCGTTGGCCGGTAATACAGACAGCATAACCTCTTGTGCCTCACTGGGTGCTGATACTACCAACTGGACTGAATGGATTTTAAATTGTTCATGAAAGCAAGAACGGTGGTGGTCATCTAGCAGTTTTGTGAACAACAGATGGTGCAACTGAGGAGATAATACAGTTGAGGACACTGTTTGGGTCCCAAATATTGGGTCCCATGTGCTGATTGTGCAAATGTAAACACTTTAAATTTTAAAGTGCAACCGCACATAGGGGTTTGCATTATCAGTGCTGGCGATCTTCTGTATATTGTTATTTTTTATTTGCTTTAAATGTTAATGAGCCTGTTACTTTAGCCGCATTTAGCCACTAAACTTGCTAACTAGCACGTTATTAGGAAAGGCGATTGCAGAGATTCGTAAAAAAAACAAACAAAAAAAAACAACTTATACTCACTTCTGCTGTGAATCTGGATCACGAATGATTCGCGCGAAAATAGACACATTTATGTAGATCAGGAGGTGCATTCCCTTCACAAACAAACGTAATCCACTGCATCTTCAGCGGCTCAGATGTCGGGAGTAAATGACGACCACTGTGTTCATTATTACAACCAGTAACACAACACCTCAATCGCTCAATCTGAGATATTCTTGATATTCTAACTTACATACCTGCTCCGGCATCGAAACAATGGAGGTCGGACTGTTACAGCTGATCTGAGGTAAGACGCTCATGTCAATCAACTATCGTGGGAGTGGCCTCTGTGGGTGTGAGGCCACAACGACAGGCATCTGAGAACAGCTCGATTTGATAAAAGAATGGACTGCATGGATTTTTATCATTAAAGGGTAGATGTGTACATACACTGCCAACACACGTTAATGTTCAAACAACATGAAAAAGTGAAGTTTGCATCCGATGACCCCTTCAAAGACCAAATAAAAGTTCAGCACTTTTTTTTTGTACTGATGTATAAAGTAGGCTAGCATTTCATCAGATCTACATGAATCATTCAAATAACCTATTTTGAATTCAAAACGGCAATTTACAGCTAAGCGTATAGTTTGCATCTCTGTTAACAATTTCCTCAGTTTCTCTTGAATGTAAACTGAACACCCTCTAACAAACATCCTGCGACTATATTTTTGAGCGACAGAGATAATCGAGCGACAGAGATAATCGGAAATGAACTGATAATATGCTTAATCGCTTTGCCCTCTCAAGCAACAAACATTAAATGTTAAAAATGATTCAGTTTGGTCATGTGACAGTGTCTGTGACAGTAATGACAGGGTGAGCTGTTAATATGTTGTTAAACAAAAGTACAATCCATTAAACACACTATACTTCAGTCCCTCACTGCCTCATTTTTTCCAGTCAAAAATTAAATCTGGTACTACCCTGATGAAGGTCTGTGGCACCATTAGCTTTCTACAGACTGTTCAGCCTGAATAAGATGACCAGTGGACCTTTATCGCAGCGGAATTGAACACCGGAAGCACTTGTCGAAGCAGTGTGTTGATTCTTCCGGTTATGTATATTTTTCAATATGCTGTAATCACTAGTTGAATAAAAGCCTGTTAAAATGAGCATCTGCAGGTTGATTTCAAAATCTGGACATTTTCAGAGACAGGCGAAGAAATATACTGATGATTACTGTGCACAGAATTTTCCAAACGCAACGGAACTTGTAGTTTTAATCCAATGTACCGATCTGAGAAACCCATGGCTCATAAACATGCATGATTTCACCACACTGCGTCAGTGCGTGCAGTGAGTGTGGGACCTGATGAATAAAATCAGAATCAACATATTTATTTTTTTTTATTTGTATTAAATTTTGTTCTTTATTCTGTCATTTCATTTAATTTCATTCACAGTCATTTCACTGTATGTAATTCACGTTTATGGCAAAATTCTTACTCAAATCACGCTGTCAACGCGTTATACTGTCTAGATTAATTAGCTAAAATGTTCAACATTGTTATTTCTTTAAGGCAACGCCCGCGCATTCATTCATCTATTTTAATACCGCTCTTATGAAAATTAACCATGGTATGTGTAGTAAAACTTTGGCAATACAATTGGAAATCAGTCCGCAGAAAAAATAAAAATATAACATGGTTACTATATTTACTATAGTAAATCTATGGTTAATTTATGTTTATTTAAAATGTATTTTAATGTAAACAGGTATAAAATATGATGAGAAAAACATTGTTAATGAGAAGACGAAATTGACTGCAGCAGGTTAAATTTATTTACTATTCAGAATGCACATTTGGAAGATTGGAATATATTAATTGCAACATTTCAGCAGGTGATATGAGATGTAGGCCTAAACATCCTCAGTTTCGAAATGCATACTCCACGCGAACGTGCTTCTGCGTAATATTTTAGAAGGACCTTAATTCTTCCCACGCATCTCATCCGTGTCAGGAAATCGTGAAAACTGAGGCAGTGTGTCATTGTTTAGAATAAAAGCAGCCAAACACACTGCAGTAACGCCGACGAAAGAAAGGAAAGAGAGGATTCTCCCATTAGTTTTCATTGCGTTGCGATGGGACCGGAAGTGGGGATACACTGCTTCGCTTTCCGGATATAGGAAGTGAGATAAAGGTCCATTAACCAAAAAGGCATTGAATCTAAAAGGCCACCATTCAGGTTGTAAGGAATCCCACATAAACTTGTAGTGACATCCTCAATAAATGGAGATGAAAACAGTCGTCTACATGCTCCAGAAGAAATTCTGCAAGATATTCTAAGATAAACACAGAAAACTGCTGGCTTTGTGATGTCTGGCCTGTTCAGATGTGCCATATTCCTGCATATTAACCAAATGCTCAGTGGATGCTGTCACAACCAGGACTGAGAGGAAACAGTTGGTAAGGGAAACAGACCAGGGGTCTCATTTATAAAACTCTACATAATTTTCTAGATTTTGCTTGCACACAAAAGTTTGAAGATTCACCCCGTCTCATCCCCGAAATCACCATATATGGAGCTTACAACGCCTAGTTTTACTATGTATAACCTCATCTGCATATCATTTCCATGCACATTCCCATCCACGTGACACCATGTTTAACACTGTCAAAGCTACATTAAGAAAATAAGAGATACGGACTACAAATGCCATTTGTGTCATACACATTAATTTTTATTGCTAAAATCAGCTGTAACAGTCAGACCTCAGGAGCAGGGATGTAAGTTAGACAAGAATATCTCCGACTGAGCAATTGAGTTGTTGTGTTGCTGGATGTAATAATGAACATAGTGGTCGTCATTTACTCCCGACATCTGAGCCGCTGAAGATGCAGGGGATTACATTTGTTTGTGAAGGAAATGCACCTCCCGATCTACATATATCCGTTCGTGCAAATCATTCGTGATCCAGCTTCACTTACAGCAGAAGTGAGTATAAGGTTTTTTTTTTATGAATCTTCACGATCGCCTTTCCTAATAACGTGCTAGTTAGCAAGTTTAACGGCTAAACGCAGCTAAATGCGACTAAAGTAAACAGGCTCGTCACTCCACAGTGAGAAGAGAGGGCGGGGCGAGCAGAGCTCATTAACATTTAAAGCAACCTCGACTAGAACAGGATGATTAGGTAAAAAAAGGTGTTAAAGCATGTTATAGACTTTTCATTAAGACAATAAAGAATCATATCAACTTGTAGAAAATGGGCATCCGATGACCATGATCTTTTAGCTATTTTAGTGGAAACAGACAGGCCTATATTTATTCCAGTGTACTGTTTAAAAGGAAACGTGCAAATCTTATCGTTTTCTTCCAGTTGTATCCTTCAAATACAGTGGAATTTTTTCATAATGCTGTAGAGATGCTTTCACATAACATCAACACCTCCATGCAGCTGCGGTTTTACAGTAAGCTATTATCATTGGACGTATTCATATCAGTGAATGAACTGTTTGATCACTAAATCCAGCAGTACCCGCCATATTATTAAAATAAGTGTGAATCATTGATCATTGCTCTCACTAAAAATATTTTCTCATAACATGAGAACTGCAGTTTAGTTTAAATATTAATTATTGTACACCTATAGCACTATTTGCTATCATTAAAATATAGCATGTCACATGAAAGCATGCCACCACAAATATGTCTAAATTCATGATTTTTGTTTAACTTCTGTGTAATGTCTTTATGTAATTTCTGCTTATCTCAATTAATGAGAGTGGAATACTTAATGTAAACATGTATATTGAAATGAAAACAGAGTTTAACTTTATTACTTTTTTTACTCCAGGAAAAAGAGTACATACTTACGCCAAGTTTATTTTTTATAAATCCCGATATGTACATGGAAAATTGCGTACGCAAGGTTTATAAATGAGACCCCAGGACATGTACCTTCTTATGTAAAACAGATGCTAAAGACTGACATATGACATCAGCTTGCATGAACAGTGCAGGTCCCAAATGTGTCAGTGTGGTTCAACAAAAAGCAACCATGAAGGATCTAAAGAACAGTTTTATTAAGAAGAGATTTTTAGATCTGGTCTTAGTTTAATTTTGAGAGGTGAGATAAACTGATCAGGGAACAATGAAGTTTGGAGATCAACTACAGCATTTACAGCAGTCTTGTAAGCTGGTGCAGGGGAACTAGATGAATATATCTAAATCTGAAGAACCAGACTTTCAGACGTCTGGCTGAAAGAGCTTCTGCAGAAAGTCTGCTGTCTGAAAGTCTCACATGAGGCCTGGAGAAGATCCACAACTTCTGGAAGCCTGACAACATTAGCTACAGGGTGTTGGAGATGTGCACCACACAGAGTCAGAGTATACAAAACTCAACATCTGAACTAAGAAAAAATCCATAGGAAAATGGCAGAAAATTACCAGTACCTTTTCTGTTAAGTTTACAAACATGTCATTTATCCCTAAAACACAACACGGTACATTAGGCCCTATTTTACAGACTTTTCTTCGAGTCTACTGGACAAAAGAGTTGGTTGTTAAGTTTCCAAAGTTCAGTCCTTCATTGGGAAAACACTGCTGTTGTATAACCCAGGAGTCCACATGGACAGTAAATCAGACTTTAGAGCTGAGCTCTTCTCAAACCACCAAAACAGCCTCTTCTTCCTGTAAAGATGGCAGGTGGGAATCCAGAGGCCCCTAATGATTGATTTCAGTCTCATCGGGGGATTTTAAAATGTTCCAGCAGTAGAGTAGGGGAGTGAGTCTTATGCAGTGAAACATGCAGCAGACCCAGTGATTCATCCTTTCCAAAGTAGGTGGATGTTTGCATGAGTGATCTGACAACCAGACAGTAGATCCAAGAAAGTAACAACAGCCGTTAAATGTTATTAATGTTAATAAAAGGTTAAAGTGTTTCTATGGCACCTCCAAATTCAGCATAAGAGTGCAGCGCTTCATGTGAAAGCTGTAGTACAGTTAGCCGCACTGATTTGATCGCTCAGTATCAGACACACATCTGATGTCGCCTTTGTTCTGAAAAATGAAATACTGCTTTACACTTTGATGTTATCATGAAAAAAAAAAAATACTGCACTGAAAAAAAAATAGAGAGAGAAAAAAAAAATGAGCCACTTCAGCTTTAATGCAGGACCAGTTGATCGAGAAGGGTTTCACAGGATTTCTCTCAGCACTCCGGATGGATGGATGAACAGATGAAGAGTGAGTGGAGGTGAAGCGTGTTCGGCGTTGCCCAGATGAAGAGGCTGTGATGGTCAGATTATAGAGGCAAGCGTTCAGCTCTGTTCAGTAATGGCTGGGCTCAGGCAGAGTGCCAGTGTAAATGGAACATTAAGAAACATCAGTAAATGACACCCACAGACGGGATGGACTCGCTCCAGGTGCTGCAATCTGATGCCAGACTTGCCAATAGCTGTAATATACAGAAATAAATGAAAGTGTCAGAACACAGTCTGGTGACTGGAACGGAGAAGTTCATCTGAGAGAGTTTCTCACGCTGTATGAAATGTTAGTGCTGGATTCACACAGGAGGGTTGATTGACAATCAGAATTTGAATCTGAAATAGGTTAATCACAACACACAGCAGGATGAATTCATTCAAATGACTCTATTTACTGAAAAATGAAACTGGAGGACTTCAGGATTAATAGTAGGTCTGCGGGTGATATTGTTTAAGTGAGCGTCCTGTCAGAGAAATTGTTATGTACACTCTAATTGATTTAAGATAATAAACATGTAAGATTTTAAAACACTTTTTTAAAGAAATTGATATTTGTGACCCTGGACCACAACATTTTTCCACTGATGTATGGTTTGTTAGGATAGGACAATATTTGGCCAAGAGACAACTATTTAAAAAAAAAAAAATCATCTTTAAAGTTGTCTAAAGTAAGTTGTAAGGAATGCATATTACTAATCAAAAATTAAGTTTTGATATATTTGATATATAAATTGGAAATTTACAAAATACTTCATGGAACATGATCTTTACTTAATAAGCTAATGATTTTTGGCATGAAAGAAAAATCAATCATTTTGACCCATATGCAGTGTATTTTTGGCTATTGCTACAAATATACCCGTGATACATAAGACTAGTTTTGTGGTCCAGGGTCACATTTTTATTCGACAAGGGCACATTAAATTAATCCAAAGTGACAGTAAAGACATTTATGTTGCTAAGAAATATTTCTGAACTTCTGTTCATCTGTGAATCTGTAAAATAACATTTATCACCGTTTCCACCAAAATATTGTGCAGCACACCTGTTTTCAACATTGATAATAATCAGAAATGTTTATTCAGCAGCAAATAAGCATATTAGAATGATTTCTGAAAGATCATGTGACACTGAAGATGGGAAAAAATAGCTGAAATGCTGAAAATTCTGCTTTTCACAGAAATAAATTAACTTACATTTTAATAGAACTTACAATATATTCATATAGAAAACTTTTTTTTTAAACATTTATATTTCACTTTTTTCAGTATTGTTGATTAAATAAATGCTGCCTTGGTGAGCAGAAGAGACTTTGTAAGAAAACTCGTACTGAAGTATAGGCTATATTTTGGCAAGCCATAAACTTATTTCAAATTTCGGCAGTAATTTTAAATGGTGTTACAAGAGGACCTGCAGCTATTGAAATAAATGAAATGGAAGAATAATGACTTTTCCTTCACTGCAGAGGTTTGTGCACCTGTGTGTGTGTTTAAGTAACACACTTCCCATGGGTTGGTGCTGCTTTAACAGTGTTTAATAGTGCATGCAGCCCAGTTTCACTCAACTCTCTCTCTCTCTCTCTCTCTCTCTTTCTCCAGGAGCATGTGGAGGGACAGAACTGCGACCGCTGTAAACAGGGATTCTATAATCTCCGTGGAGACCATCCCCATGGATGCGAGAAGTGCTACTGTTCTGGTCTAGCCAGCCTGTGTACTGAATCCCACTGGGACTACAGTAATGTAGGAGACAAGCCGTTTCATTACAAGTGTGTGTGTGTGTGTGTGTGTGTGTGTGAGAGAGAGAGAGAGAGAGAGAGAGAGGGGTCTCGTTTCTCATTAGTTACACTATCTTAAATCTCTGCTTGGCTAGTGGGATTCAGTCTTATTAAGCAGTAATGGCTGTTCTTACACACACATGCACACACAAAAGATTCACATGGATATTTTCCAGTTTAATGAGTGAACAAAAGTTGCTGGTCATCACGTTTAGAAGTGAACTGTCACGAGCACAGGCTTTACACATATGCAAAGTGGACAGAAGTTAGGAAGGGTGAAAGGTTAATAGTGTATGGGGCTATGACGTTTTTTCAACAATTTGTGAGTATGTGTGTGAGAGCATCTGTCTGTACAATTAAGCTGACCTTGATTTGTCTTTTCAGAGCTCTGCTAGCTTTAATTACGGCCGCTTGTGTGTGTGTGTGTGCATTCTGATGTACAGGCAGATCTTAATGACTTTAAATGTCCTTATTAAGTGGCCAAACACATTATTGATTCTGTCTAATCACACACAGTCTTACTGAGAAACGTAATGCTAAACTACCCTGAAAAAGGCCTAAAGATTGATGCGCTACTGACAGTATTTCACATAATTTTACTAATTTCCACCAGTGCTGCAGTTATAATGCAGGAAATTCCTGTAAATAGTTATTCACTATAACAGGTTGAATGAGTAAATGGATCCACGCAGATGAACAGATCAGATCAATCTTTCTGTCAGATTGTAATTTCACTAACAACGCCAATGAAGTAAAAGAGATGATAGCATGAAAACTTTTATAGCAGGATTAAACTTTATTTATTTTGGGTTTCATTCTCATTTTTGAGTTGAATTGAACTGAACTGAATTGAAAAATTCAGGCTGTTAAACAATGAAACACTGCAGTGCACCATCCACAGTAGTATCCTAGTTAAGTATAAAAAAACAATATATGTTTTTTTAACTGTATATGTTAAAAAGCAATATAAACAAAGCAATATGAATATAATGCACATAAATGTATCAATTTAATAACTGAAAAGAAACAAAGGCATTCATTAAAAAAGAAATACTACTGACTGTTCCCTACTCATATAAAAAACTAAATGTTTAATTTGTTTCAGATAAAAGTGCTTGTTTTTAGAGACGTTAATGCACAGAACACTTAGCATTGTGTCCTTTTAACTGTGTGAGTCTCATCAAGCAGACAAAAAAAAAAAAAAAGTTAAAGAGATAGTTAACAGTTGATGGTAGCCACTGACTTTCATAACTGGGGCGGGGAATATCTTTTTTTGTGTGTTCAACAGAAGAAAAAACTCATACAAGTGGAAAATTAGTAAACAATTAAAATTTTGGGTGAACTGTCCCTGTAATAGCATTCTCTTTAAAATCAGAGCACAATGTGATATGAAGTGACAATGATGTGAAATCAATAACTTCTAAATGCATTCAGAAACAGTTGCAGATCTTTCATTTGTATGTTTTTTTAGGCTTAGAGTACATTAGTCAAAAGTAAAAATAGACCACGTCATCTGTCAAGCTTACTTGAAAATAGTATAAATAAACAAAAATAGACATAAAACACTTCACAAAAAAGAAACATAAAGGCTTCAGACCTCCGTTTTAATAAGAACATTACAGTACACAAGAGGAGAACCTCTGATCCACACATAAGATTAAATGCCTGTCGATTGTAGTTTCTTTAAGAAAACTGCAGTCTAGCCTCTTCAGTCACAGACTAGATCATAGACAGATCAAATTGGTCAAAATTATCAAGAAAATTAGCCAGAATAAGGATGACGGATGTTTGATAGATGTCACATTACCACAAGATAACCTTCTCACTTCCAAATCTGGAATGTTTACAGTGAAAAACGGTTTAGTTTAATGAAAATTAAAATTATCAGAACAAAATAATAATTGTATTAACTGGTTACCAGCATTTGATGAATTTATTTTAAATTATTTAAAAATAATTTTCAGTCAGAAAGTCTTGTTCCCAGTTTTAATATGTTAATTTGCATTGTCGTGGAAATTAAACACATTTTTTTTTTTCTGTAATATGAATAAAAAGTGTGTAAATGGTCCTGTACACACAGCATTGCCATCAAGAGTGTAACAGAACAGAAAACACTTCATTTAACTAAAAATATACATACTGCAGATATTGCAGGTTGAATCAATATATGAATCAATACAATATACCACATCAATATTCCTGATATTAAATCAATAGATGCTGACACCAAATATAGATTGTTTCATTATTATAAAATAAGTATTGATATTGTTGTTGTACACAATGAACTCTTTAATAGACCATATAATGAACTCTTTCTTCTCTCACAAACAGTGACAAAACTTTAATTTTGAGGTCGTTTGATCAAACATGCAAAAATATTTAGAATGTTGCAGATAAGAGAAAGGATACAGGCAAAAAGTACGGATCATCAGGGGTGCACATACATTTTCCGGTCTGGTTCTAATGAGAGCACCTGAACATTTGGTTTGGTGCTCACACTGCACATAGTATGACTTATTAAATATAACTATTAAAAAAATAGTAATAATTGTATTATTGCACTTTATTTAATTACTTTTTTTAAAATAAAATAAACAATTTAATGAATATGGTGTGTTTTAGGTATACTATTATATATTAAAATGAAAAATGAATAATAAATAAAAATGCAATTATTTAATAGTACACTTTAAAATACAATGCTAGTATTTGCATTTTCTTTTTCTCTCTCTCTTTTTTTACTGTTTTATTTTTATATGAATTTGCAACATTTTTAAACCTAAAGTCAGCAAGCTTTTATTTTGGCTGTTTGCCGGCAAATGCCCTGCCGGAGAAAATTAAATGTCATTGAATGTTTTGCATTTCCCTCTGAAACAGCAACGTGTAGCCGTCAGCGCTGATAGCCTTGTGGGCAGTGCGTCGACATATGTTCCAGTTGCACTTTGGGTGTCCCGAGTATGAATCTTGCCTTGTGGACCTTTCCGGATCCCGTCCCTCTCTCTCTCTTCCTCTTACTTCCTGTCATACAGGGGTTGGACAGTGAAACTGAAACACCTGGGTTTAGACCACAATTAGTATGCCGTTTGGCCTCCTTTTGCAGCCAATACAGCATTATTTCATCTTGGGAATGACAAATACAAGTCCTGCACAGTAGCCAGAAGGATTTTGAGCCATTCCTTTCGCAGAACAGTGGCCAGGTCACTATGTGATGTTGGTGTATGAAAACATTTCCTGACTCGCTCCTCCAAAACACCCCAAAGTGGCTCAATAATATTCAGATCTGGTGACTGTGCAGGCCATGGGAGATGTTTAACTTTACTTTCATGTTCATCAAATCACTCTTGTCACCAGTCTTGCTGTGTGTATTGGTGCATTATCATCCTAATACACGGCACCACCTTCAGGGTACAATGTTTGAGCTATTGGGTGCACAAAGTCAACCTTCACACTCTGCTCTTATTGGTGGAATGTGCGATCAGTAAAGACTGGCCACCAGGCTGCATAAATATAGCCATGAAACCTCCAACACTATATTGGCCAGTGTTTCAGTTTCATTGTCCAACCCCTGTATCTCCACTGTTCTATCAAGAAAAATGCAAAAAAAAATAAAAAAATAAAGGCAACATGTAGCCTATATTTATGGTTTCATTTCATATACAGTATTACAGTTAGTCGATCTAAAATGGTAAGTTGTGCATTAGCAGCTGTCATCCGTATTGATACGCAAATGAGCGTTACTTTTTTTTTGTTTTGATCGCACATGCTGATGATGAATGAATTTGTTGCAAAGCTGACTGCTCCAATCGAAATGGAGAATGACTGATTATGAGGTTATGAAATGTCAAAAGAGAGCTGCTGGACCCTCTGCTAAAATGATAACACACACTTAATACTTAAAAATATCTTTTGTTGTTTGCATATGATGACCATATAACCATTAATTTGTCTGTATCACTGTTGCCCCAGTGAGAAATGTGAATGTTTGGTGTGTTTGTTTGCAGGTGACAGATATGTCTGGATGGTATCTGACAGGAGCGGATGGGGAGGGGCTTGTGTGGGCGGTGCCCAGCAGAGAGACAGCCCACCAGGTCACCGTGAGCCAATCAGATGCACAGACTTACCTGAGAGCACCATACTACTGGAGCGCCCCGCCTGCTTACCTGCACAAGAAAGTGAGTGAGTGTGTGTGTGTTAGTATTAATCAGTGCCGGCACATGGGCTGATGTATAATGTGCTGTAATGATGCCGTCACATGACCACAATACACACATCATTTATCATCATTATGTTACAGGCTCATTTAGCCTTTCATTTGCCCTTGATTTAACTTCAGTGTCTGCAGGGGGAGAGACACAGCCAGGGACTTTAAACACGCGGATAATGGGAGTGTGAAAAATTAAATCAGAGGAGTGTATAGAATCGAACTGCCTGAGAATCACCTTCATTTGGGGGGGATGGGGGGTGGGGGGGTTCATACTTACATAATAAGCCTCTATGAAGTAGTATGCAGTAGTATGCTACTGTGATATTAAGACAAAACCATTCATTTTCTAATCGGTGTTTTTGTAGTGGTTTCAGTCAATTGTTTTGGATTAAGTTTTTTTTTTTCCCCCATTGAAGCATAAATCTCAAAAACAGCACGGCTGGACACAAAACACTCAAACATTCCTTCAATCACATGACACGGCACTAAAGTTCCTCTCAATCAATTCAGTTGATTGTGGGTAAATATCCACTTCATCCAGCCCTCGTTTGCTCTCTGTGTGTCTTTAAATATCATGATGCTGTTGTACTGACTGAGAAACTGCTCCAAATGATTCAATGAGAGAGAGAGATTATGAATCTATCCAGATCGCTTTTAAAACCTAAGGCCACTCTTTTAAAATGTTAACTGATGTTGTGTCATGTGAATAAGAGGCTGTTTACACTGAAAGTTTTTTTGTGTGTTTTCTGCCATAAACGTGCAGATGGATCTGCTGAGGCCTTTAAAAAAACATCTGAAGATGCACCTCGTGCACAAGAGCTTAAAGGGTTACTCCACCCCTAAATGTAAATTTTGCCATTAATCACTTACCCCCATGTCGTTCCAAACCCGTAAAAGCTTCGTTCGTCTTTGGAACGCAATTTAAGGTATTTTGGATGAAAACCGGGAGGATTTTGACTGTCCCATTGATTGCCATTTAAATACCACTGCCAAGACCCCAAAAAATAAGAAAGGCATTGTCAAAATAGTCCATCTGCCATCAGCGTGAATATGCTGTTTTCATTCAAATCAAAACGCAATTAAATGGGGAAAACGTATCCGCGTGACGCAGCTGACAGAGAACACCGTACGCTGTTTGCATACAGGGGATACTCTCCAAAATGGCGCTGCGGTGATGCGGAGGAGACAAATTGTTGAATAAAGTCATTATTTTTATTTTCTTTGCATACAAAAAGTATTCTTGTCACTTCAAAAAATTCAGATTGAACCACTGATGGCAGATGGACTATTTTGACAATGCCTTTCTCATTATTTTTTGGGTCTTGACAGTGGTATTTACCTGGCAGTCAATGGGACAGTCAAAATCCTCCCGGTTTTCATCCAAAATATCTCAAATTGTGTTCTGAAGATGAACGAAGCTTTTATGGGCTTGGAACGACATGGGGGTAAGTGATTAATGACAAAATTTTCATTCTGGGGTGGAGTAACCCCTTAAAGGGGTCATCGGATGCCCATTTTCCAAAAGTTGATATGATTCTTTAGGGTCTTAATGAAATGTCTACAATATACTTTGGTTAAAAATTCTCAATGGTTGTGTAAAACAACACCTTTTTTACCTTCTCAAAATGAGCTCTGCAAAATAAATAGAAGTCAGAATTGCGAGATTTAAGCTTGCAATTCTGACTTTTTTTCTTGCAATTGTGAGTTTGTCTCACGCTATTGCGAGTTTATATCATGCAGTTATGACTTTATTTCTCAGAATTGCGAATTTATAACTCGCAATTGTGAGTTTACATCTCACAGTTCTGAGAAAAAAGTCAGAATTGTGAGATAAGTCGCAATAACCTTTTTTTTTATTATTATTCAGTGGCGGAAACGGGCTTCCATAAGGAACAGATACCTTTAAGGTTTCATTAAAATGTCTTCATGTGTTCAAATATTAACCAGAGGAATAACATTCAAATTAAGACTAAGAATATACATTAAGAAAAAGCGGGTCAACATCAGTTCATGTGCTCTTTTTAGCCATGAACGAACATTAGAAGAATGAACAAACCCTTAATAGACACACACACACACACACAGAGCTGAGGACTCAACAAGACAGTGAACAAGATGAATATGCATATGATTGTCCTGCATATTCAGATGTGTGTTGTGCGAATAAAGCCTAAGCTGTTAAAGTGGGTCAGCATGTGCTGCTGATGTTCTTTGACCTCTGAACTCTCTCCACTGCTAATGATGCCATTACTCTAAGTTTAAAGGCACTGTCAGCATTCATCTAAAAGGCTTTTCATATCCACATAGATTGGGCTGTATGTTTAATTGACTTTTAAAGTTTTAAATGAAGGATTCATCCTCATCGCACTGACCAGTTACATATGTGGGGAAAAAAGTGTTTGTGGGTACATCTCCTGATGCCTGTCAAGAACATGCCCAAGTCAACAATTACAGTTTTCTTAAAGAAATGAAAGGCTATTTTTAAGATAATTAAGATTGTTTGCACATTAGTTTAATTAAAATAAAGTATCAAGTCCACCAAAACCTTATTATCATTTAAGGCAAACAAACAAACAAACAAAAAAACACTTATTGGCCCTAAAAATTAAAAATAGACTTTGTAAATCTGTGTATCATTCATCCATTCGTTTTTTTTAATACTGAAAGAAGAAACATGAGAAAACTGCCTTTTTTTCAGAAAAACAACTTGATTTTTCTTTTTTCATTCAGGGGTGGAAAAACGAATAAACGGCTTGAATATTTGATTTCTACATTCAAACCATGCCGGCGTCAGTTTTTCCGCAGTTTCACGCAGAATAATAGTCCTACACTGCTGCAGTTGAACTGATAAAATACACATTTATTGCAACCCACATTTAATCTTTTTCTCATCAAACAATCAGATTAACAAATGGCTCGACACAACCGTACCGGGGCAGAGCCTAGACAGGGCTTTCTTCTGTGTAGACATAAATTTACTTACGCTTTGCATTAGTGTGCAGGGTTTGATGGCTGTCATTTAGCCTACCCTGGTCGCCCAGTAACTTAAAAAAAAAAAAAGTTAAGATATAAATAATTAGATTATTTGTGCATTAAATATTTTTAAACCCTAATACAAAAAGGAAAGAATAGGCATTGACTTTGGTGTAGGCCTAACGTTCACACAACAACTGTCATTCTGATTATCTGACAACCGGAGGACAATAGAGATATTAAAATGCATACTCTTCTGAGGTTTATAAGGACTTGTGTTTTATTAAAACAAACACTGCCTTGTTTGCGGCGCAAACTGCTGCATACTCGCACACTGATGTGCAAAGCAAGATTTTTATATAGGCTTATAACTTGACATTTTGATTTGTTTCTAAAACCAAACCCTATACCCTCAGAACTGTTTGATATACTTCGCCATGATTTGCAAAGGATTGTTTTACGACACATTAAAAAAAAAGTAAAAGCCATGATTCTCTGCCATTAAAAGAGCAAGCATGACATTTTTTTCTTTCTTTATTTATTTATTGAAAGAAAAAAAAAAAAGCAGATAATAACAAGGTAAGTAACCTATAGTTCATACAGTTCCAATAAGTTGCAATGGGTTAAATAAACTCTAAGCAGATAAACACACCTTGTCAAGTGCAGACCAGTAGTGAAGTGTAAATACACAGCAGTCAGAGTTTTTCTTTTTTTCATTAATATGGGGTATTAATTGATGTCAAATAAAACTCTTTTATTTTCTCTGCCAACCAAATTTCCAGAGCAAGTCGTTGTGCATTCTCTCTGCGCTGTTCCTGTATGCACAAACACTATTAACATTTACTTCACCTCACTTCATGGCAAATCCTTAAATGAATGGTATTCAGAAAACAAACAAGAATAAAAAAAACGTAGCCATGTAAAATAAAAATATGCTAAATAGTGCTGTTACAAACAAAATTTATTTTAAACGCCAGAAGGCATTTATTTGAATCGACACTGAAACTGCACAGACGGTGGACTTGCATCTCTCATTAAGTCCAAATTTTCTATAACCTGTTTGTGATTTACCTGCTAAAATATTTTTGTAAATTCAAAATGACTGCAAAATTCATCCCTTTGAAAAATATAGACAACAACAGAATGCACTGCTTAAGTCTCCTTGAACATCTTTCTGGCCTCATGAACCATAACAGCTGACACCTCTACTTTTAACAGTCTACACTTTTCTACAAGATTATTTGATGTTAAATGCATTATATAAATTACTTTGGAATAAATCACAGCATGTTTCATGATAAAAAAAAACCTGACTTACAGTCCAGAAAATGCGCTAGGCAAATTATTTTGTGGACCCCCTGGCACTTTGAGAACAGCACACAGAAGAGAAGAAAGCCCCGTCTCTGCCCCGGTACGGGTTGTGTCGAGCCATTCGTTAGTGTGGTTGTTTGATGAGAAAAAGATTAAATGTAGTTGCAATAAATGCATTAATTATCATTTTAACTGCAGTAGTAGACGACTATTATTCTGCGCGAAACTGTTGAAGAGCTGACGCCGGCATGGTTTGATCTTCGGCTGACCAATCTGCAGAAAGGGGCGTTTTGTTCCCGTCCATGTGTAGTAATTGAATATTCAAGGTGTTTATTCATTTTTCCACCCCTGAACGAAAAAAAAAAAAAAATAAAAATAAAAAAACAAATGGACACAGGATACTCAGATTTTTGTATTCTCTTTGTTTTTATTATTATTTTTTTTCCTTTTTTTCTCCTCTGCTTTTGCAGTGTAATATGTATTAGAGGCCCCTTTCTGCCACAGAATTAAAAATAAATAAATGAAAAAAATAAAAATACTTTTTATCCTTTTTTCGCAGTTTTATGTTTATATTTCACAATTCAGACTTTTCTTCTCAGAATTGCCTGTCTATATTTTGCGGTTCTAAGTTTACATCTTACAATATCTTGCGATTCAGAATTGCAAGAAAAAGTCAGAATTCTGAGATAAAATGTTGCAATCAACTGAATCAACTGAAACAGGCTTCCACAACAGGCTTTTTATGGCTCTTGAGTCAGACACTGTGACACTGTGTATTTGATTAACTCTGGTGCATGTAAAAATCACAGTAGATTTAGATTGACATGCACTTCACACACATTGCAATGATTTTTAGTGCCGATGTGACATGAACTTCTATTTCACATGCTGGATCCTACAAGTTCATATAGATTCGCTCTTTATACTGAGTAGCAGCAAATTTGATCGGGTGTCTGGTAATAGTTTATTTCTATGGCAACAGCCTCCTTTGGTAAGATGACGTTAAATAAGAGACTACTTACTTCTACAGAAGCTTTCTGACATTTTTTTCATAGAGAGTTTAAATTGCTGTGGACAAAGTACACATTACCTGGAAATTGTGGGTCTTTACTACGGTCACAGATTTCACACATGGACAGGTGTTTCACATGGTGTGCTGGAGATTAGGTGCAATCATGGTTATGTGCAATTTGATATCCCTTTCTGGTGCATGCCACAAAAGTGGTTTTCAAATGATTTCCATGCAATTAAATGACAACACACAAAGGGCTTGTTAATAAAAGTTTGCATGTTTCACATAACCTTCAAAAGTATCCTTAAAAAAACCTTTAAAAAGTTCTGCATTCCAGTTGCATTTTATTGAAGCAATCCCACACAAGCAAGAGCTGTCATGCCAAATATCAGCTGTCAATCAGCTGTAGGTAATGCTGATATTCAGACCAGACTGTGAGTGTGATATTGCAGGTTATGCAACAGTTCAATAAACAAGTTGACAGTTAATATTGAGTAACATGCATTTTAGTCGCAATATTGCCAGTTACATTATTTTTTCTGCTCCATCAATAAAAAAGTATCCAGAGACACAGCAGAACACTAGAAATCACACTTTAGCTCTGTTTGTTCTGGAACGATTCAGTTTTTAAACAAATTGCAGAGATTCAAATGACTTGTTCATAAAAATAATCTGTCTCCCTCCTGAACAAAACATTTGAATAAATGATTCAGTTACCCAGGTGAAAAAAGGGCAGTAAAATACACTTCTTTTAAGTATACTTAGTACACTTTTATAATGTACCTAAAGTGCTTTATTTTGGCGCACTAATTTTGTACTTAATATGCTAAAAATGATTCTTAAGAACATGTGATATGTCAAATCACATCAAAAATATGAATATTTAACATACTTAAAACTATTTAGTTACCACTTGTAGTACAATTGAAACTATCCTTCATACGCACTTAAATATACTCATCCCATTATTTTTTTTATTGCCCACATATTTTTATAGATTAAATAATTAATTTCAAATGTATTGTAATTGTGTTCACTTTCCCTTTATATGATATACTTAATATTTAAATAGTGCAATCAAGTACACTATTACTATGTCATTAGTAGTTTTGTTCCACATTAAATATATAGCACTTCAAGTACTTTATGCTAAAAGTATACTACTGTTAAATCATGAATTTTGGTGCACATCTAAACACATTCTGAAACCTATTGCGTAGTCACTTCATCAATCTGTTGTTTTTCGTCATTAATAAATTAACTACTTAAATGTTAGAAATAATACATTTGATTAAAATTACTGTAAATGTAATTGTTGTAAATGTAAACACCCACAGATTGAGGATAATTACCCTTTTACCACATACAATACAACAATGCAGCACAGGTAATGTACAAACAAACAGTATCTCTTTCGTTAAAAACACTTTAAGAAGGACATACATTTATACTGTATTTTACATGAAAATCCAAATAGAATTTAGTGAAAGTATCTATAAAAATCCACTAAAATTTTATGTAAAGTGATCATGGCACACTTTTTAGCAATGCAGTTCCACAAGATTTCTGTATCTGACCACACTTAACATCAATTTAAGTGTTAGTGCTAATTAGTGCACTGTATGTACTTATTATAACATTACAAATATATTTAAAATAAAATAAATTTAATTTAAATGAAGGATAACTATATAAAAGTGTCTAACACTGAACTAATTTTTAAATTGTTCAAAGCACACTTTTAAGAAATACAAATAAAAATATACTGTTGTGGTAGTACACTTTATTTCAATTTAAATATCATTGGTATTTAGTATAATTTTGCAGTTGCACTGAAGTACTACTTAAGTAATATGTTTTTAATTAGTGTATTTACTGTATAGTGTATAAGTTGTACAATTTTATTTATATAAAAATTGTTACAAGAACGGTCTCTGTGGCTCCCTCTTCTCCCCGCCAGCGGGAGCCCTCTCCGGAGTTCTAGTCACTACATTTCCCACAATCCCGTGCCTGGGGCTCCACTTCCGGTTCCGGGTCCCTCCGGTTCACTCTTGTTTGTCGGCCATTTTAGAGCGTCGCGCCCGCCAGTTCTCTGCGAAGTTTTGTTAGTTATGCTATCAATCCCGAGCGTTTACCTATCGGACTGCTTACCCGTTGCCAACCGGACTGTTTATCGTGTATGTGAATCTCTGCTGCCTGCCCTTCATCGACCCTCGCTATCTCCTCGGATTAATCCCTTTGATCGCCGCCTGCCCCGACCTTTTGCATGGACTCTGACTACCCCGTTTGCTCTGCCTTCACTACACCAGTCTGCTGTTGTTGACCATTGCCTGCCGATATCGTTTGTGTTTGAAATAAAGTTGTTGCAGATGGATCCAACGTCTCCGGATTCCTCCATAACTGCGTCACAGAAAACTTCGCCACCAACGGATCCAGCGACAACGAGCCAGATCGCGTCAGAAGTATCCGCTCAAGCCTCTGTTCTGACGCGTCACCAGCAACAATTGGATCACCTCTCCGCACTCACCGAACAGCTTGTTCAGGCCATACGGGGGTTGCAGGTCGCGACCCCTCCCGCTCCACCTCCGGCCGCCATTCCACCCGCGGCGGCCGCGCCCATCACCGCGAGCCCCCGGCTAGCGTTCCCGGAGAAATTCGACGGTGCGCCATCCAAATGCAAGGGGTTTCTTCTCCAATGCACCCTGTTTGTCAGCCAGCAGCCGCATCTATATCCTACTGATGAGGGTAAGATTGCTTTCGTTTGTTCCCTTCTCACTGGTAGAGCTTTAGAGTGGGCCACCGCGGTCTGGGATGTGGGACGGCCCGCTTTTCCCTCGTTTGCTACATTTCTACAGAGCTTTAAGGAGGTATTTCAGCCCAAGCCAGAGAGCAGCGAGGCGGGGGAGCAAATTGTGGCTTTGAAGCAGGGACGACGTACAGCTGCCGATTATGCGCTAGATTTCCGTACGCTGGCGGCCCAGAGTGGTTGGAATGATGGTCCCCTCAAACTACATTACCGTAAGGGACTCAACCAGGACCTCCAGGTGGAGCTAGCATGCCGTGACGAGGGGCTAACGCTCAGCCAGTATATCGACCTCTCGATCCGGATCGACAACGTGATGCGCGCCCGCAAACCTGGCCGAACCTTTACCTCCCAACCCCCGACCCAACCACCCATCGCGACCGTTCCGGAACCCATGCAGCTGGGAGCAACTAAACTGACCGTGGAGGAGAGGGAGCGACGAATCAGGAATCATCTCTGTCTGTACTGTGGACAGCCGGGTCATCTCCGAGCCACCTGCCCCACCCGACCACCTCGTCCACCAACCTCGGTGAGTTCTGGTAATCTTCATCTTAGTCAATGTGAAGTACCTGTAATTCTCAAGACCAGGGACATTTCTGTGAGGACTACAGCACTAATAGACTCCGGTGCCGCCGGAAACTTCATAGACAGGGACTTTGTCAACACTAACCGTCTGCCTATTCTCTCTTGTGCTCCACCTGTGGCAGTGGCCGCCCTTGACGGGAGACCGTTAGGGACCGGCAGAGTTGAACACACCACCGATGACCTCATCCTCTGCTTAGAGCCGCATCACCAAGAAACCATCCGGTTTTTTATTATTTCTTCCCCCCGCACACCAATCATCCTCGGATTTCCATGGCTTAACCACCACGAGCCCATCATCTCATGGTCAGCAGGCACCATCGCTCATTGGTCCCCTCACTGCAAGCAACATTGTCTTCAGCCTATCCACCAAGCTAACTCCACGCCAACCTCCACCGAACTCAAAGATCCCATACCAGCCGAGTACCAGGATCTCCTTGAGGCCTTCAGCACCACCAAGGCGACCCAGCTACCTCCTCACCGCCCGGGGGACTGCGCCATAGATCTCCTTCCCGGGGCCGTCCCTCCCAAGGGACGCATCTTCCCTCTTTCGCAGCCAGAATCGGAGGCCATGAATCGGTACATCAAGGAGGAGCTTGCCAAGGGTTTCATCCGTCCCTCAACCTCTCCTGCTTCAGCTGGGTTCTTCTTCGTGAAGAAGAAGGATGGTGGACTGCGCCCGTGCATCGACTATCGCGCTCTCAACGACATCACCATAAAGTACCGCTATCCACTCCCGCTGGTACCCCCAGCCTTGGAACAGCTACGCTCGGCCAAGATCTACACCAAATTGGACCTACGATCTGCATACAACCTCATCAGAATCCGTGAGGGGGACGAGTGGAAGACAGCCTTCTCCACAACCACTGGGCACTATGAGTACCAGGTAATGCCCTTCGGCCTGGCCAATAGTCCTTCTTATTTCCAGGCCTTCGTCAACGACGTGTTTCGGGACATGCTGAACCGATGGGTCATCATTTATATTGACGACATCTTGATTTATTCGAACTCCTACTCTGATCACGTTCAACATGTCCGGGCCGTTCTTCAGCGCCTCATAGAACACCAACTGTATGCTAAGGAGGAGAAGTGCGAGTTCCATCAGAAGAGCATATCCTTCCTCGGCTACGTCATTAGCCCAGAGGGGGTCGCCATGGATGAGACCAAGGTGAATGCGGTTCGCAACTGGCCACGCCCCAGAACCATCAAGGAACTGCAGCGCTTCCTAGGCTTCTCAAACTTCTACCGCCGGTTCATCCGTAACTTTAGCACCGTGGCAGCTCCACTCTCGTCTATGCTGAAACAGGGTAAGACTCGTCTCACCTGGACCCCTTCTGCCATCCAGGCCTACGACGAGCTTCGCCAGAGGTTCACCACCGCACCCATTCTACACCACCCAGATCCCAACCTGCCCTTCCTCGTCGAGGTAGACGCTTCCAGTACCGGCGTGGGGGCTGTGCTCTCTCAACGACAGGGTCAACCCCCCAAGACCTTTCCCTGCGCTTACTTCTCTCACAAGCTCAGCCCCGCAGAACGAAACTACGACGTCGGCAACAGGGAGTTGTTGGCCATCAAACTCGCCCTGGAAGAGTGGCGGCACTGGCTGGAGGGTGCACGACATCCATTTACCATCCTAACCGATCACAGAAACCTTGAATATATTCGCTCCGCCAAGGTTCTCAATCACCGTCAGGCCAGATGGGCGCTGTTCTTCACCCGCTTTCACTTCGAAATAACGTATCGACCCGGTTCGCAGAACACCAAGGCGGACGCCCTCTCGCGCATCCACGAACCCGACCACACCACCACGCCACCAGAGACCATTCTGCCCACGTCTGTCATTCTGGCCCCTGTAACCTGGGATATAATGACTGAGATCACTGAGGGACAGGCTCAGGACCCTCCTCCAGTCGACTGCCCCGCTGATTTGACCTACGTCCCGGTTCATCTGCGTCCTCGAGTCCTATCAGAGGTTCATTGTACTCCCAGCTCCGGCCACCCTGGGATAGAAGCCACCATCGAGCTGCTACGCAACCGTTTCTGGTGGCGATCCCTTCGTGCTGACACCATCACTTTTGTTAAAAGCTGTTCTGTATGCAACACCTCCAAGACCCCTCATCAACTTCCTGCCGGCCTTCTGCAGCCTCTCCCGGTCCCTAACCGCCCTTGGTCCCACATTGCCGTAGACTTCATCACTGATCTTCCCTCCTCCCACGGTCAGACCACCATCCTCTCAGTCATTGATCGTTTCTCCAAGGGTTGTCGGCTCATCCCCTTTCCCAAGCTCCCCACCGCTATGGAGACAGCAGAAGCCTTGTGCAACTCCGTCTTTCGTTTTTATGGTCTCCCAGAGGACATTGTATCCGATCGAGGCCCCCAGTTCACCTCGAGGTTATGGTCCAGCTTCTTCCACCTATTGGGGGTCAATGTAAGCCTTACCTCGGGCTACCACCCTCAGGCCAATGGACAAGTCGAGAGGCTGAACCAGGAGTTGACCAGGTTCCTACGCTCATACTGTCAAGACCACCAGGAGGACTGGAGCCGTTTCCTCCTATGGGCAGAATACGCCCAGAACTCCATACGCAAACCCTCCACTAACCTCACTCCGTTTCAGTGTATTCTAGGATACCAGCCCCCCCTGTTCCCTTGGTCCGGGGAGCCTTCTGATCTACCTGCAGTCAACTCCTGGTTCCAACGGAGCGAGGAGACCTGGAACCGGGCCCATGTTCATCTACAACGGGCCGTCCGTCGAGCTCGGACACAGGCCGATCGGAGACGCCGCCCCGGGCCTTCCTACGAACCAGGACAATGGGTCTGGCTCTCCACCCGGGATCTACGCCTACGTCTACCCAGCAAGAAACTAAGCCCCAGGTACGTGGGTCCTTTCCGAATCAGTCGTCAGATAACCCCAGTATCATTTAGACTAGAACTCCCACCAGAATACCGTATCTCACCCACCTTTCATATGTCTCTGTTAAAGCCCGCTGGCCGCCCGGAGGGAGTGGAGAACCTAGAGGGGACCGCTCCGCAGGGACCTACCCCCCTGATCATCGATGGCGAGGAGGTCTATCGAGTGAACACCATTCTGGACTCCCGGCGCCGGAGGGGTCGTCTTCAGTACCTGGTCGACTGGGAGGACTTTGGCCCCGAGGAGAGGTCCTGGGTACCTGCCGAAGATATCCTCGACCCTTCTCTCACCACGGACTTCCACGCATCACACCCAGATCGACCGGGACCCCGCGGAAGGGGTAGACCCCGGCGCCGGTTACCTCCTCGTGCCAGGAGGCACTCGCAGGGGGGGGGCTCTGTTACAAGAACGGTCTCTGTGGCTCCCTCTTCTCCCCGCCAGCGGGAGCCCTCTCCGGAGTTCTAGTCACTACATTTCCCACAATCCCGTGCCTGGGGCTCCACTTCCGGTTCCGGGTCCCTCCGGTTCACTCTTGTTTGTCGGCCATTTTAGAGCGTCGCGCCCGCCAGTTCTCTGCGAAGTTTTGTTAGTTATGCTATCAATCCCGAGCGTTTACCTATCGGACTGCTTACCCGTTGCCAACCGGACTGTTTATCGTGTATGTGAATCTCTGCTGCCTGCCCTTCATCGACCCTCGCTATCTCCTCGGATTAATCCCTTTGATCGCCGCCTGCCCCGACCTTTTGCATGGACTCTGACTACCCCGTTTGCTCTGCCTTCACTACACCAGTCTGCTGTTGTTGACCATTGCCTGCCGATATCGTTTGTGTTTAAAATAAAGTTGTTGCAGATGGATCCAACGTCTCCGGATTCCTCCATAACTGCGTCACAAAAATGTACAACAAATGTACTTGTTGGTATTTAAGTATTGTTTAGTGCATTCAAGTATACTTATTTTACTATATGTAAAAAGTAACAGATTTTTAAATGCATCTATTTTATACTAAGTATAGTTTAAGTCTATTAACATATTTACTGACACATCACTCAAGACTTACTGATATAAAAAATTGAATTATTGTAAATAATTGTACTTTATTTGGAGTATTACTTGTGCACAATGCACACTTCTTTATATTATTCCTAAAATATTTTTTAATGTCACTATTGACACAAAACTAGTTGTTCCAGTTTAGTATGCTAAAAGTACAATTGCAAGGTATTTTTATTAAGTGCATAATATGTAAATGTATTCGAAGTATACTTAGCAAGAAATAAATGTATTTTAAATACATTTAGTGCTTTTAGAATAAAGCAGCTTTACAGAAAACCATAATGTTTATAATATCTTCAAACATTATAGTCGGATTTAGAAAATTAGAGCTGTGCTTGAGATTGAGATTCGCTCACTCTTTCTCTCTCTCTCACACACACTATGCAGATAAAATTGGATATGCTTATATAGCTAATGTTATACAGAGAATATAGTTTACATGTTGCACTGATTTTAAGCAGTCACACAGTTGAGGTTCATTGAATGGGAGACTGTGCTGTTTTCTATAGCATGTCTAACATCTTTGACCAGTCCACTTCACTTTACAGCAGAGCTGACGTTATTGTTGTTGCATAGCAACTGTTAATATTTGTAGTAAGTATTTTTATAAGGCAATAAGGCACTTGAGGTGGTGTAATGTTGTGAGTATCGTTTTTGATCACGTAGACATCAGCAGCTAAAAGTGGAGCAGCATCAAGGACAGAATGACGTCACCACAATCAGAGACACGAACATCTTACAAACATGTTAGAAATCTTCTCCTCACTGGTTTTATGGTGCTTACAGAATTTGTACAGGAAGCGTTTCCGCCCGTCTAGTCTCGACATATTTGTCTGGAGTTTTGCCGGTCACTAGCGTTCACACATGGTATGAGTTAGTCTGTGTGTGTGTGTTTATCTGCTGCTCCTCTGATTGCATGTGTCCAGATGTGTGTTGCCTTTTGAACTATGTCACAAGCACAACACAAACAAACCACACTCTGTTTGTGGAGCTTTGTCTGTGTAGGTGGGCTCTGGTCCATATTAGGCCCATACTGGTCCCTGCTTGATTTTAAAGTACCCGGGGTGAGACGCGGCGGGAGCAGCAGAGGTTAGCGGGGCTGATTTCATGATGGAGAGAGGGGTTACAGCAGAGGTTGGAGGGCAGTTTTAAGGTGCCCAGCGGACGGCCTGTTTCTCATTTCCTGTGAGTTGTGCCGGGGGTGATGCTCTAATTTTTTCTCTCTCTTTCTCCCTTCATTTTTCCCATTTAGTCTACATCTGTTCATGCTCAGTTTTAGTGTTTGAGTTTTGATTTGTGATTTCTTTGCAGCCTAAACTCTCACTAACAAATAATAAAATGGTTTCATTGTAATGCCACGTCTTTCTTAGTATTCTTTGAAGTAACGTTAAGTATACTATAAATTCCATGATATATGGTATAGTCCATAGCATTTTCATCTGGTACCATCATATTACTTTTGTAGACTATTTAATGGCAAGAGGAAGTTATCGTTACATTCACATTAAATGACTAAACAAGCTGTTTGATAAACAGGTGGTTTGAGGTGACTCCCAAGCATGATTCATTTTTATGGCTTAGATTCAAGTGATTCTTGAACACTCAGGACTGATTGAGCTAAAGCAGCTGCCATGACGTCACTACAGCTTGATTGTTAACAGGAAGTAGTGCTTGTTCCAGCTCTTCAGCTGTAATCCACTAACAGTGTGTTGTGAGCACCATGAGATTGCATTAAAAGTGGTAACCTGCAGTTGATGCCCTGAAGAGCTTTTTTTTAACCACTGGATTTACACAAATCAATTTCACAAAGCCATTTCAGCATTGCATCAACTACTGACAGACATACATTTTTATTTCAATTAACTATGTATTACTATGTATTTGGAAAGCTTTTGTGTTTCAAACACATTAAAATGCACAAATTTCACCTAATATATTTACTTGATGTAACCTTGACATTTTAAGGTAACAAGTTAATAATTAAGTTACACGTGCATGTTGCACGATTTTCTGACATTGCTAAATGGTCACATGATATGCAGGTAAACAAATAAATATTTATTTTGTTTTCATTTTATTTATTTATTTTTAAAGCATAAATCATTTTAATTTTACATGTTTATGATTTAATTAATTATTAGCTTTTCAATTAATCATTTCATTTCAACTCGTAAACCATTAAAATCATAAACCTAGTTTGGGAAATGTTGACGTAATGCAATGTTAAATTCACTTCATGTTGTTCATAACAAATGCAATACATTTTTTCCTCTTTGCTTTTTCATATCAGTATGGTGCAAGATTGTCCTATTTAAATCAATGTGATAAACAAGTTGGATCAAAAGTAATCGGAAAAGGGAGTCTGATTATATTACCTAAAATGTGTCATGTAATGGATTACTAACTACAATTTAAGAGTTTATTTGCAAAACCCGATAAACGCCACTTTCAATAAAATGAACTTAACAATGAGTGCCGTGCATTATTCTCCACACATAGCGCTATCTGAACCGTAAACACGTTGTGACAAAAAATCCGGTATTGTCCACTTGAAAAAAAGCATCGCGAGTTCACGTTTTACTGCAGATGCCAACAAGCACCCTTGTTGTTTGTGAACAGAAGCCGATAAGTCCATTTTAGTGAATCAGCGCGCGTTATTCAGGTCAGGTGACAGGGTTGCTGGTCACTTTAAAAAGACACGCTAAGATCATTTCGACGAACTTTATGAGCCTGTGAGATCTTCTTCAGGGAGCCTTGCAGCACGTTACAACGGTAAGGGAAAAGCTGCTCCCTGTATTGCGTGTAATCTCATCCATACAGTCTATGATCACAACAACAAAGCTTGTCAGACGTCTACATTGTCAGCTGATACATACTTTAAATGTACTTTAATTTTGTAAGTTACCTGGGGCCAGGGGCGTAGCAGCCAATTTAAAAGTGGGGGGGACAGTATGGTGATGTGACCCAAGGGTGTTCATACAGTATAATAAATTCTAAATAGAAGAACAATGGGCATTTTACAGCACCAAAGTGGAAGATGCTGAATTATTTAAATGTATAAGAAAACAAATTAATGTATATTTCCTTAAAATATTAGCTATTTGTTCCACCGTAGTAATGAATTAAAAGACTAAAGTATGATAAGATATTCGTTGCAAAACAAATTTGATTTGAAAGGACAATTCTACTCTGGACGCGAGCAGCACGTGGGCAACAAAAGACAGCAGAACCCGATAATCTGTTATGTCTCGTTTACCAGGCGCTTTTACCCAAAGCAACAAGTAGGAAAGCACTGAACACGCACTGAATTCGGCGCAACGTGACGAGGTACACAGAACAGGTTCTGTTGTCTTTCGACGTTAAATCATAACATGGAAACGTGTGATTCGTGTCATCGCGACATTCTGTAACACATACTCACATTGTGTGTTTGAAAAAAGGATGTAATCGTCCTCTGCTTTTTTCTAGGGTGCATTTTACCCCAGACAGCCAAGTGGGTGAACGAACGAAAATTCACAAGAGCAACAAGATTTGAAGCTCATGGCAGACGCCCAAGAGATTCGCGCTGTGATTGGCTAAACGTTAGTTCACTCAAATCTAATTAACAAATCAGAGAACACGGGCGGAAATATTGGCGCTAACTCAAAAAAAGTGCGGGGGACAGAATCACCTGTTTCTAAAAGTGAGGGGGACGTGTCCCCCCCGGTTGCTACGCCCCTGCCTGGGGCATGTTCAAGCTCACACCGGTGCCCAACGTTTTGCTACGGTTTCCGTGTTGAGCGACGTGTTTCCTGGAAACGTTTGCAACGGGGTTTGAGATACGTTTTCTCTTGTTTGGTGGGTGTGTCAAAAATGTCAGCCCAATCAGCAGCAACATGTATACAAACAACGCGGTATTAAAGAGACACTGATTAATGTAACAAAAATACTATACATATTTTGCTATTGTATTGTGGAGTGACATTTCATAAACTTTTCTATACTCCTCTGATTATATAATAGTAAATATTACAATATCATAGCACGACAACAGTGATCAACAATAATGAGAAGCCTAATAATCACTCACAATAACAATAATAAGGTCATACAGATCATAACACAGTCTCTAAGATAAGAAGTGAATTATCCTTTACCTGAAATGTTTGTCTTTTCATCTTGAAATGCGAGGCAAATGTTGGATCACAATAATTACGAACCATAGTTTCCACAAAGGCCCTCACTCGATCTACCTAGCACTGTGTGCATAGACAGTAGCCATAAACTGAAGACCAAGGGGGAGGATTTTACACAACGCTATTTTAAAAATGGAAAACTTTTAATGTGTTTTGGCCAAATGAGTTTTCAAGTTTTTGAGAATGATATTGTTATTGTCTCTGTGTAAACTATAAAAGTGCAGTTCATAAAAAATGCGACTGAGGATTGTTTTGACAGTGTTCTAATCTATATGTGAAACTTTTTACAACCCCAAAGGAAAAATGTTTCCATTTTTAGTACATCATTGTCACATAAATGTACTCTTACTTAGAAGGGCGATTAGCTAATTGACATCTAAACAAGAGATACAGTTGATGATGTTAATTAGTAACTATGGAAGTAAACTAGTGACTGGAACAAAGGAAACAGGAGCACGCAAACTAAAGGTCCATGAACATGAAACTGGAGCTCAGGCTGAAAGTTAAAATAGTGTGAACATCCATTATTATAGGGATTAATATAATTTGTGTAGGCTGCAGTGATAAAAACAAATGTTGCAATTATCTTTTGTATTTTTTTTTTATTCTGCCCTAATAAAAAAGTAATATATTTAAAATATATTTATTTTATACTTAGTATAGTTTAAATCTATTAACACATTTACTGATATATCGCTTGAGACTTACTGATATAAAAAGCACATTTCTTAATATTCTCTGTTGATGAGGATTGTGTGATCTTAAAATAACATGGGTATTTAAATGCAAGATATTTAAAGTGTACCTAAAGTATACTTGCAATAGTTTCACTTTAGCACAATCAAATATACTTAAGTATATCTTTAGTTGCACTTCAGCACTACTTCTGCACAATTAAAGTGCATTAAGTACAAATTAGTTGTTCCAATTTAGATTTCAATTATGCCAGTTTAACATACTAAAAGTTCAATTGCAAGGTATTTTATTAAGTACATAAATAGTGAATGTATTTGTAGTATGCTTAGCATAAAACTAATGCATTTTAAATACATTTTAATATATTTGTTTTCACTAAGGGTGTAGTCTCTAGTTCATAAAACAGTATAATATGTGTTCCACAGTGTTTGGTGTGAAATTATTGACTGCCGTAAAGGACAAATCATGGGAGTCTGTTTAGCAGGAACATCTGTAACCTTAATGGCCCAATTGTTTAGTGTTTCAAGAACAACTGTCTTTATGATTATGAGTGCAAACACAAAGCATGACAAGACTTCATCAGTGAAGACTGAAAATGGAAAGTGAATGGTAGGGACCATCAATCATTAAGAAAAATTGTGTCAAACCAACAAAGAAGCACTTCAGAAAAGTGACAGCAAACCTCAATTTTCACCTTAAAGACCCTGTTTCTACAAAAACCAAACACGGCAAACTTCACAAAGCCAGCATCCATTAAGGAGCTGTGACTGCTAAAACTTAAAATCAAAATATGGTTATTATTAGTCAACTGGAGACTATTCAGAATTCAGTATGAATTGACTGTAAAAAGGTTGAGAGCTGTATTACAGGCCAATAGAGGTGAAACACCTTAATAATGAAACACTGCCTATTTCCCAGGTGTTCACATTATTTTATCCAATCCATGTATGTATGTTTATTACTTGCATTATAGTAATGAATTAGTACAGAAATGCATTTAATTGTCATGAAAATAGTGTCATGATCTTAATAGTGTTTAAATAAGGCTTCACTTTCTGTAAGCCAAACATCATTTCTTATTGTTTCTATTGATTTTGGCGTGAAAGATGGCATTTCTTGGGCGATTCGCCCAAATGTCATTTCAGGCTTGCCGGACAGCCGCAGTGCTGAAAAATCGATAGTTTTTCACGTGTTGGTCCAGAGACAAACGTCTCTCGTCTTTCCTTTAGACAAGAGCAGTCAGAACATATAAAAGTGGGGCGAGCGAGACATGTTGATGTTTGGTTTGAGTTGGCTTTGGACGTGAATGCCGTATGAATCTGGGTGTGTTGGAGAGATGTGCACTGACCTCGGCCCACAGGCCGCAGCAGTAAAACCCAAGCCAATCTTGGGAGATTTGAAGCGTAGGAGCATGTAGGAGTATGTATGCGTGAGTGGGCGCATGTGTGTGTATAAAAAGCCAGCACTGGATGGAGAAAACACACGGTGAAGTGTTGTTCTCCCCGGCGGAGCTCGAGTTCCTCCCCCAGTGTGCTGGTCTGATTTAACCGTGCTGATTTGCCCTGCAGCGTAATGTTACTCAATAACAGGCAGAGAATGCGCTCACATCGCTCGACTTTGTTCAGAGAGGCACAGATGAGTGTCTGTGTGTGTGTGTGTGTGTGTGTGTGTGTGTGTGTGGCTTCATCAATAATCACTGCATGTTGAACTTGTTTTCAACCTTTTCTTGAAAACAGACACGGTTGCTGACACTCGCTGCTGTTTGTGTGTGTTTGCGTCTGCAGCTTTTGGCGTACGGAGGCCGGCTGGTGTATTCGCTCTCTTATGACACAGAAAGCCAAGACGACCCCTTTCGCATCATCAGCGCTCCTGATGTCATCATAGAGGTACGTCTGCACAATGGCAAACACGATCAAGGCGAATGAATGGTTTCTTTACACTCTGTGCTGCTGTGATTCATTGTGAAACATGCAGGCAGTCTCTCTCAACCTTTAGGCCTTGAAACAAAACAAAATTTTTCTCGCCAACAGTTTAATTGAAAACCGTCCTACAACTTTCACTTGAGCAGATTTTGATTGTGAAGAGACCAGTCCAAAAGTGAAGCTGTTCCTTGAAAAATGAATTCATTTCATTTATTTATTTTTTAATCAGGGGTAATACACATTAATAAGACATACAATCTTAGTAAAATGTGCCAGATTTACTCAGAGTTGCTCATTTTCATCTGTGATTGAATGAATGAAATCCCTAGAAATGTTCACAATTTTGATTTTACTTTATTTATGAATGAATGAACGGAATCCCTAGAAATATTGACATTTTTGATTTGACTGTATTTGTTTATTAACTAATGAATGAATTAATAAATAAATAAGTAAATAAATAATAAAATCCCTAAAAATTATTTAATTATGTACTACCTAAGGAATGAATGAATGAATGAATGAAATCCCTAGAAATGTTCACAATTTTGATTTAACTTTATTTATTTACTAATAAATGAATGAATTAATAAATATAATCCCTAGAAATGTTTATAATTTTGATTGATTTATTTATCTATTTATAAATAAATAAATGAAATCCCTAGAAATATTCACAATTTATTTATTTATTTACTAACTAACGGATAAATAAATAAAATCCCTAGAAATGTTCACAATTTGAATTTGACTTTATTTATTTGCTAATTTATTTATGAATGAATGAATAATGAATAAATGAATGAAACCCCTAGAAATATTCACTATTTATTTATTTATTTATTTATTTATATATTTACTAACTAACAAATAAATAAATAAGTTAATAAATAAAATCCCTAGAAATGTTCACAATTTTGAATGAATGAGTGAATGAATGAATAAAATCCCAAGGAATGTTCAGAAATTTTAATTTGACTTTATTAATGTATAAATAAGTGAATGAATGAAATCCCTAGAAATATTCACAATTTTGACTTTATTTATTTATTTACTAACAAACAAATGAAATAATTAATAATGAATAAAATCCCTAGAAATGTTCACAAATTTGATTTGAATTAATTTATGAATGAATAAATGAATGAATTAAATCCTTAGAAATATTCACAATTTTGACTTTATTTATGTATTTATGAATAAATAAATAAATAAAATCCGTAGAAATGTTCACAATTTTGCACAACACGGCCCATTAGAATATCATTAAAATAAATCCGGGGGGTAGGGATGAGGTCGGGGATTAGCCTAACTTTAGCGATGTAAAGCCGCTTCAACGAGCCGCAGCGCGGCGGGTATAAACACAAGCATTGACTAGAGTGGCCGCTTCAGAGCAGTAACACGCCACAGACGTGTGCAGTACAGGGGGTCGAAACACATGTCGAAGTCGTAATCTACTCAGGTTGCCACGTCGGAGCCGTAGCGCGCTGTGTGCAGTGTGTGGTAAGAGATTTATTCATCATACATTGTAGATAGCTTCACTAATAACGCAAGGGTTTTTAAAAATGCATAAACTTGCACTAGAATAGGCTAGGGTGATCAGTGGTGATGTTCTTTGATAATGTTAGGCTGCTTTTAGTCTTATGCTGGAGCTGGTTTCGGGCAATGAAACTAAGTATGTAAACAATGAAATACATTAGCACCATAATATCATGTATTGGCGATTTCGCAGGCTGATGATAGGACCCAACACTAATGTAGCGTATTATTTACTCACCCTCCATGCATCCTAGGTGTATATGACTTCCTTCTTTCAGACGAAAGGGGGTCTCCTGTATCGAATCAATGCATTTTTGTAAGAAAAATATCCATATTTAAAAAGTAAGATTCACTATTAATTTAGCTTGTGCTAACTGCTTCAGTAAGGGGGCATGCTAAGCTGTTCGCCAGTCGCAACGCACTGGGATAGTTTACCAATCATAACTAATCAAGCTATTTGTGCCAGGCTGGGAGAAAGGTATTGTAATAATGTAAATTATGTGAAAAATAATGCGTTTTTTGAACCACCTTGCATGAGAGCATGTTCTAGTACACCCCTAAAACAAAATCAAGACTTTGAAAAAGAGCATAATAGGACCCCACTGTTTTCACCTTTAAAAGAATACTGAGAATCAGTTATTATTCCTAAATATTTAAACTAAATTTCTGTCCTTGGACATGTACTTCTGCTTTAACATCAAACTTCACCATTTTTGTAAAAAGCATGCACAGTTTTCTTGACATCCAGACGCAAACCTGATTTAGTAAGTCATTATGTGACCTGATCCAAGGATTTTATTGAAGTGAACATTAACAGGTGACTTTAGGATCGTCCCAAGGGTCCCTGTAAACTTTATGGGACAGAGTTGTAAATTATAGTTAAAACTGCTCATAACCTCAAAAAAGTTCTGCTGTCCTTGTTTTCTTTGGTTCGTGGTTAACTTATCACATACCTGCAGCTGCTTGGCCACATAATTGCTGCTTGCAGCTATATTTTTAATTTAAAAAAAGTAAACCAAAACATTACATAACTTACATATGCTGTTTGCATAAATATTCATAATATATATATTGTAACCTTGAGTAGAAATGCCTAGAGGAAAGGGCCAAAAACCATCCAAATACTGGATGTCATTTCTGCCAAAAAAACAACAAACCAAAAATACCCAAAAGTGGGGAATTAATATGCCAGCAGCATGAATGCATTTGTTGTGAATATGAATAAGAATAAGAATATGTCCTTACATAAAAGAAGGCTTTACAGTATTGCATTTGGGCTTCGGATGCTTTGAAATGCGGCAGATGAGAGAGTCCGATTCACGGGGTTTGTACTCTACCCGTGTGTTGGAGGCTAAATGACCTCACCTCTACCCAGAGATCCCATTACCTGAGCCATTCACTGACACCTCGCCTCATCGGTCCCGTCGCGTGTGCGTCTCAGAGCACAGCGTGACCGTCTCGGTTTGGTCCAGAATGGGTCAGAATTATAGTGTAGATGTGCAGCTGTTTATGTCTGCGAGTGTGTTTGTTTGTGAGTGTGAATGCGTGTGTTTGTGGTGTCGCGCAGCTGTGTTTATGCTGTGAGTCTTTTCACAAGCTCGCAGGAGCGTTTACGTCTGCGTGTGTAAAAGTACGCTTGATTCTACATTCGCATACCTGTTTGTGTAATTTGTGTCTGCTTAGCTCAGCTGACACACGCCGTATTTTCCTTTATTTAGTCTCAGCAGAAAAGCACTCTCCTAATATTTGGTTTATTCATGTTGCGTTAAAGGATTTTTTGGGGCATATTGCCTTTTTTAGTCTCAGGCACATCTAAATCAGATTTATTGAGCTCCGGTCCTGCAGAGTACATCTTCAACTAACCTTCAAACACTTGACTGAAATGATTATGAGAGGATTATTATGGTTAACTAAAACTAAAACTAAAAAAAAAAAATATATATATATATATATATATATATGAAAGCATTACCTGAAAATAAACAAATTCTTATTTCCATTTAGTTTAACTCAGAATGCTAAACTACCTAAAACTAAATAAACAATCCCCCGATTTCACAGACAAGGCTTAAACCTAGTACCATACTAAAATGTACCTTTGTTTTTTCTCAAGATGCACACCAGTAATGTTTTTTTTTTCTTTCCTAAGCATGTTTATAAGTATGTTTATAGTCTAACGCTGTCTGTGAAACTGGGCCTAAGATTTCATAAAAACTATACAAACATTAAAAAAGCTAACTGAAATGACAAAAACACACAGAATTACTAAAATTAAAGTAAAAACAGAGAATATAGAAATAAAACCTAATTCAAAATATTAACAAAAAACACAATAGTATATTAATGACACTAAAACAACTCTGGTTCAAATATTGCAATTATAAATATATATAATTTTTTGACCATTTTAGTCAGATCATATTGTGACCAGCAGGAATAAAATAAAGTCAAGTAAAATAAAATAAAATAAAATAAAATAAAATAAAATAAAATACAGTGCTAGGCCACAGTTATTCGTGATTAATCACATCCAAAATGTTTGTGTACAGTATGTGTACTGTGTATATTTATTATGTGTATATATAAATACACACAAATGCATGTATATATTTAAGAAAAAAATATGTTTATAAATTCAGTATATTTCTCTCTCTCTCTCTCTCTCTCTATATATATATATATATATATTATAAATTATATGTATATACATATAGAAATGTAAATAGATATAATATATAAATAATAATATAAATAAATATTTTCATAACAAATGTACACAGTACACACACATATATATCTAAACAAAAGCTTTTATTTGGGATGCGATTAATTGTGATTAATCATTTAAACAGCACTAAATAAAATAAAATAAATAAAATATTCATATCTCTGTGTAGCTGTGTATGCTGTAGAGTATTTTAGCAATTGTCTCACTCGTTTCTATTTTTATTTCTCTGAATTTTAAGAGAAACATCTAAAAAACTCCATTAGGTCTCCTGAGCGCTGAAAGAGCGACCAATTTTCCTCCGGGAAATTCTGTCTTGTTATTTTACTGCATACAATAAACCTGTGTGTGTGTGTTTGTGTGTGAGAGAGAGAGAGAGAGAGAGACACACACACACACACACACACACACACACACACGTTTTAAGTTTCTATGCTGACACTGTGATAATCTTCCGTCCTTTGTAGATCTCAAAGCTGTTAGTGTGATGCGAGGCTGCATGTGTGTGTGTCTGCATGTGTGTGTGTGTGTGTGAGTGCGCTCCTGTGCTCATGTGTGTATGACAGGTAATTATTGTTCGTTAAGCCCTGTTTTGCATGTGCATACCTCATTAACTCTGTGCAAATAGAGAGTCCAGCTCCCGTAAATCCTCAATCTTCTAGTGGTGTGTGTGTGTGTGTCTGCGCGTGTGTGTTTGTGCATGTGCATGTCAATAAAGCCTGATTTTCCCAGCAGTCAGTGTGGTGCTGGTAAATAAACGAGCCGAATGAATCGCATCCCATAATGCTCTAGGATGAGTCTGCTCACAATGTCAGAGAGGAGATATATGGGTTACCTGTTATTGCATCAATGCATGCACACACACACACACAAACACACACACTTGCACAATTCTTCACAATTTATTAAACATCATTTCCTGAAATATTCCTCCTTCCATCAAAACAATCTCTCTCATCCTTTATATGCACACCACATGCCTCTTCATAAATCACACTATTCTCCACACACACACAATGTAGTGAGCAAACTAAATGAAGATCACTTTAATTTAATTTATTTTATATATTTATAGTAACCCTAATGGTATAAAAATGTGTATATATATATATATATATATATATATATATTTTTTTTTTTCCAAATGGTCATATTAGCTCATGTGTGGAGTCAAACCTACACACACATACACTGTTACTTGATTTGAAAACATACCAAAGACTTCTTGTACTGTGTATTTTGCTGATTATAATTATTATAAACTATATGGTTTTGTTATTACCTCAATTATGGCGACTAAATGATAAGCTAAGTGCATAGCCACGTAAACACGCACACATAAATGCTCCTGTTTCTTTGTTCTTTAGCCAGTGTGTAATTTACTAAATGACAGCAGTTTTGCAGCTGATGTGATAATGGACAAGAGGAAGGCTTGATGTGTTCCTCTTTCTTCAGGGTGGCGGACTGAGGTTGATTGACAGCAGCTCCGGGGTCACGGTGTATCCTTTCTCCACAGCTGAGCACAGGATAGATCTCCTACCCGAAAGCTTTCAGCATCACGCCTCAGGACTGACCGTCAGTAAAAGAGACTTCCACGGCGTCCTCAACAACATCGAGCGTCTGCTGCTCCGGGCCTCCTACGCTCAGGAACACAGCGCCATCTACAGGTACACGGCAGCACCGCAGGCTTACACACAAACACACACACATGCTCTCAAACCATAGGTCAGCATTTAGTGAACTGTGATCCAGAAACAGAGCTTAGATTGGAAATAATGTATCATAGATTAGAATTCTGAACATTTTCTTCATTTGTCTGTAGACTGTGAAGGCAACATAGAAGCTGCTTCTCAAGCAACGTGTGTTTGTATATATATGTATTTACACATAAATCACTGCTTATCCTAATGTGTCTGCTGCTTGTCGATTCTCATACACAGCTGACAGAAAACAAGATGCACACAGACTGTTGTGACAACAGCAAAGTTTAAGGATTGATGCAGCATTTGATTTATTAGAGTCACAGACATCTGTTTTGATCAAACCTAACTCTGCATCTGTTTTTACCAGAAAAAAATGCAATACTGGAGAAATCATCCCTCAGATTTTTTGAGGCATTTGACTGTGAAAATGAGATTCAACACTGTTCACAAGGATTTCCGCATCCATCTTTCATAAGTCACTGAACACTTCCATATTCTGTAAAACAGGTCACGTTGTTTCCAGTTTGGGTTTTTTGTATGTGCTTTGTTAAATGTCGAGGTGTTTTAGTCGAGATGCCTTCAAAGGAGATACCAAAGATGGTTATGACTGATGTCCATCACATAAACAGACTGATATCTGTTTATTTTTCCACCTACATTCAGATATTAAAACACCAACAATGAAAGCACCTGACTAGTTTAGCTGATTCCCTTAAAGGGGTCATCGGATGCTAAGTTCACTTTTACATGTTGTTTGAACATTAATGTGTGTTGTCAGTGTATGTACAAATCTACCCTATAATGATAAAAATCCATGCAGTGGTTTTTAATTAATCTGTAAAAAATAATATCCCCTTTTTCAAATCGAGCCGTTCTCAGATGCCTGTCATTGTGGCGTCACACCCACAGAGGCCGCTCCCACGATAGTTGATTGACACAAGCGTTTTACCTCAGATTAGCTGTAACAGTCCAACCTCCATGTTTTGATGCTGGAGCAGGGATGTAAGTTAGACAAGAATATCTCCGATTGAGTGATTGAGGTGTTGTGTTGCTGGATATAATAATGAATATAGTGGTCATTTACTCCCGACATCTGAGCCACTGAACATGTACTAGATTACATTTGTTTGTGAATGGAATGCGCCTCCCGATCTACATAAATGCGTCTATGTTCGCGCAAATCATCTGTGATCCAGCTTCACTTACAGCAGAAGTGAGTATAAGGGTTTTTTTATGAATCTCTGCAATCACATTCCTAATAACGTGCTAGTTAAAAAGTTTAGGGGCTAAACACGTCTAAAGTAAACAGGCTCGTCACTCCACAGAGAGAAGAGAGGGGCGGGACGGCAGAGCTCATTAACATTTAAAGCAACCTCGACCAGAACAGGATTATTTTTGTAGAGTTGATTTTGGGAAGGTAAAAAGGGTGTTGTTTTACACAACCATTGAGAATTTTTAACCAAAGTATATTATAGACTTTTCTTTAAGACCCTAAAGAATCATATCAACTTGTGGAAAATGGGCATCCGATGACCCCTTTAAAAGTCCATAGATATCAGCATTATGGTCAGGTGACATTAGACATGTACTCTGTTGAACAAACAGCATGTGCTGGTTAAGTATGTTTTGAAGCATGGCAGCTACTTTAAGATGGTCCTGACTAAGCTGGTTATAAACTGGTTATGAGCTGGTTTAAGCTGGTCATATACTGGCCCTAACTAAGCAACTAGCTTCTATCTTATAACCAGCTCAGGACCAGCTTAATCCAGCTCAAACCACAGGGGGCCTTATTTATGAAATGAACATATGGCAGAAAATTGGGTGTACGGTCGTTTCTACGCAAAACTTGGAATTTATCAGTATGGATGTGAGCGATGGCTACGATCAAATCTCACGTCAGGTCTGAGCTTGTGTACGCAAGTTTTCGAGTTAGCCTGAATTTGTGTGCAGCATGTAATTTCAGAGGATTGTATAGTGACAGCATTTTGTTCATTTTGATTATTTTCCTGGCCAACAAAAGAAGGTTTTTTATTCTTTTAGGGCGTTGCATTTATATGCGCAAATAGCAGCATAAACATGAGGATTCATACATCGTCCCATTACCCACCTGCTGCACTTCGGTGAAAGGAGAAAAACAGAAATTAGAAAAAGAAAAAAGAAATAAATAGGGCTACCACACAAAATAATTAACAGATTAACAAAAGAGAAAAAAAACTCTGCGACAAGTATAGGCCATTTTGTGACACTCTTAATGCATTTTATTTGTTATATCTTTACTTTATTAAATGTAACTGATCATGCAGGCGCCTCACGCACACACAAACACATTCAAGCATTGCTAACTTGCAGTCAACCAAACATAAAAATTACACTGCTCAATTTAAAAGGTTCGCTGTAAAATCAGCATGCAATGCCAAAATAAACATTTCTGCGCATGTGAAGGATGATTTAAGTGGACATTGGAACACAAATGAAGTAGTTTACATCATAGATAATATTTTATGTCTAAATATTTTTATTTTATTTTTTAATTTTTTTTATTTTGCATTTCAACAACATCATGGATAATAGTTTAGCAACCAAATGTTAGATGGCAAAAAATGGAAACATTTGGATGCTGATGAGAGAGGATTGTGAGCCCAATGCCGTTTAGTTTTGCTTTACTCATTTATTCATTTTAGCTCAGTGTTTGCATTCTGTATTCACTGTATCCTAATTTGTGTTTTAGTTTATAGTTTAAAATTTTATAGCTACTCATTTTTCATTCTTGTTCTGTAATACCAGTCAATTTAAAGGATTTGTTGTGGATTAAGGAGAGATAAACGGGCTATAATGTTTATAAATGTTTAGTTATATTTATTAGTATTATATATATATATATATATATATATATACTATATAAATGAACGCTATTGTTTGCAAATATAAGGTTAAAGTGTGTTTTTAGAGTAAGATTAATTTCTTTTTCATGAGTTTACTCGGTAAAGTAAACTGGTAAGTAAAAACTCAGTAAAGTAAACTGGAAGTAACTTCCTCTTTTTGGCAGGGCTTCGTTTCTCCGTGTGGTAAACTCTAGGGGAAAGGCGTCTAAATCGGGGTGTTTTTAGGGGCATAATATTTAAATGACGATTGTTTTCAGCCGCCACATTTATCAACGCATCTATCATTCATATGAAAGGATTGACTGCACACAAATATTCATGAATCACACGCGGAACTGGTAAGTTGGTTTGTGCACGGATATGTGCTCGCTTCTAATGCTAGATTGATAAATGAGGCCAGCTGACATGCCTAACCAGCATATTGAGGGTTGAGAACCAGTAGGGTGTAAATGAAATCAAATGAAAGCTCTTAATGAGCTCTTCTACTGCCAAAAGTATACTGTCATCCATGAGTGTACAATTTTTTTATTGTAAACAACTGAAATCAGTACACAAAGTCAGATCAAACTATGGTAAATTTTGTTATATTATATATTTTTCTTATGTAGGGTAGTCATTTTGTACAGGGTAAACCATTACCCACAGAAAATCACAACCAAATGTGATGTGTCCTGTCCTCCACATACTGTTTAATTAGTTATTTTAAATCCAAATGTGACTGTGGACCACGAAACCAGTCATAAGGGTCAATATTTTGAAATTGAGATTTATGCATCATGTGAAAGCTGAATACATAAGCTTTACCTTAATGTATAGTTTGTTCCCATATGGCAAAAATATATATTTTGTGGCCAAAATATATTTGAAATATATGCTAAATATATGTTGCAAACAGTGGAGGTCAATGCAATATATTTTGAATTTTGACAATATTTGGTCGAGATACAACTATTTGCAAATCTGGAATCTGTGGGTGCAAAAAAAAAAAAAACAAAAAACTGAGAAAATTGCCTTTAAAGTTGTCCAAATTAATTCTTATTAATGTATATCACTAATCAAAAATTAAGTTTTTATATATTTAAGGTAGGAAATTTATAAAATATCTTCATGGAACATGATATTTACTTAATATCCTAATGATTTTTGGCATTAAAAAAAAAATAATAATTTTGACCCATACAGTGTATTTTGTATGCTATTGTTACAAATATACCCACGCAACTTAAAGGAGAAGTCCACTTCCAAAACAAAGATTCACATATAATGTACCCCCTTGTCATCCAAGATGTTTGCGTCTTTCTTTCTTCAGCCGTAAAGAAATTATGTTTTTTGAGGAAACATTTCAGCATTTTTCTCCATATAATGGACTGATATGGTGCCCCGAGTATGAACTTCCAAAATGCAGTTTAAATGCGGCTTCAAACGATCACAAATGTGGTTGTAAATAATCCCAGCCGAGGAAGAAGGGACTTATCTAGCGAAACGATCGTTTTTTTTTTTTCATTAAAAAAATACAATTTAAATACTTTTTATTCTCAAATGCTCGTCTTGCCTTGCTCCCCCTGAACTCTGTGTATTCTGGCTCAAGACAGTTAGGGTATGTCGAAAAACTCCAATCATTCGTGATCTAGCTTCACTTACAGCAGAAATTAGTAAAAGGGTTTTTTTATGAATCTTTGTGATCGCCTTTCCTAATAATGTAAGTTAGCAAGTTTAGCTAAACGTGGCTAAATGCTGAAGTAAACAGGCTCGTCACTCCACAGAGAAAAGAGAGGGGCGGGCAAGCAGAGCTCATTTGCATTTAAAGCAGCCCAACCAGAATGAGATGATTTTTGCAGATTTTTTCTCAAAAATAATTTTTTACGACTGAAGAAAGAAAGAGACATCTTGGATGACAAGGGGTGAGTACATGAATCTTTGTTTTGGAAATGGACTTCTCCTTTAAGACTGGTTTTGTGATCCAGGGTCACAAATCTTACTGAAAGATTCTCAAGGCTACATTATCTAATCATGTTAAATGGGAATGAGCATGGGAAAATATCATTCTGTCATTAATTACTCACCCTTGTGTCATTTCAAATCAGTATGACTTTCTATGGAACATAAAAAAGACATTTGTAATTGTGAAGTTCTGGTTGTTCTTTTCAATGCAGTTACAAAGAATAGGGAAAAAAAAAAAACTGATTCACAACTACTTTCAAAAGCTTTGGGAGTCATATGATGCTTTGTATCTCAAACTGCCTTAAATGTAAGTTTAGCACTGAGTTGAACTCAAGAACTGGATCAGCTCAATTTGTGAACAACTTATCCATGAATTGGATATCATTTATTGTTTAATAAGCATGGCAAGGAGAGATACTGTAGGGTGGATGTCAGGATTTTTATTAAAGAACTCTAATGTTAGTCTTTTCCTCAAAAGATGCATCATATGATTGCAGATGACTTGGAATACAAAGTTTTTATATTATTAGTAGTAGTAGTATGTTGTCATTTAGGAGTCTACAGACCTGGTTTTCATTTTTATTATATGGTAAAGAATGGCCAGAATATTTTACAAAATTCTCATTCTGAGTTCCACTGATTTGAAATCCACATGAGTTTGGAGCCACATGATGAAACTATTCCCAATCAGTGAATGTCCTTTAATCACTCAAGTGAGCAGTGTAAAGCCCTTTCCTGACAATAATTCTTCGTCATGGGGACTTAAGGTCATTTCTGTTATTTCAGAAATGATAGTCTGTTATTTCATTGCTGTCTGAATCCAGAATGGTTCTTCTCTTTCTTCTTCTGAAATGGGTTATCATTATGGTATGCAATATATCTATCTATCTATCTATCTATCTATCTATCTCTCTCTCTCTCTCTCTCTCTCTCTCTCTCTCATATATATATATATATAAATTATGGCTTGCACAAATAATCATTTCACTAGTCAGTTAGCCAGTTCATATATTCACCTTATGTAAATAAGAGTTTGGGTGTACTTATTTATGTTTGTTTTCACATTTTTTGATGTAAATTGCAAGAAAGAAAACCATTTAAACCCTCAATATAAATCATGAATTGGTATAAGGGCTGTCAAAGGAAACAGCTGTGATTAATTAACTGTTTAACACTGTTAATGCATTTATCTGTGATAACTGATTCATTCTTTTCTGTTATTTTCAATCAGATTTTGAACTGATTTGAGGTTTCAGAGCAGATTAAAAGCAATCAGAGCTGCTCAGGTGTCTGTCACAAACACAGTTTATTTATTTATATTTAAATCTAGACAAGATGTATACATTCAGTCAAGTCATTTGTACTATTTATATGGTTAAATATAATCTTTACTAAAGAGAAATATCACATCCGTCACTCATACAGTAGAAATGTTAATGTGAACACCAGCAGAGCACTGCTGTGTCAGGAGACTTCTGTTATTATATCATTATGTTATGTATTTCAGCATGTTTTGATTCAGTCTGAGAAATGTATAATATGTTTGCATGAGTGAGACGACTAAAGAGCCGCATGAATTCACACAAACTGCTGGACCTAATTATTAAACCAGGCCTATTATTATCTTCATGCATTAACACTTTAGCTGCAACTGAATTATGCGATTAATCACAATTAAGCATTTTAATCAATTGACAGCCCTAATAACTGTGCAGTGACGGACCATTCTCTCTCTCTCTGTCTCTGTCTGTCTCAGGTTGGGCCGTGTGAGCATGAGCGTGGCTGCTGAAGGCTCGGGCAGCGGAGTTCAGGCCCATGCTGTGGAGGTGTGCCAGTGTCCTCCCGGATATGATGGCACTTCCTGTGAGGTGAGCAAGAAAAACAGCTACATTTGGTATGAGGAATACCAAAAAGAATGTTAGCATCACCCTGGTTTCCTCCTCCAAAACCCAACAGAATTTTTCCATTGGCTTTTGGATTACTGCAAATAATCCAAATAAGAAAATAAGCAAAACATTTATGATTCATACATGCCAATCAAATTAACATCAAATTAACTTACATGAAGTTTGAAGCCTAAATATGTCAAAAGTAAAAAGCTAAACATAGGATATAAACAAACTACACTGCAGTCACATGACTTCAACATCACCACCATTAAGCTTTAACAACTCTTTATATTTTCCCTCAAAGTTAGAATGGTTTTCAAGAGCACGATAATAAACACAGCGAGGCTAGTGAGTAAATGAGTTTTCCTGTTCGGTATGGCGTTTAACGTCTCTGACAACCTCTGTAGTGCCATTTAGCCACTTGTTATCAACCACCTTTTTCAAGGTAAGTGTATGCTTAAAAAAAAAGTCACAAGAGGTTACTACTGCTGTATTTTATGTTGTAGAATAAAACATGAAAATTGAAGCTTGTATTCACTACAGACCTATTTTAGACATTAAAAACCCCTTGACATAAGGACGATGGAACCAGAAGCACTACAGTCCAACTCATTTCCAGGTTTTGCCCTCCAAAAAATACACCATCCAGAATTCAATTAGCAAAAAAAAGTGTGTTTCATCCAAAAGGAATATGGGTTATTTCGGAGATATAAACAGAGTGGAGTACACTGTACAGTGCAGTTCTGTCACAGGATTACGAGTTTATCTGCTGCTAACAGCCTCAAACAGGACACTGTCTGGGTTCTACCTGGTAAACTGGCAAATCCACACACTGTTGTTCCCCAGAGGTGTTTATTGTAGCTGGTCGGTGTGTTTTAAACAGCATCCCAGTGGACCGATGCACTGACAGTCTGACATACCTGCTCTGTACCGTCAGGTGCTTCTCATGCACCTCCTGAGACAAACCCTGATCAAATTGCATTAGCAGTGGGATGAATATCTAGTTTGTTTCAGGGCCTGTGTGTGTGTGTGTGTGTGTGTGTGTCAGCAGCAGGGGTGGCTGACTGTGTTGAATCACTGGGATGTGCTTTCTCTCTGCATAAGTGTCTCCTCTATTAAAGCTGCAGTGGCTATTGATTTCTGAGCGAGCAGATTTTTATGCTGATGTGAGCAGGTCCCACTGGCCAAGAGAAAGAATGAGACTGTGATCATCTCAACCGCAGGATAAACCCTCCTGTGACATCACCAAAACTCAAATCACACACACACATTTACTTGGCTAAATGAGGACAAACCAGAGGAAAGCTAATTATAATGACTAAAACTCTAATCTTAATTGAAAACTTTTTTAATGTTTTAATGAAGTCTCTTTTGCTCACTAAGGCTGTGTTTATTTGATGAAAAATGCAGAAAAAAAGTAGTAATATTATGAAGCACTGCTACAATTTAAAATAGTTTTTTTTCTATGTGAATATCTGTTAAAATGTAATTGACTGCTGTGATCAAAGCTGAATTTTCAGCATCGTTACTCCAGTCTTCAGTTTCACATGATCCTTCAGAAACCATTCTAATATGCTGATTTGCTGCTCAAGCAGATGCATTACCATTCAAACAATTGGGGTAAATAAGATTATTAAAAAAAAAGAAGAAGCATTATTTATGTTTATCATTTTGTAACATTTACAATGTTACAGTATTTCAAATTTAAATAAATGCTGTTCTTTTGAACATTCCATTCATCTGTGAATCCTGGAAAATAAAATAAAATGTATCACTGTATCCACAAAAATATTTAACAGCAACTGTTTTCAGCACTGATAATAATCAGAAATGTTTCATGAGCAGCAAATCAGCATATTAGGATGATTTCTGAAGGATCATGTGCCAGTGAAGACTATTAATTTTTATTATTATGAGTATTAAAAATGTGTATTCGTATTTAAAGTTGAACAAAAGTCATTCAGGGTCTAGAAAGACAAGAGTATGAGTATGATGACATAATGTGTATTTTTGGATAAAACTGTCTCTTTAAATGTTCCCTGTGTGTCTCAGTTCAGTGTTGTGTGTTTGTCAGACTGGTGATGGGAAGGATGGGCCGCTCTGAGAGTGGCGGGGTCAGCGGGGTCACTGAAAGACAGTAGGAAAACAAGTGTGATGTTTATCGCTGTAGTCATTTCCAATATCCACTTCATATTCAGCATGTGTGTGTGAAAGATCCCTGCAGTCAGCAGTTCCAGTGATCTGCCCACCTAGACAGCACATTTAGGCATCGTCCCAATGTAAAGGCTGCTCTAAACAGCAGGTAGCACGATTATTCTGCCTCATTAGATATCTTTTGACCAAATTCTTAGGAAGCACTGCATGAATTCTCCATGAAGAAGTCAATCCCAAAATGCAGTGAGCTCAGTGAGAGGGTCTGTTTCACTAAGAAGTGATCATGCACCCTATTCCCTCTGACGCCTTGAAACTATTGCAGAAAACAACCGTCATTTGAAACGCACTTCACGCAAAGACTGCTGCTAATGAATGTCATTTCTACCAATTTTCACATGATTATGCCTCATTAATTACCAGTTTGAACCTGGAAACTAAAATGAACTGTTAAACTCTGAAGACATTTTCTAGTGCTGCATCTTTAGTTGTAGTTTTAAAAAGTTAAAAGTTATGATTAGAGATTTCTATTATTAAAGAGATCGTGGGTTTTCACAGCATTTTGTTTACAGAAACAAGTTTAAAAGGTGCATATGATTTGAAAATGCTTTGAGAGGTTCACCAAATTCAGTCATTTATGAGCGTTCATTTTGTAATTCACTGGAAATGTTCAGCCAGGATGAATTTAAACTATACATAATCTGTTAGCGTTCCACTGTACCACCCGTGGTACACTTCGCATTTGGTTAAATTTTACAGGAATGCTAAGGGATAAATAATTGCTCCACCTTAAAGGGGTCATCGGATGCTCATTTTCCACAAGTTGATATGATTCTTTAGGGCGGGGTCACCAGACCCGGTCCTGGAGGGCCAGTGTCCCTGCAGAGTTTAGCTCCAACTCTAATCAAACACACCTGAACCAGCTAATCAAGGTCTTACTTGGTATACTTGAAACTTCCAGGCAGGTGTGTTGAGGAAAGTTGGAGGTAAACTCTGTAGGACACTGGTCCTCCAGGAACAAGTTTGGTGACCCCAGCTTTAGGGTCTTAGTGAAGAGTCTGTAACATACTTTGGTTAAAATTTCTCAATGATAGTGTAAAACAACACCTTCTTTACCTTGTCCTCTGTTCACAGTGACCTGTTTCGGTGATGTCAATGTCAATGCTAACAAGCTCTGCTCACCCCGCCCCCCTCTTCTGTGGGGTGACAAGCTGTTCTATGAGAGACTGTAAACTTTAGCTGCATTTAGCTGCGAAACTTACTAACTAGCAAAATATTAAAAAAGGCTTTGCAAAAATGCAAAAAAGGCCCTTTTACTCACTTCTGCTGTAAGTGAAGCTGGATCTCGAATGATTCGCACGAACATAGACACATTTAGGCAGACTGTGGGGTGCATTCCCTTCACAAACAAAAGTAATCTGCCTCTCAGATGTCGGGAGTAAAAGGAGATCCATAGTCTGTCAAATGAAATGATATAGTGTATATACTGAAGTAATTACCTGTTAAACACTCTTGATATGCTGCTTTAAAAGGATATAATAAAATTATGCAAGATTGAATCATTCACAACAAGACTAATAACATGTATATAGAAAATAATTAGAATATTTTCTAAATAAATGTCAATTGTGATTTCATGCTGACAGTAAGACAGTAAACTCTGAGTACAATCATTCAAATATAAGAAGAAGAAGAGCAGCTTCGGGCACATTAATGAAACAAAACAAGACAGAATGGTTTGAATATGAACACACTATGAACACACACACACACACACACATGTTGTGTTTACATGTTTTATGGGGACATTCCATAGGCGTAATGGTTTTTATACTGTACAAACTGTATTTTCTATCGCCCTACACCTAAACCTAGCCCTCACAGGAGACTGTGCACACTTTTACTTTCTCAAAAAAAACTCATTCTGCATGATTTATAAGCCTGTTTCCTCATGGGGACCTCACAAATGTCCCCACAAGGTCAAAATTTACTGGCATTACTATCCTTGTGGGGACATTTGGTCCCCATAACGTGATGAATACCAGGTGCACACACACACACACACACACACACAGACACGCTCTGTCTGAACAGGCATTTATCAGCCAGCTCTGTAAACTTCCCTTGTGCTTCAGCTGACTGAAACAAATCTTCTCCCTCATTTAGTAAATCAAAGCACTTTGTGCTCTACAATGATCCGTCAATTAGCACAGCACAGATTAATTACTGGCAGTGCAGACGCTCACACACTGACGCACGTACTGCCAAACCAGCCCAAAACACCGCGCTCATCCTCATGAAGAATCATGTGTGTTGATGTATTAAGTGTGTGTCATTGTATGTGTGTCTTTTCACAGATGTGTGCGGTGGGCTACCGCAGAGTGAACGGGACGCTGTATCGCGGCGTGTGTGAACTCTGTCAGTGTCACGGACACGCGGAGCGCTGCGATGACGTCACTGGACACTGCCTGGTAATATATGTGTGTGTGTGTGTGTGTGTGTGTACTCATTACTGAGGCAAGAGATTGTATTTTGTTGTTTTTCTTTCTTTTTTTTCATTGAGAGTGTACAGAATTGACTTGCTGTGTCATTGCTGCTTTTGTTGTTGTTCTTGTAGCTGTTTGCCCATAATAACAGAACTGCATTATAACACAATCTGCTGTGAATGCAGTTCACAGAGTCACAGAAAATAGAACCGTTCCATTTCCTGTGTGTGTGTGTGTGTGTGTGTGTTGCAGGCTCTCTTCTGTCTTGTTCTCTCTCTCTTCTGTCCAGTGAGTGTGTGATTGTAAAGCCAGAGTAAATGGCACAGGTTTAAATGGGATGTTTATTTGTATTCGAACACAAATGAGGTTTGGGTCCACAGAATCTATGAGTACTGAATTAAGTTTAAAGGACATAACTGATGCATTAACATCAGCAACCACAAACAAACGTGTTCAGACAACAGTATCACTTCCTCTGTCCACAGCTTGTTAAAGCAGAGAACTGGACTGAATAATTACATGTGTGTGTGGATGGATGGATTGTGCTCTGATTATCACTGTGTGCATGTGTATTTACGGCTCACAGATGAAATACTGGCGCTGTCCCTCCGATTCATTAGTCTGACACTGTGTGTCTCTGAACGACTGATTAAAATGTGTGTCCCTGCTGCCGAATGTTACTTTCAAAAGTTGGGTGTCATTGTGAAATGACTAATAAAAAGTAAGCAATTATGTTACATTGTTACTTTTATGTAACATTTATGTTACATTATGATACTTTTTACGGACTGGAATGTAACTGATACTTTTGACAGAAGCTGCGTCTGAGAACGATTCAGGTTTTTTGATGGAAGTTTATGGTGGCTTTGATGTGGTTTCATTTACTCATCTGCAAACTTTTGTTTGTGTTAACACACATCCTTTTCTTGACATTAGTCATGTGTTTGTCTTTCTGTAAATGTGTTTGTAGGACTGTAGGGATCACACTGTAGGGCCGTACTGTGACCAGTGTGCTTCTGGATATTATGGAGACGCCACCAGAGGAACTGCAGACGACTGTCAGCCATGTGCTTGTCCTCTTCTCAGCCCATCAAACAAGTACGTCAGCACTGTCATCAGACTCCACAAATAAACACTTACCATCAACAATCAAAGTAGTTGAACAGTCACATAACAGTATTATCAGATTAATACTGTAAATAACTATTAGGCTAAATTATGTTCCCCAAATATTACATGCCTATCCTCCCGAGAACCAGCCATAGACTTCTTCCCTCTGTAGAAGACAATTTATTTTAGCAAATCACATTTTTGAGTCTAGATGTATTGTAAAGAGCACAGTCAAGGCTTTTCAGACATACTGCATGTTTGAAGGTCTGACCATGAAAATAAAACTCCTTAGGCTTTAAAAATGATTAACACTGACTGAATCACTGAATTCAACACTCTGATGGAAATATTTTGGCATTATTATTCAAATATGACTAGCTCTTATGAGAATGTTGACAAAAATCTTCACTAAATTTCTTTTTTTTTCCATTACATGTTGCCCCAAGAACATATAATATTAATTCATAAATATAAAATTAGATAAAATGTATAGATGCAATGTGTAGAAAGTCATTGCTCATTATGTAAATAATATATAAAATCATTCTGTGATATCTTTAATAACATAACTGAATCAAGCTAATTTTTGTTACAAATACAGGTAGGTAGGTAAATAAATAAATAGCCTAGAACCTAAAATTTGATTGGTAAATTGATTGGTGTTTTTGCCTATAGTCCCTATAGCACAAAGCGTATATATATATATATATATATATATATATATATATATATATATATATATATTCATAATTTTTAATCCCATTTGTTTGTTAAAACATAAGAGGGGGTCTCAGAAGGACATAGTAATATTTATGGTAATAATTACATATTAAAAAAACCTATTGTACTGTATCACTCACAACTGGTTAAGTCAAAATAACAGAGATAAACTAAATTAAAAATATATTTAGTAAATCTTGTTTTGAGCTAGTTTACTAAAAAGAACTGTGACTATAAAAGCAAGCTATTCCAGAAATAGCTGACCTTTTGTCAGGCTGCTAAAAAAATGTAATTAAAATAGCAACACTGCTACTTTTAGTTAAAGGAGAAGTCCACTTCCAGAACAACAATTTACAAATAATGTACTCACCCCCTTGTCATCCAAGATGTTCATGTCTTTCTTTCTTCAGTTGTAAAGAAATTATGTTTTTTTGAAGAAAACATTTCAGCATTTTTCTCCATATAATGGACTGATATGGTGCCCCGAGTTTGAACTTCCAAAATGCAGTTTAAATGCAGCTTCAAATAATCACAAATGCAGTTGTAAACGATCCCAGCTGAGAAAGAAGGGTCTTATCTAGCAAAACGATCAGTTATTTTAATACAAATAATACAATTTATATACTTTTTAATGCCAAATGCTCATCTTGTCTTACTCTGCCTGGGTATGTCGAAAAACTCCCATCTCATGTTCTCCCTCAACTTCAAAATCATCCTATATCACTGTTTTACCTTTTTTGTTAAGGGTGTTTGATTTTCTTTGCATGTTCACTTTGCAAACACTAGGTCAGTACTTCTGTAGTGATGTAGGATGATTTTGAAATGATTTTTGAAGTTGAGGGAGAAAATATGATTGGAGTTTTTCGACATACCCTAACTGTCATGAGCCAGAATACAGGGGGTTCAGAGTTCAGGGGGAGAAAGGCAAGACGAGTACTTGACATTAAAAGTATTTAAATTGTATTTTTTCTTTTTAATGAAAATAACCGATTGTTTCACTAGATAAGACCCTTCTTCCTCGGCTGGGATTATTTACAACCGCATTTGGGATTGTTTGAAGCCACATTTAAACTGTATTTTGGAAGTTCAAACTCGGGGCACCATATCAGTCCATTATATGGAGAAAAATGCAGAAATGTTTTCCTCAGGGGGTCAGTACATTATATGTGAATCTTTGTTTTGGAAGTGGACTTCTCCTTTAACTGTCCTCTAACATGCCAGTAACTAGTATCTGTCTCTTTAACTATTCCAGCCACAAGTTATGTGTTTTATTGAGCAATGGTTTTGTGTTTTTAACCTGCTGAATCAAACAGCCTAAAACAGCTTAGCTGGGTTATTTGGTGACAATCTTACATGTCACATTCAAACCATCACTGGTTATCATTATAATAACAATTTCAGACACTTCAGATTTACCTGCAACAATAATCTTGGTGAAAAGTGTTATTTTGGCTTTGCAACAAATGTAAAATGTGAAAAAGTAAATTTGCCTGTAGTCGCTTAAAGGGACAACTTAATACCTTGTCTAATACCTGTTTGACCTTAGGAGGGTCCTGCTTCAGTGACAAGCTACTGTGTTTGCACTTTTTTTTCTGAGATTGTAGCATCGCTAAAAGAAACTACTTTCCCAAACGTTGCCACTGGTTAGTCATAGAGTTGGCATTAAGTCTGTGTTGCTATGCTGGGCTGTTCAGGATTTTAGATGAGAGTAATGTTGTGATCTTGCCAGAGACTCAGTGTGACACAAACAGCACAAAAACTATGACTTTGTCTGATATAAAGGGAGATGAGAAACAGTTAAAAAAAAAACAAAACTGCACTTTAACAATCTTGTGCCAGTAGCAGATTCAATCTGTTCAGCTAAAACCAGTTAAGACCATAATTCAGTTTGAGCTGGTCTAAATTGGTCTTATTTTTAGCATGGTAGTATTTATAAGGATGACTTGTAGCTCTTTCTGACATTCACTGTGAGTCCTGCATGCTCTTACTTCAACTTTGTAACTGGCGCATGATTTTAGCACCAGGCTAATATTGGCTGTAGCATGCTAGTGGCTAATCCAGACAGAGTTGACATCCCAGAATCCAACAGCTGAACATTCCACATCCTCAAGTGGGCTAAAGAAAGCGTCGCTCCCCTCCTGCCCTCAGCATTCCCAGCATGCCCCTCAGCCTGGCTCCAGTGTCGTCTGAAATAGCCGCACAGTCATTATGCTAGAGCTAATGGCAGAACCTGACCTCGCTGCAAAGGGTTTGCCCACCAGCTAAACCAGACTCTCTCTGGCTTCAGTTAGAACCAGAGTGAGCACTTATGACGAATAGGAAGGATGTTTTTAATTCGCTTTTCTTTTCTTTTTCTCTTTGTCCCCTTGTTGGCTCAAAAACACCGTAGTTTCAGTCCCACATGTCACGTCGATGCCAGAGGTGAGGTGATCTGCGATCGATGCCAGCCAGGTTACACGGGTGCACGCTGTGACAGGTAAGATAACAAGGTTTTGCCACCAGACTTTATCTCCGGTAGGGTAAGTTGTGACACTTTTTACTCAAGTTGCCCTCTATAGAAAAAGAAACAAGACTGGTTATAGATAATGATAATTCACTTGCCTGAAATTAAAGACAGCATCCTTAATATCAGGCCATAGATGATCCAGTCATACAAATTACTTTCATGTTAAGTTGAATCAATGCGATTGGTTTAAATTTCAAATAAAAACATAAATATAAAAAATAAATAATGCTGACACATCTTACCCCAAAGTATCTGACACACTTTACCCCATAGTTGGCATTTTCCATAAAATGCTATATTCAATAATTATGTACTATGGACATAAAACTCCAATTTACCTTTTTTTTTTCTGATTATATGTTTACATGATGCAAATTATGCACAGAAAAGTGCTAAAATAAAGATGTGACAATTTACTCACTGGCACATCTCCTTATTTTTAGTAAATCTAGTGATTAAAGTTTTTGCAGTTTTCATTGTCAAATGTGTTTGTATGAAAGTATTGATTGTATGATGTGATTCTACGCTGTCACATAACTGCAGGGTTGCCAGGTTTTCACAACAAAACCCGCCCAGTTGCTACTCAAAACTAGCCCAAAAATCACTGCAGTTTCCAGTTGAAATGAACACTAGAGGCAGTAAAACTCTGGCAACTTTTATTCCTTTTCACACAAAGTATGATTTACAGGGCCAGAGTTTCGATTAAGAAAGCCTAATTTTCACATAATTCCTTGCACGATACAATTTTATGACTTCAAAACCATTTTAACATGCTGCGAGATTTGATAACTGATACTTGAATGTTGAATGTTAGCATCACATATACAGCTTCAAACAGATGTGTTTTCTAACACAGGTTTACTCGGTTGTTCGCCGGAAGTGCTCCGGTATAAATCCACAAATCAGCCCAAACTTGTGTATAAGGAAGACAAACTAGCACGGTTGAATCAGTGAATGTGTTTTTGTATCACTTTTGCATTTGTTACATTATCGAGTAGGTTAAGGATTGGGGTTAGTGTAGGTGGTTTTGTTGTCCTAAGAGTGATGTCAGAACAACAGAGCTTGACAGTTATGCAGTGTTGCCAAGTCTGCGGTTTTCCTGCAGAATTGGGCTACTTTAACACTGTTGCCGCAAGTTGTTTTTCATGTCTGCAGGTTGAAGTGGCCCCAATAATGTTATATTTAGCCCCTGAAATGAGAATTGTACCAGGTGAACCCCACCAAAAAATATGCATTTTACCCCCGGAGCACGATTTTTACTGGGGGTAAAAATCTAGTTTGTACAGATAGGTAATTTTTTTTTGTTGCAGAAACATAGGTAGAGGCATGTATTTTCAGTGAGCTTGGGTTGGTTACATGGTCCTAAATTTAAAACAAATGAATAAAAAGAAAAAAAAGTCTCTTGGTAATCCCAGATGTGCATCTTTGAGACAGGTCTTTTCCATGTGAAATGGAACTGTGTGCGGAAAAGTCCCAGGCCAGGTTAATATCTGACTGCACAGTAGATCCATTTCTAATGCAGTTTTGAAACTTGACCAGAACTTCACTGCATAATGGCATTGTACCAACACCTAATGAGCCGTCTACAGGCAGCACTGCAAAACGTCATACTGTAACTGTGTTCCTGACTTTCGTTTCCAAAAGGTAGGCAGCATAAGGAATGTTGAATATACTTGTAGTTTATGCCAATCTGGTTAAAGGATTAGTTCACTTCCGGAACAAAAATTTGTCCCTTGTCATCCAAGATGTTCATGTTTAAAGAAATTATGTTTTTTGAGGAAAACATTTCAGGATTTTTCTCCATATAAGGGACTTTTATGGTGCACCCGAGTGAACTTCCAAAATGCAGTTTTAATGCAGCTTCAAAGAGCTCTAAATGATCCCAGCCGAGGAAGAAGGGTCTTATCTAGCGAATCGGTTATTTTCTTTAAAAAAAAATGACAATTTAAATTTTTAACCTCAAATTCTCATCTTGTCTAGCTCTGCCTGAACTCTGTGTATTCTGACTCAATACAGTTAGGGTATGTTGAAAAACTCCTCCAACTTCAAAAACGTCCTACATCGCTGCAGAAGTACCGACCCAGTGTTTACAAAGTGAATGTGCAAAGAAGATCAAACGCCCTTTACAAAAAAAGCTAAATCAGCGATTTTGAAGTTGGAGGACAAAATGAGATGGGAGTTTTTCGACATACCCTAACTGTCTTGAACTGGAGTGCAGAGTACACATGTGCATGGCAGAGCTAGACAAGACAAGCATTTGTGGTTAAAAAGTGTATAAATTGTTTTGCTTTTTTTTTCTTTAGAAAATAACCGATTGTTTCGCTAGATCCATTTGAAGCTGCATTTAAACTACATTTTGGAAGTTCAAACTTGCAGGCACCATTGAAGTCCACTATTTTCTTCAAAAAACATAATTTCTTTACGACTGAAAAAGAAAGACATGAACGTCTTGAATGACAAGGGGGTGAGTAAATTATCTGTAAATTTTGTTCTGGAAGTGAACCAATCCTTTAAGAATTAAACATTGTTCAATCTAACTAAAACTATGTTATATGTATTTTTATGTTTTGTTAGAATATTACATTGTCAGCTTAACAGTATAACACTAAACTTTTGAAATCAAGATCATTTCAGCTCTTAAATTCATTTGATAAATGCTTAATAGATTGATAGATAATCCAAAATGACTTACATTGCATTCAAGGTAGGCTATACATTTCATCAGTTCATGTATTCCCTAGAAATCAAACCCATAATCTTGGAAGCAGTTATGAAACAGTCACTTTTGTGCTTTATGATGCAGCCTTAGAAGGGCAACTCCTACAAGGGCAGCAGACTCCAAGGCAGCTCAGCGTATTTAGGGAAAAGGCCCATGTTTTGGTCCTCTAAAGTAATTCTTCTTATTTACCCCTTGTCGTTTCTGTGTGTGTGTGTGGGTGTGTATGTGTGAGTGTGTAAAATGCTGAACAACACCATATGTTTGGGTTTGTAGTGTGTTTGTTTGAGTAGGCTAGTCAAACAAATCTTAATCTCTAGGCCATATGGATCTTTGTCCCAGTGTGACATGAAATAAAATTCAGGGATAAGATGGAGCAAATGGCTTGATCCCCTGTGGTCAGTGTAAAGTGGCCACAAATGCAATATAGCACAAAGCAGCTCTCTCGCTAAAAGTGGCAGCCGTGGCACTCCTAATTTTGTCTTAATTTCATTAGCATCAGAAATCACTGAGCTCATCTATCATGCAGAATATTTCCATCAGTCGCTCTGTTTATTTCTCTTTCTTTCTCACCCCATCACGTTTCCCACTGGGCGTCGATCTCTCTCATTCTCTGAAGGTTGGTATGCTGATGTGTTAGCATTAGCATATGCTGCATTCTGGGGAGGTTGCGTTGGCAGTCGCTCCAGCTCTGTACGCAGACTAAATCACAGTGGTGTTGTGGAATACGGCGTCTAGGTGGAAGAAAGGTCTGGGCTCTGTTGTGACCCCACCCCTGAAACAGATGGAGAGGGACTGGTGCAGTGCCAGTGCTGGTACACGCTAGCTGGCACCAAAAACTCTCTACGCTGAGCCATTAGCAGACACGAGGTGGAGGGGACGGAAACGAGGGAACTGGAGGTGTGTTATGGAGGACAAGCGGAGAAAAGTTAGAGAGGAGAGAGAGAGCGAATGGAAAGGTTTCTCGTTCTGGGAAAAGCCAGAGACAGACGCACGTTAATGGGGCGAGATGGGACCGATCCATCACCGCTCAGACGGGGCTCGAACCCAGTCTGTCCCCTGAGACACCCGCTGAAAGAGATGTGAAGGACACACTTCACACAAATTCAGTCAGGCGGCGCACGTCGCTCTTAAAACGTGTTCTTAAAAACCCATTGTGTCGAGTCCGCCCAACGGGGAAGCCAAAGTAAATGAAGCGCAAATAGAGACTTTTGCTTCTTGTGAGAAAAAGAACCCGGTAATCACACATGTGCCACAGGACTTGTAAAGGAGGACTCATAGAAATGCTCAGATAGTCTACATGATCTCAATATGAACGCGAACATTTCTCTTTCTCTTCAGTATCCTTTAAAGCAGTGGTTCACAACTCCAGTCCTCGGGGCCCACTGATCTGTACATTTTGTATATTTCTGAATCTGACACACTCACTTCAGTTTGTGAATCTTTCTCTTAAAGGAGAAGTCCACTTCCAAAACAAAGATTTACATATAATGTACTCACCCCCTTGTCATCCAAGATGTTCACATCTTTCTTTCTTCAGTTGTAAAGAAATTATGTTTTTTGAGGAAAACATTTCTGCATTTTTCTCCACATAATGGACTGATATGGTGCCTCGATTCTGAACTTCCAAAATGCAGTTTAAATGCAGCTTCAAACGATCACAAATGCGGTTGTAAACGATCCCAGCCGATGAAGAAGAGTCTTATCTAGCGAAACAATCGGTTATTTTCATAAAAGTAATACAATTGAAATACTTTTTAATCTCAAAAGCTCGTCTTGTCTTTCTCTCCCTGAACTCTGTGTATTCTGGCTCAAGACAGTTAGGGTATGTCGAAAAACTCCAATCGTATTTTCTCCCTCAACTTCAAAAATCATTTCAAAATCATCCTACATCACTGCAGAAGTACCGACACAGTCTATGCAAAGTGAACATGCAAAGAAGATCAAACACCCTTAAAAACAAAGGGTAAAACAATGATATAGGGTGATTTTGAAGTTGAGGGAGAACATGAGATGGGAGTTTTTCAACATACCCTAACTGTCATGAACCAGAACAAAAACAGTCCAGGCAGAGTAAGACAAGACCAGCGTTTGGCATTAAAAAGTATATAAATTGTATTATTTTTATTAAAATAATCGATCGTTTATTAACGCATTTGCGATCGTTTGAAGCAGTTTTTGAACTGCATTTTGGAAGTTCAAAATCAAGGCACCATATCAGTCCATTATATGAAGAAAAATGCTGAATGCTGAAATGTTTTCCTCAAAAAACAATTTCTTTATGACTGAAGATAGACATGAACATTTTGGATGACAAGGTGGTGAGTACATTATATGTGAATCTTTGTTTTGGAAGTGTACTTCTCCTTTAATGAGCTGATGATCTGAATCAGGTGCGTTAAATGAGGGAGACATACGAAATGTGCAGAGCAGTGGGCCCCGAAGACTGGAGCTGAGAACCACTGCTTTAAAAGGTACCAAAGCAGTGCAGAGGTGACAGTCTGTCTGAAATGCTACTAAATTTGACCTAAGACAGAGCCGTATGTATCTGTTAAAGATTGGTCTACTTCAATTTTCGATGCACATACAAATGCGGGAGGGCAAAAAAAAAAACTTACTGTATAGGCTACTGTGCAGAGCTTTAGTAACATATACAGAAACTCTGTCAGTGACCAGCTTTACATGACATGCACCAAAATAAAGGCATTCAAGTGCCATTATGAAAGACAATGTAAACACAAAGAGAGAGAAAGCTGCCTACTAATGGAGCTGCATGTATATGTGGATAAAAGTGTACATTTCTAGTGTCCATGTATACGTACTCAGAGTAAAAGCTCAGCCTGCTGTTGCAGTTACACTGCAGTTGTGCAAGCTCTGTGAAACTCCCACCCCGCTGCTTCATTCACACACTGTGGATGTGTTTGTTGTGAAGTATGCCGTAAGCTCTGAGAGTGTAGTAGGCAATCAGTAACAGTAATGGGCTTAGGGATACTTTCAATTTTAAGAATCACTGACCCAAAACAGAAAAACCAATACCCGCCTCTCTCCACCCCACTCAGTCTTTCACTGACCTAATTCAGCTCAATCCCTCCACGGCGCCTGGTCCCGCTCTGAAATAGAGTACTTATGTTTAGTTTGGCCCTGCGTGGCCAGCGACACCTGAAACAGCGAGCGAGTCAGAGAGGGCAAGCTGAGGTGAATGGGGTAAAGAGAGGAAGGAAATAAGAGTTCGGAACAGTCCCAGGTTTTTTTTAGTAATTGTTCCCTGGTGTGTAGACTCACAGGAAGTTGGCAGTATATATGGCCAGGGTTAAAGACACCTGGCCTGAGTCATCAGTGCTTAAGATGGCTCTCTCACAGCAGAGTTAACGACAGGAGAAATTATTAGCTGGCACCAGAGAGAGAGAAAGAGCTAGCCTTCAATGCTCAGTTACCCTTTAAAGGGTACCAAGCAGTGCAGAGGTGACAGTCTGTCTGACTGTGTGTTGGGGGCTATGTATTTTTGAAACAGTAGGTGGGGACTTTCCCATTTACCCAGACACTGTTACTTAAAGAGATTCTGTGATCATTGTCTAACCCAGTGTTTCCCCAAGCACTGTGCCGCAGCACACCAGTGTGCCAGGTTGTCCGGTGTGGTGTGGAAAATGATCAAAAACTTCCTATCTCTATTATATTTTGTTATTATTATTTTAAATCAGTGCTATTGGTCATCGTGTTGTCTGTTTGTGGCTTTTACAAATATTTAACCAATGAAAGCATTTAAAAGAGCACATGACTAAACATTGTAACACAATTGTATCCTCAAATTGTTGGTCAAACCTCATAACTCCACCCAGCCTCCATTCAGAATGAAGTACTGCGATGCACAGTTTGAAGAAAGACATCTACAATGCAAGTGTACATGAAGAACTGATGTTTTCTTTACTCAAGAAACACTGTCTATAAAGGCTAATGTTTTTATAACAGAAGAGGAGCTAAGAAGAGCGCTGTCTGGTTGTAGCCAATATACTTTTGTACATTTTAAATATCCTGTGCATAGCAGTTCATCTTTTATATCGTGAGATTTTGGCCAAATGTATTAAACAGCAAGAAAAACTGATCGCCCGTATAGCTACATTAAACTTTGCGAACTGATGAAAATGTAATTTGATTAATTTACTGCCTCAGATGCAGCCATTCTAACGACGGACAAAACACTGATCGCCATCATTCGCTCTTCAAAACCTTGTCAACTCAATTTGAGCATGATTTTCATAAAATATTAAGTGCAAGTATTTGATCACTTGCAAGGCAAAATACCATCTCTGATGATGCATTGTTTTAATTACTGGAGAAAAAAATCTTTTTTCCCTTTGTGTGTGTGTGTGTGTGTTTTTTTTTTTTTTTTGCTTTTTTGGTGCTTAGTGGTGTGCCATGGAATTTTGTACTTATCAAAACTGTGCCGTGGCAAAAAAAAGGTTGGGAAACACTGTTTCTAACCCATGTGTTCTCCACCCAGTGGGTCTCATTCACTAAGCACATGTACACACAAACTATATAGTTAGGACAAAATGAATGTATTAATCTAAGGATAATAGTTATATAAAATACTATATATAATTATATACTATATATTCATCATATACAGTAAAAGAGTAAGAAAAGCTGTGTTAGACTATAGCTAGAGCTTTCTGGTTTCTCTGAAGAACAGTGCATGTATAGTCGGCTAATGAGAGTACTGTAAACTGTATAAAAGGTGTTTTATTGTGTATGAAGGGAAGGTTGTGCGAAAATCCCTTATATGGAGATGGTCTGGGTGTGTTTTATACAAATTTACGTAGCCGCTCTTTTAGAATTTTTCATTGTGATTTGGCCTAGGTTGTACATGGAAATACTACTAAATCGGACCTAAGACAGAGCCTTGTTAAAGATCACTACACCGTATGCGAAATACAGAGAGCAGCAGTGCAAGCTCCTACAAAATTATTCTGCATTTCGTTGCATTCCAGAGTTTGAGTTTGGTGAAACCATGTGACCAATGCAAGGTCGAAACGTCATGGCATGACCTCGTAGCTAAAATAAAAGAATGTAAATGTAAAACTACAGCACTGGAGGAAAGTGGAGTAGGTTGTACTGTATGTTTTTACATTTTGGATTTATTTTTATTTGTTATGTATTCATATGGAACGATATTCCAGACTGTTTTTTCAAAGAAATTGCTAATTTCAGTTGCGTTTTTTATATGTGGATGCATAAATTGACATAGTCGTTATGCAGTTGTAAATCCTGCATTACCATTTGTGTTTTTGCAATCATAAAGTGACTGCCAAATTTTAAGTGGAAAAGCAAAGTCCATTTCCAACTGTATTTTCAATGTCTTAGGAGTCATGAGCCTGTCATATTTGCATAGCAATATTAATTACCAAGTCTGCTTTGTCACGCTGTGCCAAAACTCAAATGAAATTGCAATTTCTGTAGCATTTGAATTTCTGATGCCTTCCATAGAATCCTGTCAATCAGTGTTAGGGGTGGGGCTATACTATGGGGTAGGGATGGGCATATCAATCATGAAGTATCGATATACCGATTAGATGCGAGTATCGCAAGTATCGACAATAAAAAATACAAAAATATCTACACTAAGGTGTGTTTTATTTACCAGTGATTTTGTTTAAAAATAATGCATACAATCAGAGAGTGTGCTAGACTTTAACACTGTCCATCATTTTACGGACAGGGTCGTAAAAATTCCGTTGTAATCTATTATTACCCGTCATTTTAATTTCATATTTTAATTAGAATAACACATTTAATTGCTTCTATTTTTGTTCACATTTTAAATTTTAATCAGGAACCTAGTGTTACAGAATGACAGCGCAGTGTTAAAAAAAAAAAACAACAAAATACACTAGGGCTGGGATAAAAAAAAAAAATGATTTTAATAGATTCTCATTTTAATGAACCAATATCAATTCTTAAAACACAATCAATCTTTTGGTCTATGCTGTTTTGATGAATGAACAATACATAGTACGTCCTCCTTCCAATAAATAGCAATAGGCTAGGCTTTGTGTTTCTTTTGATATGAAACAAAGTCTCAGATTTCTAATTCTGTCAATTTCATTAGGAAATTCAAGCAATAAAAAAAGTTTTGGCGCTCTTTAATGTGGCGTGATAGATCGTTGTAGCTTCTGTGTACTCGCCTGTGCATGATCAAACACATAGGAAAACATTTGTGACAGTTTCGTTTTTGTTCTGGATCCAGTGCTCGGCTGCCAGACTGGAGCGCACTCACCACCAACTGGACAGGGGTGGGAATTACAGCTACAATTTACAATAGATCACCCTCAGTGTAATCTGTCAAAATGACAGACGGCCTTCGGATTTTTCTATCACTGCTAAAAAAAAAAAAAAATTCTGTCAATGATGGACAGTTTTCGGTTAATGCGACCTCTGCGTACGATATGCATTGAATTAGACATATAACCTATGTTAGGCAAATAATTGTTCGGGATAGAACTATTTTCCTGCTCATCTGAACGCACACAAATGTTGTAAGACAGAAACAATCAATCACAGAAAGTGTTCACTCACTTCAGACAGTGCGTTCAAACAGAGCTGCATTTCCCAAAAGTATCATAAGAAAGCACTGATGCTTTTGGGAGTGGCAGCCCAAAACATGTTTCAGTTATTTCACAATAAACAAATTGAAAATGTAGCCTATATAATTTGTGCAATTACATTTATTTAAATTAACACTTAAAGTTTATTGATCATGTTCTATTTTGTAGTAATGTTAAAATAAATCATATACTGTCAGAATAAAAAGGCTGCATTTTAGGTGTACAACAGCCTGTCTCTGGCAGCCCCTTATGAAACTAAGTATTTTCAACTAAGGTTTTGTAGTTACCACTACAGTAAACATATTTTAACCGTGTAAAAAATATGTATATAATTTAAATATAATTTAAGTTGCAACTGAGGCATGCTAAATGTTAAAATGCATTTCAAGTATAGAGTTAAGAGAGTATCATTACATAGTTTTGTCTTAGTAATTTAATAAATGCAGTAATTTAGAAGTTAATTTTAGAAGTGTTGTATTGGTATCGATATCAATACCAATGATACTGGCCTTAAAAGTATCGGTATCGTATTGAAAAGAAAATAAGTGGTCCCTACTATGGGGTGTGTTTTATTGGGAAGTAACGTTACAAATGATTATGCTGAATACTTCGGACAATGGAGGTAATCAGCACAAGTGAAGGCAGCTGGCAATCCAATAGATGCGTGTGAACGAACAACCCGTGCAATCTGGGTCTTTTTAAGGTTCACTAATCATTTTAAATGGCAGTGCCAGGTACAAAGTACTAGAACAGGCAGTTTGGTAAAAATTACACTTTGTAGTGTAGCCCAACATACAGTAACCCAACTGCAAATGCAGATATTGCTGTATATGTACCAAGATTCCTTAAATAAGACATGAGCCCAGAGCATTTGTACAGCTCAAGGGATATTATGTCTTTTAAAATTATTGTGAGATCTAAGACTTTGTTTAAAAGTTGAAATCTCCAACATGCCCAGTTAGAACTGGATTCTGCACTAGCGTGCCGCTGGGCCTACAAAGACAGTCACAAGCAATGCCATATTCAATTAATAAGTCTAGGGTGGCTCGCGGAATCCGCTGAGCGTGAGTGAAACACGGTGATTACTTTCTCTTTCCACCATCATGCAGATAGCGCAGTCGTGTGCAGATAAGCGCAGAGGAATCCATTTAACATGAAGGCATTGGATAGACTGTGCGTGTTTATCAGCCAGCAGCACAAGTTGCTTCAGTAGAGATATAGGATCCAAATGCAACGACAGCAGATAAGAAGAGCGGGTGGGCGAAGCGAGCGGAGGAAGTGATAGCGTCTCTTCCCCTTATATTTCTCTCACATTCTCATCGTCTGCGCTTTGTTTTGGCAAGAAAAGTCTCAGGTGTTCTTTTCATGATCAAAATAAGGTTGTTCATCAGACGCACCGTAATGGAGTCAGTTTAGTTGTACACAGCTCCTTTAAAAGAGAAACGGTAAATGACTCATCAGGAAATGCAATATACCTAAACGCTTTCCTTAAGTGTTTCCATTTATCCCACTTTACCCCAGCTATTCTTGACAGACTATCTATTATGCTAGGCTTCAGGTTTAGCTTCTAAAATACATGCACTATCGCAACTGCTAAGGCGACCTCTGATCTGATGCAAACTGCTGTTACAAATGACAGATTAACAGCTACGTCATTGCACCACGCTCAAGCTAGATGTTAAATATATAGTCTGCATCATACTGTACATAAGGTTTAAATGTTCAATCGGTTGGTCACAAAACAAACCCACACACAGTGACTAGGACCCCAAGCTGGCTGACTGTACATTACAGTGCTACATAGGAAATAGTAAAACAAATGCATATAAAATGTTGATTTGAATGTAAATTATTTTATTATGTGAGAGGAAAGAGAGTCTAAGAGATGGTCAAATGATGCATTATACAGTTTTATGCCACTGTAGAAGGTCTGAAGTGTGTTTATTTGCTGTATTTTGACTGTACGCATCACTAGAGCATCCATTCTCTTTACTCTGGATGACCTCAGGTGTGCTAATGGCTATTTCGGTCGTCCCAACATTCCTGGGGGTTCCTGTCAGCCGTGTATGTGTAACGGAAACCTGGACCTTACAGAGGATCTCAGCTGCGACCCGGTGACTGGAGCCTGTCTGCGCTGTCGTGAGGGATATGAAGGGCCGGACTGTGAAAGGTGTGCTGATGGATATTTTGGAGATGCCCTTATAGCCAAGAATTGCCAAGGTGAGTGAAGATGCAGAGTTTGATTGTTTTCAGATCATAGCCCTTCAACTAAAAGCGACATGTGATGTCTAATCTCTTTTAATCTCGGTATTAGTACTAATAATAATAATAACATACAAACATAAACAGGGATGAATTGTTCACAATAGAGTGGGGGAACTATGACGTCACTTTGTAGGCCAATCGGCTGTTAGCATCACACCGGTTCCCTTGACAAAAAGCCAATAGGATTTTTCCATAGGCTTTTGGATTATCGCCAAAAATAAGATCTTCATAGTTCATGAAACTTACATGTTTTGTCCATCGCAGTAATCTACACAAAATAATATAACTTTTATGAATTTTGAAGCCTATATAAAAGCGCCAGAACTTACAAGCTAAGGACGTGAACTAACTACACCACCATGGTCGCCTTTAACGCCACCACCACCCTGCTTACGACAACTTTCTCAAACGTATTTTTAACATGTTCAGTGAAAAGGATTTACTCTGTATATGAATTTTAATCCACTCTACATGAACATTTTCATATAAACTGAAATAAAAGCAAAAAAGCCAAACTAAAACTGAAATGTGACATAAGTAATATGTAATATATAGTGAGTAAATGAAATAATCATAACTTAAGGACACACAAAAGCACATATTTTTGTACGTGCTTTTTTGTATTTTAAAATAAGGTGCATGAAAAGTTAATAAATCCTTAATGTTAATATTTTAATTAAAAACTTGTCTCCATGCAATATTCAGTAAAATTCTAGTGCATTTACTCTATTAAATAACAGCAGAGTGAGCAAGTTTTTGGATACGGTAAGACTAAACTTATTTTAGTGAATACAGTACCACATTTAAGCTATCATTTTGTTAAGGTGGGTAAACAAAATGTTATTTTATCCTTGCTTCTAGAAAATCCTCAATTTGTATGCTTTCTAACAGCTTCATGTGACCATAAACATTTAACTTTAAAGTAGCTTTAAGCACTATGTATCATTAAAGTTTCACTTTCACTGTGACTAAGCTGGTAAATGTGGTGTTTACATGGAATAATCATAATATGAGTTCACCTTATGGTATGAACTCAGATCAGTATTAGTAGGAAAGTGATTAAATGATCATCTTCCATCTGAAGCTTTGATTGCATTTCACGGCAAAGCAAAAAAAAAAAAAAAGAACTTTGTCAAACAACAATATAAAATGCAGGAAACTATTAACTGGTTATTCTACAATTAACTGCACTATAAATTGTACTACAACTGGGAAAAACTATAAATGGATAAACTGTTGACGTGATGATGTCTAATGTCTCAGACAATGCCTGTAGTCCCATTTAGTTTGTTAGATCATTATATTTGCTTCTGCAGAAGAAAAAAATCATGTTTTTGACTAAATGCCTTGTGAAGAACTACACTACCCATAATCCTGTAGAGAGATCCACCAGTCAAGTCACTGTTACCATGATCGCAGTTGTAGACAGTTTTGTTTTTAATTTTTTCATGCAATTTCAATTTGACTGGCTTGTTATTGGTTCATTATTGCACAAAATAATTTAGACCGATGTAATACAATAATATGTACTGTGAAATTAAGATGATCTGTTGAAAATGGACTTTGAAGGTCTAAATGAAAATGTAAGGTTAAATGTAAGGTAAGCCTTTTTCAGTTCCAGTAGAATTCAAATGTCAGATTAAATAATACTCAAATATATAAACAGAGTCATTATTATCAATTCCCATAGTTGTATTTTATAATGCTGCTTTTGGAATAAACAACAACAACAACAAAAAACACCCAGAACAGAAAATCGGGCACCCTCTGTTAAGCACTCTCTAACTACAGTGAAAGGTGAGATCTTTTGCCCAATTCCTAAGACACCATATTTGGTTGTCACTTTAGAAGTTTTTAATGTGTCTGTTTTTGTAGAAATTAAATTGTGTTCTTCCAGACAGCCTGTATGGCAGATGTGAGTGTGTGTGTGAGGTGAGTTGATCCAGTAGCGCGGGCCATCTACCCTCAAGGACAATACACATAGATTCCCCTCCAACAAGCCTCACGCAACACCATCTGTGCTCCATCTCAGTTTGATCAGAAAGTGTGTGTGCATTATATTGAAATGCAATCTGTCCTCCTGCAGCCCTACAGCAGTGTGCCCACAGTTACACCACGCTATAATTTTAAGCAGGATAGAGTCATTCTGTTTGATTGTTTTCCACACACACTGCGCTGATTAGCATGCAAAGGGGTCATGAGATATTGAATAATCTCACTGGTTTTTAATTTTAGTTGTTATACACGCCAGAGGCGAGTTCAAAGCACATTGGGGTTGCACACATTCCCTTGGTTGTGCATAAAACAAAGAAACAATTTTCCAGAGTTTATGTGTTCCTACGGAGTTTAACAGTGCTATAACAGTTTAACAGACGTGGTTATAATATTTCAAAACATATTCAGATAGTGGGGTCCAAATTAAAAGTCTTGGATCTTATTTAAACTTGTAAAGAAACAGGAAATCATGGGATTTTCAATGCCAAATTTAAACTTTTTATAATTAAAATTTCACTTAACTTGTTATCCTTAACTATTATATGATTAAATTAGATTATCAGATAGCATTTCGCTAATATCAGACACATACATAACATACAAGTCATATTTTAAAAAATATGTTTTCAGTGTCTACTAGTGAAGTAGAGCCGAGAGAATGGAGCTGTGCTGTTCATCTTGTCCCATGCCTGTCCATTTTTAACCTCTGAAGCATGTTTATACTTAATGTAAGATAATAGGGCTTTCTTTATTTCTGTTGGGAATAAGTTTTGGAGGGCAGAATCAAGAGCAGAACAGTGCAGTGCAGCACAGCACAGCACTCAGTGGGATGCTTACAGAAGTTGTTTGAATGACCTACATTACACAGAAAGGCTTCTTTACCTGCAGTGTTGTACATAATGAAGTACACTGCAGTTTCTCCTAAACACAACACTTTGTTTGGAATATATGCAGTAGTCAACATTTGAAGTGGACCTTCAAAACCTTTCATAAAAGTTGTCCAAAAACCAAAACAATACCCGTTCTTGTCTTAAGATTAACTTTGGTGAACTCTTTTGATCCACTTCAAATGTTGACTACTGTATACAGTATGTATTGTCAAAACATTGATGGAAATGTCACTGATCACAATTTAGTGTCAGTGTCAAATTATGATATCTGTAGTCACAATGCATTCTTAGTGAATTCCCTCCTGCATGTATTTAATGTACACTGAAAAATTAAATGTTTGGAATAATTACACCTTAGCAGGAACAACACACATGGTGGGGATTGGTCAGTTTTGGTAGAGTAGATAACCATGAGGGGTTGGCTGAGGAAGGGGCCATGGTGGATCTTTTGTAAAAAGAGACCAGGAGGGAGCCAATGTGGTAGAATACCATGATGAAGACAGCGGGATTGAGAATCTGGAGAATGGAAGCTGGAGAATGAGGCAGAGCCAAACAGGGTGGAGAGACAGGGTGACATCACTGAACTGAAGGGTTTAGGTGGAGTCACAGTGTAGAACTGAGCTGAAGCTGGGGACCAAGAACACTTTGGCAGAGCCAGTGGGAGTAAGGACAAAAAAGAGCCAGAGGAAAAGCAGAGCCCAGTGGAGCCAGAGTTCAGACGAGGAACCCCAGTGAATTTAGATGGTTGACAGAGTAGAGGAATTGAGAGGATAGCGAACCAAGGTGGAGCTGAAGAGTCAAAGGACTGAGGTGGATTCCTCGTTGAGGAAGGATGAGATGAAACCAGATGATCCGTGGGCCAGGCCAGAGCTTTGTGATTGGGAAGCCTGAGGTAGAGTGGGGGAACTGGACGGAACCAGCAGGGGAGGCTAAACCATCAGAAACAAGGGAGCTTGGACGGGACCAGAGAGTCTATTAAGTTGGATAGGACCGGCCAAGCAGGAAGGGGTTTGAGGGTGGGTAGAAAGGTTGTGGTACATGCAATCAGTAATAATGTCAATCAGTAATTCCTCTAACACTAGTTCTGAGACAGACACAGCAACAGGCTTGCCCTGTCTCCAAAATGGAAATGGTGGCAAGGTCTTGCTCTGAGTCAGACAATTCAGAGGGTTCTGGCTTTAGCTCAGGGTCTGTAGCAGGCGTTGGCTTAGGGTCAGGAACAGGAGTTGAGAGAGACTGCTGCTAGATCCATAAGTATTTGTGGGTTGGTTATTCTGCAATGGTGTAGTAGGTAGGGAGAGAGTAGAACAGGGGTGGTGAACTATGGTCTTGGAGAGCCGCAGCCCTGCAGAGTTCAGCACCACCCCTAATAATAACTCACCTGCCTGTAGCTTCCTAGTAACCCCTCAGACCTTGATTAGCTTGTTCAGGTGTGTTTGATTGAAGCAAAACTCTCCAGGGCTGCGGCTCTCCAGGTCCAAAAAGCATTCTTCCTGAGTGTATATTATGTACACTGCCAATCAGAAGTTTGGGAAAATTACACCTTAGCAGGAACAACAAACATAGTGGGGGTTGGTCGGTCTAGGTGGAGCAGATAACTATGACAGGCCGATGGAGAAAGGGACCATGGCAGATCCTTTGTAGAAAGAGACCAACGGAGGAAGCAGATCAGCAATCAGGGTAGAATACCCTAATGAAGACAGCAGGATTGAGAAGCTGGAGAATGAGGCAGAGACAGACAGGGTGGAGAGATGGCGTGACACCTCTGAACTGGAGGTTTTAGGTAGAGTCGCAGTGTAGGACTGAGGTGAAGCTGGGGGCCAAGAACACATTGGCAGAGCCAGTGGGAGTAAGGACAAAAAACAGCCATAGAAAAAGCAGTGGAGCCAAAGGGGTGTAGGATTGAGCAAAAGCTAATGGTGAAGACAATGTGGTGACTGACAGAACTGGAGGGACAAGGAACCCAGTTTTAAGAGTCAAAGAGTCGAAGGACTGTGCTCTGATTCCTGGTTTCGGAAGGATGAGGTGAAACCAGGGGATCTGAGGATCAGGGCAAAGCTTGTGGACCCTGAGGTGGAGTCGGGGAACTGAATGAAACCAGCAGGGGAGGCTGAACCACCAGAAACAAGGTAGCTTGAAAGAGGCCAGAGAGTCTATTAAGTTGGATGGGACTGGCTAGATCCATAAGTATGTGTGGTTTGGTTATTCTGCAACAGTGTAGCAGGTAGGGAGAGAGTAGAAAAGGGGTGGTGAACAAGGGTGGTCAGCTCCAACCATAATAATAACTCACCTGCCTGTAGCTTCCTAGTAACTGTTCAGACCTTGATTAGCTTGTTCAGGTGTGTTTTATTAGAGTTGAAGCAAACCTCTGCAGGGCTGCAGCTCTCCAGGTCCAACGTTTGCCACCCCTGGTGTATAAGCTTGGATCAACTTGAAGCAGTAGTAATAGTTAATTTACAAAAACAAAGACCTTGTGAACGTGGGATACTAAGAACACAGCTAACAGCAACCATAACCAACAAACTCATGATACAAACACAGGGCAGTATATACATGGGGAAACTAACAACCAAAGAAGTCACATGTGAAGAACATGACCATGGAAACTGACTAGGACATAACTTAAAAACCAAGGCAACTCAGAGATAACCCAAAACACAGAGACTGAAGCAGGCTTTGTTTGGTCAGGTACAGGAGTTGGTCTACGAAGTGGAGAGGGACTGCTGCTAGATTCATAAGTATTTGTGGGTTGGTTTATTTTGTAAGGGTGTAGCAGGCAGGAAGCGAGTAGAAGCTTGGAACAACTTGCAGGAGTAGTAGTAGTTAATTTACAAAAAACAAACAAAACTTGTGAACGTGGAATACTAAGAATACAGTTAACAACAATAAAAACCAACAAACAAAGTGCAATACTTGAGAAAACTAACAACCAAAAAAAGACACATGTGAAGAACATTACCATGGAAATGAACTAGTACCTAATCAAAAAACAAGGCAACTCAAAGACAAAGAAATCCTGAAGAGACTAAAGGTACTACCCAAATTAATGAATGATGAGGGATTTATATAGTGCTTTACTCTGCACTACTGTATACCCAAATCACTTTACAGTCATATGAGGGGGTCTATCCTCACCTACTACAAGTGTGCAGTGTCCGCTCGGATGATGCGACGACAGCCAGTTAACATCAGTACACTCACCACACATCAGCTATAGGTGGAAAGGAGAGAGATGAGGGTCAGTGAAGGGACACTGGGGATACACCCTACTCCATGGGATTTGCCATGGGATTTTTAGTGACCACAGAGAGTCAGGACCTCTTTTGTTGCATTTTTACAGTATAGTGTCCTCACTTACACCTATTTCAGCAACAACCTAGTTTTCCAAGGAGGTCTCCCATGCAGGTAAGTTCAGTGCTTCTTAGCATTAGTGGGCAACCAGTCTTGGGCTACAGGGTGAAATGGCTGTGGCAACCCACAACATACCAACATGAAAGTCCTCAAAACAGAACATAAATGTGATACTGATTTGCTGCTCAATTTATGACAGTCATTATTGGCACTCTGCAAATTCATCTTTGCCATCCCAGGAACAGATGATATTTCTATACAGTATATATATTCAAGCTAAAAACAGTTGTTTAAAATTGTTGCACTTTAATATTTGCAATATTACTGTATTTTTCAACAAATAAATGGAGCCTCACAGAAGAGCAAAGGGGCTACCTTCAGAAACATTAAAAACCAATGAGAACCATACTCCAAACTTTTGACTGGCAGTGTATGTTCTGCATATAAAGGCGATAAAATAAAATATAACCTACTGTCACTCCAGATGTAACATCTTCATGTCTAATTGTGTTTCTCTTGACAAGTTTCTCTCTGTGTCTCCGTTTAGCATGTCAGTGTCACACTAACGGATCGCTCTCAGAGTTGTGCCATCAGGAGACTGGACAGTGCCAGTGCCGACAACATGTTGTTGGACGTCAGTGTGACGAGTGTATGGTGAGTATACATGACACAAAATGCAGTCGTTTCTGTCACTGGGTTAGTTTGACATCACCGTGTTGCGTCAGTGTGAGTAATTTTCTTATATTTTTAAATATTTTTGTATTTTTGTCTCTTCATAAACCCAAATGTGTGTGTGTTTAGCCAAATTGTTGGTGGGACAGTGAGACTCAGTTGTGTAGGCCGTGTCAGTGCAGCGCTCGGGGCTCCGTGTCCCAGCGCTGTGACTCTGAGGGCAGGTGCATCTGTCGGGCCGGATACGTGGGCCGCAGGTGTGACCTCATGCGCCCGCCTCACGCCCGCAGGGAGACACGGCGACCCGTCCAACAGGTTCCCATCCAGCACATCCAGAGATGGGAAAGCAGAGGGGGCTGCCCTCGAGGGGCTTACCGCCCTGGCACAGGGGTAAACGCACGGCATGATGGGTGCACAGGATTGGTGTGTGTGTGTGTGTGTGTGTGACTTCCTGTGATGATCAACATCTAATATGAGTGTGACAAGTGGAGGAGTGTTCAAAATAACACACATTACGCACATAACTTTTTAATAACTTTTTGTTTGTTTTTTTTAATTTTGCCTGGATTATTTAGATTAACTTCACCATTGATGCAGTTCACTCCTATTTGCAATTTACCAGCCAGGGCTATTATCGTTTACTAAAAATATTCTATTAAAAATATTGTAATAATTGAGATGAAGCTAAAATAAAATGTAAACATTAGATGCAAAACTAAAATAAATTTTACAAACTGGGTATAAAACTAAAACTGAAATAGAAACAAATTAAACCTAAATAGCAATATTTAAAAATAAATTTAAAAACAATAAGGCCAAATATACATAACAAAATTAAAACGAAAGCTGAAAATATAAAAGCTAATTCAAAATATTAATAAAAACTATGATAGTACATGCATAGCCCCTTATTGCAGTTTAGTAGTTGCAATTTTGGGGTTTTGTTCCTTTGCAAAATTGTTTATAAAATATATATTGTATATAAACATATTGTTTATTAAATATATAATATTGTATATAAAATATATTCTCTGTAATATAACATAATTTATGGTGCTGCTTTTCACAGTTTTTGTTAGCAATAATGCGGTACTGAGGGAATCATGCATCACTCCAAGATCAGCATTATGCATTATATTGTAGGTCATCACATTCATATTACAAAAAAAAAAAAGTTTAGAATTATTACACTTGGGCTCTTTTACTGTGCATAAGCATGTATTTTTGCGCGAAACCTGTGTGAACATTTAATGCACGAACTGTAATACACAAGTTCACTTTTATTCTAAATGCAGAATGTGCTTGACTCCTGCTGACCTTAGAAACATGGGAATCAAAGTGGTTTTTTTATAGATATGATTATTATTATTAGAAATTGAGCTGCTAAGTGACATTAAAATATGTCTTTCTTATTTAACAGCAACAGCATGAATGTGTCAGAGCTCGATCTGGGCTTCTTCATAAAGATGTTCATTGTGTTTCATTCTGCTTTAAAGGGGTCATGCATTGTTTCTGTTGTTCCTGGAGGTGTTAGTAGAATTTTTACATCAAAATAGAAATAAATGCTTTAAGTTCAGTAAAACTTACAGTATGTGTTTATAGTACGGTGACCTCTTACACGTCAAAAGATCAGGGAAATTTTGATTTCTCAATTTATTCCTTTAACTGAAGGTCAAGAACAAATCCAAGTGCAACTGTGTTTGTGCAGAAGTTTTGCATGAGAAATGTTTCTGCATGCTTAATTGTAACTTGTGTACAGTTATTAGTGAATGAGACCCAAAACATGTATACATAATTCACAAAGACAGCCTTTGGCTTTAAGACGGATGAAACATAATGTGCACAGTCTGCTTTGGTTTTTAATTATACATTTACATGTAACATTAGTTAAGTAGCGCTTAAGAGAGTCAGTTAATCTGTTGTGCTCAGAAAGCACATGCCACTGTCAAATGCTGTGCTTTTTAGTCTTTTCCTAGTCTGCAGCTGCAGGCACGGTTAGGAATTCTCTTGGAGGATAGTTTTGTCACTGGCTCACAGCTTTGCATGATGGTGTGTGTGTGTGTGTGTGTGTGTGTTGTGCCACTGACAGTCTGTGCCAGGGCCGCTTCTCATTGGTTGCCACGGTGACAGCGCACCTGTTCCTAGCAGACAGATGGCTGTCAATCACCCACAGCAATGGCTGCCACAGTGACTTCACATCCACATGGCGTGTGCAGATTTATCATCACTGCATGATCATTTTTGATCATTAAAATGAAATTGTTGGCATTTACCTCTCAAAATGTCTTTACAGTCAGTTCAAGTGAGTGTAAAGGGGATGGAATACAAACTCAAGACTGAGGCACATTTTTGTGGTCTGGTTTGATCTGCAATGTCTGCATGGCTGTTCAGTGCTGTGTTTATGAAGCTCTTTGAGTCACTAAAGGAGACTGAAGGAGGCTTTACATAAATACACAAGATATTGTAATGTTTCTGTACTGTTTGCATGACTAAACCAGGCACATTCCACAAGTAAGTGCACAACAATGAGCTTGATGCTCTGTATGAAATCAATTTTTTGTTATTTTTCTAAAGGTTAAACACCACCTACACAAGATTTTTTTTCTTGTCAGCAGGTCAAACTAAATATTATATGAGAGGTTTTGTTTTATTTGCCATTTCTATAAACCTGGTCCCAACATTTTTTTTTGGTACATTTAGACATCCCTTTTTAAGAGTTATAATTCCAAGTTCTAGAAAAAAATCATTAAATAAATGTAACAGTTTTAAAACAGTAATTCTGTTTGTTTGTTTGTTTGTTTATTGTTTTATTTATGTGTTTGCTTAGTTAGTCTTTATTTATTCTTTTATTATTATTATTATTATTATTATTATTATTATTTGTAATGCACCAGAATGGATAAATCAGCAATCCCCAACATTAATTTAATTTAGCTTGGGGGCGGGGGGTTGGGGGACATAGGAAAACGTTGCCATTTGGCAACAGTGTACCACATTGGAAAATGGCCCAAAATTACTTTTTCTATTTTCTTTTCAATTCAAATGCACATTTCTTTTAGAAATTGATGCATCCAGTCTTAATTTCCATCAAAATCTGCCACACACACATGCACACACACACACACACACACTCATTGTTACGGTCACTGGAGGCTAACTCATCCTCATTGTCATCACATGTAAGAGCCAACTCTGCACTCTCTAAATAAGACTAAATAATTTCCTTATTTATACATAAATATACATATACTACAATAAACACTTCAAATAAATAAATAAATAATTGCAATCAAATTATTGATGTTACTATCTATAAAAATCCCAATGGAGAAACACATTACTTCAATTCCACTGTGGTACAGCGTTGCCACATGGCAAGATTGATATTTTTTCATTTTACAGAAAAACTATGTTAAAAAATCTACCTTGAGATAAGATGTTCAGAAATTAGGTTTACAGAGCAATTTCTGGAGCACTTCAGCAGGTGTGCTCCATGATGGGGTGACAGTGGGAAAAAAAGTGTTTTGGAGGAACATTCAAATGTCATGTGGCTTAAAAACAGCACATTATTGACTACCCTGAGGCTGGCCATTTTAATTAACATATTGCAATATATTGTATTTTTTTTTCAGGATAACAAAGAAATAAGTAGAAAGTAATTGTTGCCATATGGGAACTCCATAACATACAGGGTTAATACATTAATTATAATAGATTTGATTCTTGTAACAGATTGAGGATTTAATAGTTGAGCTACAGTCTGCGGAAAATTGAGTAAAAGATTTAAACGATACACCTGGGTTCTCCAACATATGTGACTCTGGACCACAAAATCAGTCATAAGGGTATTTTTTTAAATTGAGATTTATACATCATCTGATAAATAAGCGTTCCATAGATGTATGGTTTGTTAGGACATGACAATATTTGGTCGAGATACAACTATTTGAAAATCTGGAATTTGAGGGTGCAAAAAAATAAAAAAATCAAAATACTGAGAAAATCGCCTTTAAGGTTGTCCAAATGAAGTTCTTAGCAATGCATATTACTAATCAAAATGTAAGTTTTCATATACTTATTATAAAAAATATCTTCATGGAACACAATCTTTACCTAATATCCTAATGATTTTTGGCATAAAAGAAAAATGTATAATTTTGAGCCATACAGTGTATTTTTGGCTATTGCTACAAATACTGTATAACCATGCTACTTAAGACTGGTTTTGTGGTCCAGGTTCACATATGTAATAGTTCTGGCTTTAAAAATGTGGTATTTGTGCCTTCATTGTTTTCTAAAACTATGTGCACCGTATTTGTGGAAGTGCCACACAGCATAGTCTAGCCATCACTCTGAGAATCGCCTTATTTCAACCCTTCTCACTGTCTCTGTCTCTGTCTCTCCAGTCTGGCTTACACATGCAGGGCGCTCAAGGCTGCGTTCCGTGCCACTGCAATTCATTCGGATCGAAGTCGTTTGATTGTGACGAGAGCGGTCAGTGTCGCTGTCAGCCTGGTGTGACGGGACAGAAGTGTGACCGCTGCGCTCCCGGACACTTCAGCTTCCAGGAGGGCGGCTGCACACGTAAGGGTTCAGCTCTGAAACCTGTAATTCAGTCCAGATCCACCCGTGCATTTAGACTTTTATTTAGATAATATAAACAATATAATAGCAATTCCATAGGATAGGAAAAACATTAAAGGTACAGTTCACTCAAGAATAAACATTGTCTTTATTTATTTATTAATATTTCCCTGTGGATTTTGAAAAAGTCAGTCTAAACTAAACACTTTAATTTACAGTAATCTCTCAAGTGTCTTTTTGTTTGTTTGATAGGGACAATGCACATTAATAAACATTAGTAAAGTAAACTTTATTTTTTATATATACACTGCCCTCCAAAAGTTTGGAAACACCCCTGGGAAAGTGTGGTTTTGGATGTTATCAGCATAAATCCTTATCATTTTTTGGTGCAAATACATTAAAGTAACTTGACATTATCATTGACCAGCAATAATAATTTTCATTTTGATTACATAATAATGGCAATATATACATGTCAAAGTCAGAGATGCCCCTTTGCCAGCTGTGATGCCTGGTTACTGGTTTAAACTTGGCCCAGGTTTTTTTTGGTTCAGCACACCTTAATAGCTTCAACAACTGATTGTCAATTAAGTTTAGAATACAATGAATTTAGGCCCAGATTATGCAGAGCTGTAATAGCTGCTAATGCTGGATATTTTGACGAATCGAACATTTATGTTTTTTCTATGTATAAGCTGTTTATGTAATAAAATATGTTTTCATAGTTTGTGTTGTCCCTTATCAGTGCAAAATTGTCACAAATTAAAAAGGATTCATGCCAATATTGTCCAAAACCCCACTTTTCTAGGGCGTTGTGTTGCTTAATTTTTTTTTTTTTTGAAAACTGTGATACTTTTTTTTCAGGATTCTTTGATAAAAAGAACAGTAATTATTCAAAAAATAAATATTTTGTAACAATATATACTACTGTTCAAAAGTTTGGGGTCAGTAATTTTTTTTTTCTTTTGCTATTTCTATTCAGCTAGGATGTGTTACATTGATAAAAATTAATAGTAAAGACTAACAATATTGTTAGAAAAGATTTTCATTTTGAATAAATACTGAACTTTTTATTCATCAAAGAATCACGAAAAAAGTATCACAGGGTCAAAAGAAAAAAAAGAAAAATTACAGCATTTAAAAATTACATTCAGCTTTGCATCACAGAAATACATTATATTTTAAAGTATACTAAAAGTTATTTAAAATTGTAATAATATTTCACAATCTTACTGTTTTTTCTGTATTTTTGATCAAATAATTGTAGCCTTGGTGACTTCTTCAAAAAAAAATCTTACTGATCCCAAACTATTTGAACAGTAGCATTTCTAATTTACATCCATACATCTCTATATCTTAATCTGTGATATAGAGAATTTACCATATATCCTCATCAAATGATTTGATCTGCTATCCACGTTCAATTTATAGCTCTTATGCTGTTTCTGTTTTAAAAGAGCCTTAATATTCTGTAATATTATTGAACTGCAGTGACACTATCCAAGCTGAATAATGACACTGTTGTCTTCTGTAGAGCTGCTTCAGAGCTGAAATTTAACTTGTTTTATAATTGATGAATTTTACACAATTTATACTGTTATTGTCCTGTTTATTAATGTGGATCTGCTTTAAAACAATCTGTATTTTATAAAGCCCAGTATAAATGCATGTGGCGTGACTTCTGTATGAGATAAAGTTGATACTGTAAATGAAACGTAACAGATGTGAGTGAAACATGGAACTGCTTTACGTCCTCTGATCTATGAAAGAGCAAAAGGTTGTGCGTCAACCACGCAGATTTCAGACAGAAATCCCAGCTCAACAAGCCTGACCTGTAAAGGCTACAGTTTTCATCTGCGATGTTCATTTCATTAAGAATAATGTAATTCTCTGTCGGGATGGTGTGTAAATTTGCCCATCTCCTTCCAGCCGGAGCGTCTTCTGTCACGCTATCACACTGATATTACCGCAGCAGAGAGGAGAGCCGGCGCTGACATTTAGAACAGGTGCTCAGCTGCGCTCCGCAATTAACCTGCTCTCTGTTTCTGTCTGTCTCGCAGCGTGCCAGTGTGCCCATGTGGGAAATAACTGTGACGCTAACACAGGTCAGTGTATCTGTCCGCCCAACACCGTAGGAGAAAGATGTGACAAATGTGCGCCCAACCACTGGGGTCACGACATCAGCAGCGGCTGTAAGGTACGGCTCATTCTCCTCTCCTCCCGCCGTCACGGCTTCACTCCGTCTGCTCTGCCTGTGTATATTTATCTTCTGCCGAAACATCATTATTATTCATCCTCTGTAAAGTCATGTCGAGGTGAATCTTTGAGGTAATGTTGCAGAGCAGTGCAGAATGGAAGGTGAGCATGAAAATCAGCGCAGCGTCTTTATTGCTACGTTATCACCTGAATTCAGCTGAATCCATGGAACTATTCAAAAATCAATGCCTTCAAGTAATGGATAATAATATACAAATATGATGTAGTCAGTGGCATGGCGATTGTCCAAAACATGCAGTTCATACATACGGAGAATTGAATACACCTGCTCTGTAATGTTTTTTCATTTCCAAATTACAATTAATTTAGGTGATTTTAAAAGGTATAAAATAAACAACAACAACTATGAATATACATATATGAATATACTATGAATATACAGGTGGTAAAATGTGACCCTGGACCACAAAACCAGTCTTAAGTTTCACGGGTATATTTGTAGCAATAGCCAAAAATACACTGTATGGGTCAAAATTATCGATTTTTCTTTTATGCCGAAAATTATTAGGATATTAAGTAAAGATACCGTTCCATGAAAATATTTTGTAGATGTCCTACCGTAAATATATCAAAACTTAATTTTTGATTAGTAATATGCATTGCTAAGAACTTAATTTGGGTAACTTTAAAGGTGATTTTCTCACTATTTAGATTTTTTTGCACCCTCAGATTCTAGATTTTTTAATAGATATATCTCGGCCAAATATTGTCTTATCGTAACAAACCATACATCAATGGAAAGCTTATTTATTTTATGTTTAATGTATACATTTCAAGAAATTTAACCCTTATGAAAGCCACAAAAAGAAAACATGGCCAATGCTCGTGTAAAGATGGTGCACAGTGTCAGAAAAACAAAGATGAAACCACACAACACTAAAATAATGGAAAATCATGACGCAAATAACAGAAAATGTAACACAAAACACCCTAATGTACACTCTAAGAAAAGTCTGTATTGTAAAATGAAGGAATTTTCAGTATTGATTTTTCCCCATATTTTGAATTTTTCATTGCATTGTGTTTTGTTTTAGTGTTTTAAAAGGAAATGTCCAGAAACATAATAGATTCCTGTTGGAAAAGTGACAGGACATTTTCCATTTTTTACAGCATATTTTACTGATAATAAAAATAAGAAGAAACAAAACTATTTAAATAAAATATAATGATAATTGATGTTTCACACAGGGACTTCTGTGGGACGTTTCACTGTAAATTATACAGTAATTCATAGTTTTCAGTTTGGCAGTATTTTACAGTAAAGTTACATGTAATGTGATGTTAAATCATTTACAGTTCATCACCATATATGGTAAGGTAACAGTACAGTTAAAACGGGTTTTTACTGTTGCATGCGTCAGTACACTGAATGAACTGCATTTGTGTGGTATCATATCATATACAAACTGCTTAGGTGCTGATTACCAACATAGGGGTCAGTATCACCATAGAGTGCCTTTCAACCCTCACAATACTAAAAAAAAAAGTGGTCCTAATTTCCCATTCGCTTGTTTTTAGATTAATCATGTCATAAATAGTAGACACTATAGAAATATTTTAGCTGAGCTCCAACACATTTTTTTTTTTTTTTTTTGATAATTATGGGCCATTATACGAAGCGTAAACCATAAGATATGTCCACTCTGTCATGGACATATATATTACTGTTAAATACGTTTGCATTGCAATATTAAGATGCAAATGATATTTTCTGAAAGGTATAATGTCCCTTTCCTAAACAGGGTTATTTGTTTGCTTGACAGGGTGGACATGTTAAGCTTAGAAAAAGCAAGTAACCAAACTAATATGAAGAAAATTTGTCAGTTGAAAAGTCACCAACTTACTCACGTCAGCCATTGAAATTCCCGCCACTGAAGAGACGAAAAACTGTTGTCCAGATGTCACTAAAGGGGATGGCCTTTTCTTTAAGGGACAGATTCCCCAATACGACAGGGTGGACAAGCATTCAAGGGACATGGACAAACTTGTTTTTTTTTATTACCAAATGCTCAATACACTCAAATTGAGTAATCATTGAGTAATCTCCTATTTAACAATATATTAATAGGAGAATGAAATTTTAAAAATTTAACAAGCACTGTATGACATACGGTATGACATAGCAAAATAACACGCATCCTCCTACACAAATCTTTAAAAAATCTAGATAATGTATCTAAATAGCCAAGTAATGCTTTTGTTATGAATATAAAAACTTATATACTAAACTAATATAACACACCCTTTCATAGTCATTTTTATGTTAAGTTATCATGGCAAATGAGTTATGCAGTGATATTGATCCATACATCTAAGATCACCCCTCTCAGTTCTAAAATATCAGCAAATGTGACTTTTTATTGAAAGTGTAATTGAATGAGATTCATAATCATTGTTTACAATGGGATTTTATCCAATGGCACATACAACACACAGGTTAACATCTCCTCCTTACATAAAGCAATCAACCGTCTTACTAAATGGTTGGTAGCCATATAACCTTCAAAGTCCTTGTGGAAAACAGAGTTTGTAAGACAGAACTCAGTGGAAGCTAAGTGTCATCTAATGTAACGACAGTATGAGATGTGGTGTTTCTGAAAAATAATACCTAACAGGAGCTCATATATATATATATATACCGGGCCCAAAACAGAGCCTTGAGGTATCCCACAGATGGTAGATGTAGAGGAAGAAAAGTAATTCTCAATCTCAATGGAAAAATCTCATGCCTTAAGGCAGGAAGAGAAGCAGCCAAGGGCAATGCTGAGAATTGCATCTTATTCTGACTGACGTTCTACTGAGTAAACTAACGCAGCTCACCCTTGCCTGCCCTGATCAGACTTTAAAACACTTAATGGTTCTGAATAGATGATTCATTTTCAAATACATTCAGTCACATACAGAAAGTGAATGCCATTTAATTTAAATGTTATGCATTAAATGTTATGCATAATATGAGTTGTATGTGTAATTTTCTCTCTTTCTCTGTAGCCGTGCGGCTGTAATGCCTTGGGGTCTGTGGCGCAGCAGTGCAACGTGAACACTGGTTGCTGCATGTGCCGTGAGCAGTTCAGGGGCGAGAAATGTGACGAGTGTAAGCTGGGTTACAGAGACTTCCCACAATGCATTTCCTGCCAGTGCACGGCGGCAGGCTCATCGCTGGACACCTGCGATGCAGAGTCTGGCCTCTGTGCGTGTGCAGACAGAAGTGGGCATTGCTCTTGCAAGGTAATGATGTACAGCTTGAAACCCAGCTTTGATTCAACCAGTAGAGCCACTTTTCATCAGAACTGTGATGTAATAATGATTATTAGGGATATAGAAATGCACTGCCAATTAATTGTTGTATGATGCTTCAATCTGATAAAGCTGCTGTTCCCATGTGACAGCTGTGAGAGAGACTGTCCTGGGGTATATTTCCCAAATGCATCATAAGCCTAAGTAGATCATGGAGATCACTGATGCTGATGGTTTCTATGATCTGCTTAGGCTTACAATACTTTTGAGAAATGCAGCCCTGGCCTTTAAAGTAGCTGTAAAACAGCACAGCACAGTACTAATGTGAATGTGTGTTTGTTTAGGCTAACGTGGAGGGAGTGAAGTGTGACCGCTGTAAGGTGGGCTCGTTCGGCCTCAGTCACAGGAATCCGCTGGGCTGCAGTCAGTGCTATTGCTTCGGCTTGAGCAGCTCATGTACGGAGGCCACGGGACTCATCCGTATGAGGGTGAGTTAACATATAATGCCATTTGTTCATCGATAACATTCAAAATTTTGTTTTGTTATTTTGTAAATCAATAAACACTGATTTACATCAGTTTTAAACACCCGCTATGAACTGATATTTGATTTATTGTAGAAAACTTCCATTTTACTTCCATTTTAAATGTATACCTTCAAAGTGAATTGAATGTTATTCCTAAGCATTGTTTACCATAACATTTTATCTAATGGCACAAATGACACACAGGTCAATATCTCCTCCTTACATAATGGGTAGTTGACAAATAGCCAGTAAAAAATGCTTTTTTTTGTAAAAGACCATTTTTGATGAAGAAATGCATATATTTATTTAGTGTGAAGTATGATCTTTGAGACAACATAAAGGGTCCCTAACTTCCCTTTATCCCCCTTTTTTTAATTATTACATATATATATTTTTTTTTACATTTTTACTGAACTGTACCATAAATTTGTCCTGTGTGACAGAAAAAAAATAAGAAACATAAAACTCATAACAATATATAAATAGCATGAGAGTTAAATTATCTTCGTTATTAGATACTTATTTTTATATAGTGTTGTTTATGTAATATGAAATTATAATTAACATTATTTTTCCCCATGACTTGTTGGACAATTTCAAGACGAGATAACTTTGATAAAAAGACAAACTTTGCTGTCATCTGTTCAAAACTGCTGAAAATTAAATAATTTTAAGATGAGAAATATTTCTATCTCCCCTACTGCAATACTCCACTGTTTTCCTTTTTTAAGATATTTTGAGATAAAAACAAATCTGTGGTTCTTGAATGCGTATCACACCATAGAACATTATGCCATGCTAAAGGCCAGAAATGGTAGTTATTAAAATATTAAATGATTCATATCAAATGAGAAAGTTTAATTTTGATACAAACAATATCAGTATGTTTAAAAAAAAAAGAATTCATCAACAAAATCAATACGTTACTGAAACTCTTCCAGCCCGCCCTGCTGCATGTGCGGCACAACTAAATTTGATTGATATTTATGATACAGCTAAATATGATTGATATATGATTGAAACTATATTCATTAAGATGTGAATGAATTTTTTTAAACTATATAGCTACTCGTTTTAAGCATGATTTTGATTCTATTGACATCATTCTCTTAGGATCTTCTCCCTTCTGGTGAATCACTGTTAATTTTCTGTCTATATTTTCGTGTCCTTTCTCATCCACTAATTTCTCTCCCTCAATTATTTCTGTTTCAAAAACAAGGTATCACATTTTATAATTATTTTCATGACACTTCATACAAGACTTCTGCAAAAACATCAGAAAATAGTTTAATGTAATTATTGCATTTTAGAAAACTGAAAATGATCAAAAAAGAATAAAAAGAAACACAAATCTTATTTAATTATTTAAAAAGCTTTTTAAAGAGACCTTGTCCTCTGTTGTGACATCTTTGTCCTTTGGTGTAACAGTACAGGCGTCACACCAGAGGACATTTTTTGTCACACCTTATGACGTTTCAGCCTTTTGTGTCAATTAATGACCTTGCTATTCCAAGCTAACCTGTCATTAGTGGTTTGCAAGGCATATTTGCATAATTTTACATGATTATGTAGTTTAACGTACAGTTTTTAATTTAAAAAATATAATTTAGGGGTGTCACACCAAAGGACAACAAAATGTAACACTTTTGTAGTGTTTCTAAAAAAGTTAAATATTTAAAAAATTCTGAGCCAAAAATTGACCATGTGCACATGCCATGGGCTTGACCACGACAATGAATGGGTCCTTCCACTAATTAGTTTTGTTTTTGTTTTTTTTTTTGTTTTTTGTTTTGTTTTTTCTGGAATTGACCCATTTAAAATCAGGATATGATTTTTAGAGACAAAATGTATCAAGTTCCTACACTTTCAGAAATATATAAATGAAAAAAAATATTGCCATTTACTAAAATAGACACTATAGACTATAGACATTTTATGCTTTTCTCTTAAATTGATAAAAGTTGTAATTTATAGAGCCGTGCTTGAGACAGTCACTCCATAGGACAATTTTGACATTTGGCTCAAAAATTTACAAAAATCAAATAACACTGCAGCTTTTATAACAACAGTTCCATGTAGGACAAAGACATGTTTAATGATTTACAGCATTTTAAATAACGACATTAATTATATTCATTTTTATCTTGTGGGACAGTGAAAGTGCCATGTCAAAAACTCTAATGGAGTTTCTGGTTAAACTTTGCTTGCCAAAAGGTTAATAGCTAACATTCAACGTCTATGTGACAAACAAAGTTTTTAGGCAGAACTCAGTTTTAGCAAAAGCAGAGTAGTGTCTAATAATAGTACGAGTATGATCTTGTCTTTCTAAAAATGTATATCTAACAGGAGAAAATATGTAATAAAACCGGGCCCAGAACGGAGCCTTGAGGTACCCCGCAGGTAATAGACGTAGAGGAAGAAGAGTAATTCTTACTTCAGATTTAATAACTAATCACATAATATTATTTCTCATTTGAATTTTTTTCTTAATCTGTAACACCTGGAAAGAGAAGTAAATAATATCATTGCATTTTTTTACACATACAGTATTACACCATGTCAGGTTCAACTGTTACTCAAATGTTTTTCTTTAAAGTATGAAAGTTTTCAGTAATTACAACCCATTTTTACTGTTATTTTACAGAATTATGAGCGTTTATGATTGTGAACCGTATGTTTTAATTATTATTTGCTTTATGTGTTGGTTGTGATGGTGTGGATGAGATGAGGACACAGGTGTCTGTTTGTGTGTGTGTTTTGATGGCTTTCTTAATCATCTTGTCCCGAGGTGGGCTGAGATGCTCCGGTTGCTAGGGAAACAGTAAATATTAATAAATATCAAGTGCTTCCTAGCTGTCATTCTCCCTCAACCATATTCACAACAGGACAGAATTAAGTGTGCAGGAGCAGCAGAGAGAGACAAAGATGGAGAGAAAGCGCTGACGCACAGAGCCAGAGACGGCCCTTGTTTGTTTTTAATAAGGGTTTCCTGCACGTTCACAAACTCGTCTTAATCCTCAGCGTGTCCATGGAGACAAACAGCAGAATATGGCTGAAGGACGCTTTTCCAGCGTGATGAAATCGACAAACAAATTAAACAAAGGTTGCAGTCCAAAAGTTAATCTAAGTTTCAGAGAGGAGTTTGGAATCCTTTAGCTCATTTATGGGAAAACGAGAGATTTTTTCTAAGTCAGTGAGTCGTGAGATTGTGTGTTGATGTGAGGGTAGTTTAGTCGCCCTGTGGGGTTCCTCACACACACACGTTTACCAAATTATGCCTCTCAATACACACACACACACACAAATAAATCCTCGAAGACATAGACGCTGAAACACAACACTAATACGCTATTTTGTGTGGCAATTTCACCCTGCTTACTTAATAAATATCTCCGGAGAACTAATGACAAAAAATGTTTTCATAATCTTTCTTTGAGATGTAATAATTTCTCCACCTCTGAAACGTGTGCTGCGTGGGCGAGGACAAACATTAACCAATAATAATATCGCAACCCATTTCTCACATTTTAATCTACAATTAGATTGCACTTAATATTGGGTTTCGCTTGGTTTCCACATGCTGGCTTTGGAAGTTCAAAGTGCAGGTCTTGTTTTAAGTTCATTCAGCTGATTGATTTGGCTGAACGTTTGTGATGTCCTGTTCTCTTTTGCTGTCCCGTAGCTGACTCTGATGCCAGAACAGACCGTTCTTCCTCTCGTGGACAAATCCAGTCGTCAGGAGATCACAGCGGGCGTGAGCTTTCAGCATCCTGACATTATCGCTAATGCTGATGTGGTCCAGCAGCATCTGAGTGAGCCGTACTACTGGAGACTGCCAAAACAGTTCAAACGCTCCATGGTCAGTCTGCCACCAACATCTTTTTACATTTTATTTTATATAGATTAAATATGCATTTCTATATAGCCTTCGTGTTTGTTGCTGGAAAAAAATATGCCTCGAATTGTGATGACAGGAGTTTTGAGATCAGTAAAGATTTGTAATGATTGTGATAGTCCCTAATGCTCACCAAGGCTACATTTATTAGATCAGAAATACAGTAAAAACTGTTTTATTGTGAAATATTATTACAATTTAAAATATATGTGTTCTATGTGAATATAAGGTTCAAATTTAATTGATTGTTGAATTTTCAGTATCATTACTCCAGTCTTCAGTATCACACAGTCCTTCAGAAATCAGTTTAATATGCTGATTTGAACCATTTGTACATGAAAACAGTTGTGCTGCTTCACATTTTTTGTGGAAACTGTGACATATTTTATTTTTCAGGGTTTCTGATAAATAGAAAGTTCAAAAGAACAGCAATTTTCAGCATTGCTGAATAAAAGAATTAATTTCTTTAAAAAGTGCAAGTGTACAGTCTCATTGTTCCAGTCATTTAAAATAATATTTTTGAATTTCAAGGCCAGTTAATGAAAATTACAGCAAGACTCACCGTTCAGAGTTTGTTATTTCAGATAACAGCCTATGGTGGGAAGCTGAAGTACGCCATCTACTACGAGGCTCGTGATGAGACGGGCCGCACCTCTTACGAGCCCCAGGTCATCATAAAGGGCGGCCCCAACAAGGACAAGGTCATGGTCCGCCACATGCCAGCCCTTCAGATTGGCCAGCTGACCCGTCATGAGATTGACATAACAGAGGTGAGCCAATCAGGGATGAGAGTCAGCGCTTGGCTCCTCTCACTTACTGAAACTCTTACACAAGTGTTTTCATGTGCAGGAGTTATTTAATTGATCTCATTTACCACAGTTACTTCAAGCATAAACTAAAACGCTGATGTTTTGCAGCATGAGTGGAAACACCAGGATGACAGGCCGATGTCTCGTGAGGATTTCATGGATGTGTTGTTTCATGTTGACTATGTCTTAATAAAGGCCTCACACGGCAGCGTCATGAGACACAGCAGGTAACTGATCTCAAGAAAGGTCCTTCTCATTAAAGAAATCTACAACTTTATCAGTCAATTACCAGGAAGAACATTGCTTATTATAGTTTTATACAAATGCATATCATGCAAAATGCATGTTATTTTTTTTTATTTAGTACTGACCTGAATAAGATATTTCACATAAAAGATGTTTACATATAGTCCACAAGAGAAAATAATAAATGAATTGATAAAAAATGACCCTTTCACAAGTTTACATAAGCTTGATTCTTAGTACTGTGTTGTTACCTGAATGAGTCCCTTGTTTGTCTTGAACAGTTAAACTGCCCGCTGTTCTTCAGAAAAATACTTCAGGTCCCCCAGTTTGTTTTTTTGTTTGTTTGTTTGTTTTCAGGGTTTTTTTGTTTTGTTTTGTTTTGTTTTTTTGTGTATTTGAACCCTTTTCAACAATGACTGTATGATTTTGAGATCCATCTCTTCACACGGAGGACAACTGAGGGACTCATATACAACTATTACAGAAGGTTCAAACGCTCACTGATGCTCCAGAAGGAAACACAGTGTATTAAGAGCCGGGGGGTGAAAACTTTTTGAATTTGAAGATCAGGGTAAATGTAACTTATTTTGTCTTTGGGAAACATGTCACTATCTACTGTAGCCTCTGAAGGGCAGTACTAACCAAATATATGATATTCAGGCAAAATAAGAAAAATGTACACATCCTCATTCTATTCAAAAGTTTACTTCACTGGCTGAGTGAGCATTTGAACCTTCTGTAATAGTTACATATGAGTCCCTCAGTTGTCCTCAGCGTGAAAAGATGGATCTCAAAATCATACAGACATTGTTGGAAAGGGTTCAAATACACAAAAATGGTAAATAGCCAAAGAGTTTGTGGGAGCTGAAGGATTTTTCTGAAGAACAGCAGCAGTTTAACTGTTCAGGACAAACAAGGAACTCATGAACAACTATCAAAAAAAAAAAACACACACACACACACACACACACACAGCTGTGGATTATTCAGGTAACAACACAGTATTAAGAATCAAGGGTATGTAAACTTTTGAACAGGGTCATTTTTATAAATTCAAATATTATTTTCTCTTGTGGATAATAAGTGACCCTGGACCACAAAACCAGTCATCTGATAGCATCTGAAAGCTGAATAAATAAGCTTTCCACTGATGTATGGTTTGTTAGGAAAGGAATCTGAAAATCTAAATATTGAGAAAATCGCCTTTAAAGTTGTCGAAATGAAGTTCATAGCAATGCATATCACTAATCAAAAATTAAGTTTTGATATATCTACGGTAGGAAATTTACAAAATATCTTCATGGAACATGATCTTTACTTAATATCCTAATGATTTTTGGCATAAAAGAAAAATCGTAAATTTGACCCATCCAATGTATTTTTGGCTATTGCTACAAATATACCCGTGATACATAAGACCAGGTCACACTGTGGTCCAGGGTCACATATGTAAATATCTTTTATGTGAAATATCTTATTCAGGTCAGTACAGAATAAAAAATAACATGCATTTTGCATGATCCTCCTTCTTTTATAATTATAATTTTGCAGATTCTGTAAACTTTTGACCTCAACTGTATATGTGTTGGATTGGTGTGCAGGATTTCTGAGATCACTTTGGAGGTGGCTGAGGTGGGGACGCCCTCACAGGACAGTGAAATCGCCCATCAGATTGAGAAATGTGACTGTCCTCTGGGATACGCCGGTCTCTCCTGTGAGGTAATAGCTTTTGTGCGCAATATTTGACGTGGAAGAGCTGTCGTGTGCTGGAAGGTTGTGATAAGATGTGTAAAATGTCATTAATGTAATTATTGGCCAACAGATGAAAACATGGTGTTTTATATTTATTACATAGCATGGCTGAGACTTCCACATATAAAACTCAATCTGTTGTTCATAACATTACAAAAAAACAACTCTGAAAAGTCCCAGTAATGCCGTTTCCAAATAAATTTAACGTGACATCCTTGTCACAATAATTAAGGCGCTTTGAAAGGTGCTGACGTGCCCTTTCGTAACACGGCTCTAGAAACACAACAGCTCTGAAAAAACAGGCAGAGTGCGGCGAGACGAACAGCTGGGTGTATCGCTGTACAGCGCTCATCGTTACAGCAAGTGTTTCTGCGTCTCAGACTGTTAATGTGTTAAAGCGTTCTCTCTCGCCGCCAGTCTCCGCCCACAAAGCGCTCGTGTGAGATCTTTAACAAGCTCAAGTGTGCGAGACTCCGATTACAGATCAGCGAGTGTCAGTTGTTCACATTCAGGCTGGACGAGGCCTCGTGGAGACAGATGGCCGTATCTCCGCAACGCCTCATACTGTGCTTAATAAAGTATTTTTAAACAGGCGTTTAGCAAGTTCACCCTGAACAGATGGTGTACTAAATTGACGCGATTAATTTTGAAGAGCGAGGGTGAGAGGGAGTGTTGCTATGGTTTCAGCGGAGGACTATTTTTTCCCGTATGAACGTGCTGGTCTACAGTGTAACAATTTGCAGTGTGGATTTGCAGCACGTTCCTGCTTGTTAGTTGAGTGACAATGATAATGTGCGTCTGTAACCTCTGTACCACTGTAGTAGTGTCAGGTTTTTCCTAAAAATGATGATTAAAACTTGGAAAAATCCCATAGACTTACTTTGACGGAATGTTCAAATGAGCCAACACTATTCAAACTCCAACTGTCAAAACTCCCAGAATCCCTTGAGAATCAATCAAGCTTCCCTTCTATGCTGGTCCTTAGCTGGTTTATGCTGGTCCTTGACCAGCAACATGACCAGCTAAGGACCAGCATAAACCAGCACAAAACATACCTACCAACATATGCTGTTTTTTCACCAGGGTATCTATATATCTATCTTGCTAATCATGCCAGAAACATGCTAGCAACATGCTAGCAACTTGCTAATCATGCTAACAGTTTGCTAATCATGCAATTAACTTGCTAATCGTGCTAGAAACATGCTAGCAACTTCCTAATCATGGTAACTATTTGCTAATCATGCTAGAATCATGCTAGCAACTTGTTAATCATGCTAGAAACATGCTAGCGACTTGTTAATAATGCTACCCACATGCTAACAACTTGCTTATCATGCTACCAACATGCTAGCAACTTGCTTATCATGTTAGTCTTGCAAGGAACTTGCTAATCATGCTAGCAACTTGTTAATCATGTTAAAACAAGCTAGTAACTTGCTAATCATTATAACAATTAGTTACGTTAATTATGTAAGATGCTAACAACACAACTATCTATCTATCTATCTATCTGAGATTGTATTGTCTTCAAACATTCAAACTTTAACCTTTTAAAACTACTTTAAACTTCAAACTATTTCAGACTGAAAATAATCAAACTTAAAACTTTTTAAAACTTCTTAAACTTTTTACACTTTTCAAACATTTTCAAACTTTCTGGTCCAGCTTTCTCAAGCCAACTTAAAGTATGTCTTGACAAACTTTTTTTTTTTAATCTAGTTTAAATATAATGTCTGTACTAAAACTGTAACAGTGCAGCTGCTCCACCATTACCCTGAATAATGCCACCTTTTCAATTTCTGTATGTATATGCAGACTTTTTGGATCTGGTTTGTGCTTGAAATATTCATAACATTTTATCATTGTTAAATAATCATTATCCATAAAAAACAACTATGCTTTACCTTCAAATGCATTGGCTGTAATTTGTTTTGTGTGAAAATATACAGTCATTATTTATTCATTTTACAATGGTAAATAAGTGGAGGGTAACGGCTGCTTCATGATTAATTATAAAGTTCTGTGTGACAGCCACTAGGGGAACATGGTAAATGTATAAGAATTGGAGACACTATAAAAACAGAGCTATTAACACTATAATTCAACAATGTTGTGCAATATGGCCATTTATATAATTAGTTGTTGTGTTATGAAAGAAAATAAGCTAGTCTGCATAAAGTTTTTCCTTTGCATTTTTAAAGGGGTCATATGATGTTGCTAAAAAGAACATTAATTTGTGTATTTAGTATAATGCAATGTGTTTACGAGGTTTGAGGTTCAAGAAACACATTATTTTCCACATTCTGTACATTATTGTTGCTCCTGTCTGCCCTGCCTTTCTGAAATGTGTCGATGTTCGATGTCAAAGCTCATCGTTCTGAAAAGTGCAGTGTGCTCTGATTAGCCAGCCATTCAGTGCATTGTGATTGGCCAAATACCTCAAGTGTGTGACAGAATTGTTATGCCCCTTAGCATGTTGTGATGCCGTGTCCCAGCACGACGAGACAAAAACAATAAAACCCATTATAACTGACGCATTTGTTGCATCCAGTGAGGACATAATTACTGATTATAATGACTCTTTTTACGCTTTGCATTGCATTACACCGCATAAACCATATCTGCATTTGTGATCGTAGAAACAACAAACAATCACTACTCTACACTGCTCAAAACTCGCGTTTGAATAGTTGGTACCAAATTCTTTCAATATGAAAACGTACTTACAGGCTGTGAGTCAGAAGTGCCAGACTGTCATTGCACATTATAACTCTTTGCCGTAACCCTTTGTGTACAGCGGGCATTGTAGGCTACTCTCCTATGGAACCACGGAAAAGACAATGCGCTGTATTATTCATGCCAGGCCAGTGGTTGGCGATGTCACTTTGTAAAGAAACACTACGCACCTGTGCACATACACGTTCCTATAGACTAGAAATGTAGTATGCCAGTGCATGTCACTGTTTTCACAAATTTGTGTTTTGTAGTTTATACTAAGACAGTAACAGTATAGATTCTAAAAACAATGCTGTACAATGACCATTTTTATGGTGTGTGTACACCAAAAGTGAATTTAATTATTCATGCGATTAGATTACATACGAAGTCAATACAAAGACGCGAATAGACAATGTATGCCTCAATCGCTGCTTCTGCGCAAGTTGAAAAAATTCAACTCTAGCAGAAAATTCGTATGACGCGTTGTCACGCAAGCCAGTCAGCGAAGAGCTTATTGACACGTCCACTTTGACAAGTCCTGTTGTATAAGAAAATGATGGAGAGCATTACGCAGTGTTCCCTTTCAGTCGCTCACTCTCAACGTCACGTCGGTATGACTGACTAATTGAGATCCCAATTAGTCGGCCGTACCAATGTGACATCTTCGTTCACTCCTTCGGAGAACGAGGGTTACATACATAACTGAAACGTTTGTGTTCATGCGAGTGACAAAAAACATCCCGCGAGTGATAACTCAATAACTCAATAACTTAATGTGAATATTTGCTTCACATTTGGTGCACACTCCATTATAATCATTTGTTGTGTTATGAAAGAAAATGATCTATTCTGCATTAGGGTATGTTTACACAAAAATAACTGTATTAAAAATGCAAAAGTTTTCATTTTTGAAAATGTTTGCGTAAATAATCAAATGACAACATTGTCAAAACAGTCCTTGTTTACACAATTTTGTGAAAACAACTAAAAGCACTGTATTATTCATGCCAGGCCAGTAGTTGCCGATGTTACTTTGTAAAGAAACACTATGCGCCTTCACATATTCCTATAGACCAGCAATAGAGTGAACACATAATATGCAACTGCGTGATGTCACCATTTCACAAATTCGCTTTTTTGTAGTTTACACAAAGGTAATAACAGGTTTTCAAAAACTTGCACTTTGAAGCCTATTTTTAAAAGTTTTCAGGCAACCAAAATGCCATAGTCATGTAAATAAACAACCAAAACACATAAAAAACTTTCCCATTGTTATTTGAAAATTGTGTTGTGTAAATGCTTTCTTAGTTTCACATTAATATTTGAAATATTTTATTATAAGAGGTTGTTGTAAAATCCTGCTGATGTAGTATGTTGCGTATGTGTGATGTTTTATGTAGGAATGTGCAGCCGGGTTCTACAGGCTCTCTGTTCATGCCGGTGGAGCCGCGTCCAGAGCGGGATTTGGCACCTGTGTCCGGTGCCAGTGCAATGGACACAGTGACTCGTGTGATCCAGAAACAGCCGTCTGCCAGGTACGTACACACTTAATGAGCTGCATTAAGTTCTTTGGATTGGTAGAGAGTTGAAGTAACATTGCATTCAGAACCTAGCAACAGCGTCAATTAACCATCACAGATTGACAGTTATCCAGTAACCATTCCTAAACCAAATGGTGCTGGAGCCAAATTTTTATTGACTTGAGAGCCAAGTGATGACAAAACAGCTGTTTATTTGGCCAGACTGAATCCAGCACCATTTTAATAGAAAAGAGGTACAGGCAAAGCACACTGGATGAATAAGGGCTGTTGAGTCCATCAGTCCAGTGTAAAATAGGCATGCAGTCGAACTGTTCTCCAAACAGCTTTTCCAGAGTTGTGCAGCGAACAGCCAACCCTCTGCCTTCAATTGCATGCATGCTAATAGCAATATCATTTGCATTTTACGGGTTTTCGCAAATTGAAAATGGTAAACGAGTGTGTAGGGGGGTAATTTGAGTAATTGAGGTACACAGGAAGTTAATGAAAGTTTCAGAGCGACACGGATCAGTAAAGCGCAACTTCAGCAGTCTGATTACACTCCACTCTGAAAGCTGCCGCTCCTCTGTGCCTCTTTCCCTCCGTTTTTCTTCTCATTCTCGGTGTGTGACTCGGGCAACTTGAGAAATGCAAATCTCTTTAGTGGGACCAGCTTTCTTTTCTTAATGTTGCATTTTAACAAGATTAAGAGAGAGCTTTATGTGTTTACTGAAAAGCTGCATTTGTATTGATTCTGTAATAAAATTAAACTGTTGTCTTGTCGCAACATTACGCATCTTTTGTCTTACCGCTGTAATTATATGCTGTAACTCGGGCTGTCAGTCAAGTAACAATTTACATTTAAATCAGATGCATTGCAATTGATATGCATATATTAATATTTGCTGTCCTAAAATGAACATGACTCACAGACATTATTTGATGGAAAACTGAAACACAGATATGAGACCTGGTGTAATTAAACTTAAAAACGAGTATCAAACCCTGCATTCTGCTGCATTCTTTTGTGCTCCTTCCAGCTGTTTCTGTAAGATTGTGAGCTTTGCATTCATTCTGTGCCGTCTGCCCTCACTAAATGTGTTTTCACTGACTGCAGACTTTAAAAAAACCTGAATTCCCTATTATGGAATTGTTTCGAAGCAGTTTTACAGAAAGTTGTGCTGTTATGTCAATTATGCCTTAGTGTTTTAACATGGAGCAGTTTTAGGGCTGGAAGATATGACAGTGTAAAACAATGATGTAAATGAACCAACAGATTTAGATTTAGCTGTATTTATAGTCAGAGTTGGGAATATCAAAATACAAAATACATGTAACTTAGTTACATATTAAAAGATAAAATAGGAGTGAGTTTATTTCATTACAGTTATATTTTATTTTAGATATACAGTTACATCTGAAAAGTATTTTGGATTACCAAAGTGATCAGTTTGAATATTAAAAGGTTAATTCACCCAAAAATCTAAATTCTGTTATTAATTACTAACACTTATGTCGTTCCAAACACATAAGACCTTCGTTCATCTTCAGGACACAAATAAAGATATTTTTTTTATTAAATCCAAGAGCTTTGTGACCCTCCATAGACAACAATGTTATTACCGTGTACAAGGCCCAAAAATGTTACATCATTAAAATAGTCCATGTGACATCAGTAGTTCAACCATAATGTTATGAAGCTACAAAAGTATTTTTTGTGCATAAAGAAAACAAAAATAATGACTTTATTAAAAAAAATTCTCTTCTGTGCCAGTCTTCACCATGTGTTCGCGAGAGTACCACAAAGAGCAAGGGGTGTAAACTTTTGAACCAGATAATGTGTACATTTTCTTGTTTTGTTTGAGGGTGTGTTCACACTTGTATTTCGGTTCGTTTGGTTCATTTGGTCCGGACCAAAAAGGAAAATGATATATTTGGTCCTGGTCCGCTTAGCATTCACATGGGCATTTTTGAACCTAAAGATACCGAACCTAAAGGCATAGTGATACGTCCACAACCTGATTGGTCGGGCTGAATGACGTATATTTCATGCCAAACAAAAGGAAAAGGTGCGTTTGACTTAAAGCAGTGCTGTGGGTGTATGACATCAAAGTACCCATTCCCTGATCAGTCTGCTCAGCATCACTTTAAGTGGAACACACGTAATGCCGTCTGCTGGACTAAGTACGCTCATTGTTGTGTGCATATGATTTCATTGCTCATGCATATGAGCTCATAAAAGGCACTTTACCTCCTCATTGCTCCACGTTTACCCTCTGCTCATTTTATTTTGGATACACTGCTTTTCCCTTCATGAAATCTTATCAAACTTCCTGATTTTTGTTTTGTTTAGAAGTATTTGGTCCGTGCTGCATTCATATTTCATTCAAACCGCAGCAGTTGGGTGCTGGGTGCGCACCAGGGTTTGAATGGCAGCGTTCACACATACTCAAATGAACCGCACTAACAGAGCAATCGCGTTGGCGCCGATAGCCTTGTGGGCAGTGTGCCGACATACAGCGCCGTTGCGCTCCGGTCATCTCGTGTTCGCATCCCAACCCGAGGACCTTTGCTGATCCCGCCCCCATCTCTCTCTCCTACTTCGCTTCCTGTCCTTTCTGCTCTGTCCTGTTGTAATAAAGGCAAAATGCCAAAAAATAAATCTTAAAAAAACAGAGAAATCACTACAGACTTTGTTTTAATCGAACCAAACATGACAACTGTAAACAATACCCTAAGATGTTGTTAAAAATAATATTAAGAGGAAAAGCAATGCCTACCTTATTAGTGTTCCAAAGTGTTCTAAAGTATTTAGATTAAGTTACAAACTTGTATAATCTAACAAAAGTGTGTATTTTATAATCTGTAGTGAAATACATTTTAAAAGTAAAAGATTAAAAGATTATATTGTTGTCTAACACATGAATTTGTGCAGCAGTGACGATTAAAAAATTGGATTTAAATATTGCTGGTTTTGCTGAAATCATGAGTAAGCGATTCTCAAAAATTATTAATGAAAGTAAGTTTGGATGTTGCAGGTGAAACATCTGAAAAGTCATAAGGGATAGTTAAGAGAATGAGGTAAATGTTGTTTTAGTTTAGTGAGAGTAAACCTAATACATCAATAAATATGCAAACTAGTAAAACTAGACAATTGCCCAAGATTCTGAGAGTTTATTAACAGTCATTTAAGCAACAGTATGGAGAAATGTAGTTAATTAGTAGCATCTCTGATTTCAGCAGAATTACTATGTGATGGTGTTACTGACGCTGAATGTTACTCATATCATGGTAAAGATTTTGGTTGAAAATTACTTATTTTGTGTAAAAGATTTTGGTCATATTGCCCACTTTACATAATTTAAACACGGCTGTTAGAACGTCAACACAGTTATTTAATTGTGCAATAAACATGATTTCATCATGAACTTTTTTATTATTGATCATGTAAAATCATCAGTTTTTAACAACCGTAGTTGTAACAGTATTATTACATGTTTTAATATTGTTTTATGCTGTTTTCTTCTTCTAGAACTGTCAGCACAACACGGTCGGTGATAAGTGTGAGCGATGTGCTGCAGGGTTTTACGGAGTAGTGCGCGGATTCACCAACGACTGCAAACCCTGTGCTTGTCCACTCCTCAACCCTGAGAACAAGTATGTCACACACAAACACACACACACACACACACACACACACACTCTTCAGCGGTGGTAAGTCTAACTTTTGCCCTGTTTCTCTCAGCTTTAGTCCCACCTGTCAGATGGAGGGTTTTAATGACTACCGCTGCACCGCCTGTCCTGAAGGCTATGAGGGAAAACACTGTGAAAGGTGAAAACATATTTCTAAATGATGTAAAACAAGTCGTTACTTACATGGCCGAATCTGTCAATAAAGTGTTGAAAATGAGCATGCGTTTTCCACCGTCCTCTGCAGTGTTAAATGTGAGGCAAATCTTTAGTATAAATAGTCATTTTTAACGGAGGCCCCATAACGTGTTGAATGTGATTCGGGTCTGCGCAGGTGCGCTCCTGGTTTCCATGGTAACCCGAGCGTGTTGGGCGGCCGGTGCGAGGAGTGTAAGTGCGACCCTTACAGTGCATTTCCCACAGCGTGTGACCCGCGCACCGGACAGTGCCAGTGCCGTCCCGGCGCCAGCGGCCTGAAGTGTGACCAGTGCATGGAGAGGCATGTGTGTGGCCCCGAGGGCATCGTGTGTACGTATAACAGCTGCACTAACACACCGCTCTAGCCAAAACGTGAGCCGTTTCCAGCCCCTCTTTGATCCTGTGACCCTTCTCTGCTACCGTACCTTTAAGACTTCTGTGAAATGTATTGAATATGATTAACTAAGTTAGGTTGATCTGTTTTATTCCTCTGGGTGTTTGTTTCTTCTGCCATAAACAGCACCTAATAACAGAGAAGAGATGCAGCCAAAACAAACAACATTTTAATTAGACATGCTCAGATTTTCCCCTCACAAAATTACTGTTTACTTTTCGTATAATTGTTGACTGATCATTTTCTCAGCTAGGAGAGATCAGGTTGCATTGCTGCGCTAGACACCTGCTCCTCACCACTGGGTTTGAAATCATGTCTTTTAGCAATTATGTGTTTTATGATAATTGTATTGCTTGACTGGATAGATTGGGTAATTATGCATGTGTTTTCCTGTGTATGTGTGTTGTGTGTTGCTTCATAATCCAGCATCAAATGTATGGGGTGTAATTTGTTTTTATTTTTATATGGATTTTCATGTTTTCCAGCCTGAGAAGCATGACTACAATGAATATGTTAGTACAGTAATTTATTGTTGTTCTGTAAAACAAACAAACAAACAATTTATTTATTTATTTATTTATTTCTATTATTATCAATTACTGTACAGTATAATTTACTATAAAAACTATATTGTTGCAATAGTAATATATTATGTTGGTTTATTTTATTTTTTATAATGATAATAATTTTTATTTTTATGTGTGTGATGATGATGATGATGATGATACTACTACTACTACTACTACTACTAATAATAATAATTATTATTATTATATTTTTAAATTATACTTATTATTTATAATTATTTATAATAATTATTATTATTAAATACTAGTTTTTAATTAGTTTATTTTGCAGCACAATAGTATTTCTGTATATATTATATATTTCCTATATATTATATTGCTCTGTTTAATTTCTCTAAATTTCTATAAATTTGTATTATACAAATTAAACAGATCAATAAAAATAATAAAATACTAAATATAAAAATAATAATATAATATATTATAATTATTCTTATTTATAATTAGTAATTATTATTAATGTATTATTATTATTATGATTATTATTGAATACTAGTTTTTAATTAGTTTATTTTACAGAACAATAGTATTTCCATATATATTATTTATTTCCTATATATTATATTGCTCTGTTTAATTTTTCTAAATTTCTGTAAAATTGTGTTATAAAAATGAAACAGATCAATAAAAATAATAAAATATTAAATATAAAAATAATAATAATAATTTATTATTATTATTATTATTATTATTATTATTTATAATTAGTAATTATTATTATTATTATTATTGAATATTATTTTTTAATTAGTTTATTTTACAGAACAATAGTATTTCCGTATATATTATTTATTTTCTATATATTATATTGCTCGGTTAAATTTTTCTAATATAAATTTGTATTATAAAAATTAAACAGATCGATAAAAATAATAAAATGCAAACAATAAAAAATGTATAATAATATAATATAATATAATATAATACAATACAATAACAGTGATATGAGTTCTGTATGCTTCATGAATTAGTATGTATCAGGTTCAGTGTCACAGGTCTTAATTTAGTTTTAATTTAGTGCTTAAAGGAGTGTCCAAAATCCAATCCAAAAATAATGTGTTTATTTTATTTTATTGTATTTTATTTTATTTTATGAAATGAAATGAAATGAAATGAAGCCACAAATGAACAATTCAATATAACTCAAACAGCTTGACTACATTAGAGTACATACAGTTTTAAAAGTTTATTAAACTTATTAGATTTATGAGGTAAAATGACTTGGAATTATTCGGTCAGAGTAGCACAAATCATGTAAAGCCAGTAAACCTTGTACATTTAGGAGAATATTTAGCAGAAAACATCTTGTTACACCTTGTGGTTATCAGGCGTTTCTACTAATCTGACTCTTAAAACTTATTTACCTTTATGTTTATCCTGGTACAGTGTCTTTTCCCTTTAACTTTCACTGATAGTACATTAAGCTATATGCATTTTTTTTTATGGTTGCAACACTGAGGAATGAGTGAATTTATTTAGTTTAATCTGGAGGCATCACCCTGCTGTAAAGATTTATAATTGAGATTTTGTTTTCATGAACTCTTCAGTGCAGCGTTTTTCTTTCCATGTCTCTACACACTGTCATTCGTCCAGTCTTTTGCGTGAAAAGGCGTCTTCATAAGAAATCTTAATAGCTCTATTTTTTCAAGAGGTTAAATTGAGTGGCGTTTTGCGTCCGCGGCGAAAGCCACGCGTCCGTCTGTGTCTTTTTTTTTTTCTGCCGCTATCGCTCGTGGCATGTCAAACACTCATAATAGGCTGCCAGGAGCTGTTTCACACTCTCTGTTAAATTTCACGCTCGAGAAGTCCCGCTCCCCTGAGTTTCCACCTCGCTCACGTTTAATCTAGAGAGAGGAAACTGCTCGGGGACACGGCTCTCCCTCCGAGCAAGTGAATGGAGATGATGGAGGCATGCTGGATGAGTGCTGTTGTGATAGCAGAGGATGGGAGACAAAAGAGGCCAATAACATTCGTTAACAGCATTCTTGCCCCAGGACCTGTCCATCCTTGGCCGTTAACATGACTGTCCTTTCAGACTGCGTGTGCCCTTTCTGTCTCGCACACACATACTCACAAGCGCTCATCCTGTACACATGCTCTGATCAAATATGACTACAGTACAAGTATGTGCACTCCGTCTTAATTTGCACTAGAGTAAATGTACAAATGGACAATTAGTGTAGCTCGGGTGTGTACTTACTGTGTGACTAATGTCTCAAAACAGGGCTGCAGGAATAATGACTGTTTTCAAACAGGTTTCCTGAACACTCCTGCCTTCTGTCAGTCAGTCAGATTGTCCCGCCCCAAACTCCCTCCATTTTGTCCTACAATGTTTTCAACACAGAAGGGCCACCATTCAAGTGGGAATTAAATATGCCATGGAGGGATATATATATAAAATATTTTAAAATAAGCAGGAGAAGTCTTATATTACAGTTGGTTATGTACATGCAGGATCAACATTGTTCATGTATCGCAGGGTACAATTAAATTAATGTACATTTAACCATTTTTATATGGAGATACACTAAAATGTAGACTTTCGTTTATGTGTTTTTGACCTACACTGTACATGACATAAGAACAGTTCGCTATTTAGGTTTGTCCATTAGCACGGACTCACTAACTCACTAACTGTTAGCTAGGTTTAGCCAGAGATACCTTGCTGAAGCACAAGATGACATTAACGTTCTGCTTGAGCTGCTTAAAATTGTAACTTAATGAGTGCATGACAACCAGAAAATGTTTTTGTCTTTATTGGGATTGGGGTTGAATGCTTAGGGACATTTTGATCTGTTTTTTTTGGGTTTAGGAAATGTAATAAAATAAATTCTATTGCCTATCCTCTCAGGATACCTGGAATCAATGTTAAAAGTACCACAGGCACATCGTTTTTCCATGTTTGTAGCATAAACACAATCAAACCAATGTGAGCTTCAGATATTCCAATGTTTCTCTATGGCGCTGAAGCCTAAAGATGTCCGAGTTCCGCTGCCCGTGCAACTGATACTCGACTGCCATTGGCTCATCTGCATTTGAGGGGAGGGGCTTACCGATAGGTCAACTGGTATTTTAGTATCATTGACATTTTTATTTTGATATTTTATTGTATTAAATTAGTATCAAATTATTTTTATTTTCTATTTTCCTTTTAATTTCATTTTAGTTTTTGTTAATTTTAGTAATTTTGTAGTGTTTTATCAATGTTATTAGTTTTTTTTTTTTTTTTTTATTGTTTTTAAAGTTTTAACGTTTTCAGTTTTTGGTCATTTTATTTTAGTTTTGTTTTGAAATTAGAAACGTTGCTTTGGCAACTAGTTAGCACTTTTTATTTTATTTTATTTTATTTTATTACAGCTACCTGTAACATATATTTAATTTTAAATAATTTGTATTTATTTATTTATTTATTTATTTATTTATTTATTTTGGTTTAGTTTTAGTTAATAGCCATGCTGAAAGCAACACTCTTTTTTTTTCCTTCACTAATCAGGTGACATTATTATTAATTTTGCTCTGAAATAATGTAGAACAACATGTTTGTAGGTAGTGGAGTAAAAGTCATATTTTCTCAAGTTGGAAATGCTCTGATAAAGTACACTAACTGACAACAGGTGAGTTAAAAAAAAACACTGTTACTGTTCACTAAATTCACATGTGCACTTGTATGCCCTTGTAAGATGGCATGCATGTAGTGTGTGCAGTGTGATGTAGTGCTACCTGTGGGGTGTGTGTGCATGTGTTACTATATGAGTCTGATGTGTTGAATTTTGACTATGTTTTCAGCTTGTGACGACGACTGCGCGGGACTCTTGATTCGTGACATGGATCGTCTGCTGCGTTTGATTGGCAGCGTCAATCTCACTTTGCCCCTCCCCCTGCCATATAAAGTGCTGTATCGATTCGAGAACATGACGGAGGAGCTGAAGGTAAGATGACCTCAAAACACCAAGTCTTGAAGATTTTTACTGTCTATTTAATGTACTAGTTTACAGGAATGCATTATTGAATTCAGAGGTGATCCTTCAGATTGATGAATTCAATTGCAAAATGCATTGCTGCTGAATAGGCCAGTGATTGAATGATATGAAATACAATAACAATGCACTGATTAGCTGTCACTTGATGTATATTTAATGATTTACACAACACAATATCATCTAATTATCTTCATCTGAGGACTTTCCCCTGCAGAAGGAGATGTTGGCAATTAATTGTGATGAATTAATCTGCACATCATGTTAGTAAATTAAGCTCTTTAATCAGTTGACATTCCTAATTTTTAGTTAATATTTTAATTACAACATACACATGAGAACAAACCCCAAACATGTCTGTAAAATGTTTTCTGGTTCAACTTTGATTGGTTGCATGCTCCACCTGAATAGCAACAGAGAAGCTGAGGTAAATCAGAACTAATGTCTTGAACACAGAAACTATAGCAGTAATCATGTGCTGTACTTCATCTGTTGAAGCTCTAATAACGTCAAACAACCGATCTGCTGCTAATTAGCATCTATATTTGAGTTGTTTACAATATCGGTTTGCACATATAGCTCAAATTATTCATTAAATGATTCATAATTCAGTGATGTCAAAGGAGGCATGTAGGCTGGAAGTCTCACAGGACTGTCATCCTGGTTTCCATGGTGACACGTCTCCATCCGTCAGTCATGTGTTGATGGTAATGACGTGTCTTTGGTTGTGTGTTTTGCAGCACATGCTTTCCCCTCAGAGAGCCCCGGAGAGACTGCTGCAGCTGGCCGACAGTAACCTGGGCAGTCTGGTCACTGAGATGGACGAACTGCTCAGCAGGGTGAGTCTCACATACATTAACTTAATCCATTACTGTAATGACTCATTCACTAATCGTAAAACCATCTAAATTCAGCATCAAATTTAGTACCAGCTAAAAGTGCATGCATGAAAACCTCTCCTGGTGGCCTTCGTTGAGTCTAAATGTGTTTTTATGGACACTGGTGTTATTAGGAACTATGTGACCCTACATTAAGTTTTACTTACTTCACAGTAGCATAAAAGGGACATTTAGGCACAGAGTCATCTTTTTGGCTCACGCCAGACAAACACAACACACTTTGGGTTCAGTTGTGAGCCTGGTGAAATTTTCGGGTATTTTAGATTTTTCGGAAAACCAACTTTTGTGATCTGAACTAAATCAGTGCAGATTCTCTGGAGAGTGAATATCAATAATTATCAAAAAAAAACGTTGGACTTTTGACCGTCACAAAGGGCCGCCAAAGGTTCAAAAGGGTCAGGGCCACTTTTAGTAAAATGCCTAGAACTCCTGAACGGAATGAGATATCTCCGCCAAACTCAGAGCATTTATGTAAGAGCTCAATCTGAGGTCACAGGAAAAAAACTTGGAGCTTGGCCACTTGGTGGTGCTATATGAGGGAAAGAAACATAAAAATGGCCATAACTGTGCAACCTTTTGTCCCATCAACATGAAAATGCTGTGCATAGTCTTGGTCCAAAGTGCCATAAGTGTCTACAAGGACATTTGCGTATATCAAAAAACATGGCCGCTATTGGCTGTTGATGTTTAAGCACCTGTTAGAGAAGATTAAAGGAGAAGTCCACTTCGAGAACAACAATTTACAAATAATTTACTCACCCCCAAATGAGTAAATGGGTCTTTTCCAGCAAAACGTTCAGTCATGTTTTTTGGAAAATAAAAAATTAGTATACTTTTTAAGCACAAGTCTGGTGTAGCACAGGCTCCGGGATGCACGTCCACGACACTACAAATCACGTCTAAGTTCATCGTCTGTGTACTCTGGCTCAAAAAGGTAGAGTATGACAAAAAACTCCATCTTATTTTCTCCTACAACTTCCGAATCATCCGACATCGTTGTACCTTTTTGTTTGTAAACAGCGTTTGACTTACTTCCACTTCCTTAGTCTTTGCAAGTTCGCTTTGTAAACACTGGGTCTGTAGTTCCACGTGACCTTTCTACGTGATTCAATAGTACGTAGCATCGTGGACGCGCATCCCAGAACCTGTGCTACACTAGCTTTTGTGCTTAAAAAGTATACACATTTTTATTTTCAGAAAAAAAAATGACCAATCGTTTCACTAGATAAGACCCTTCTTCCTCTGCTGGGTTCGTTTAGAGCCTTTGAAGCTGCATTTAAACTAACTCAAAATCGGGGCACCAATGAAGTCCATTATATGGAGGAAAATACGGAAATGTTTTCCTTAAAAAACATAATTTCTTTTCGACTGAAGACAGAAAGACATGAACATCTTGGATGACAAAGGGGTGAGTAAATTATTTGTAAAATTGTTGCTCTGAAAGTGGACTTCTCCTTTAAGTGCTTGACCCCCCGTAATCAGTGCTTGCAGTTATATTATGAAATATTATTGCAATTTAAAATAATTGTTTTCTATGTGAATGTATGTTAAAACATAATTAACTGCTTTGATTAAAGCTGAATTTCCAGCATCATTACTCCAGTCTTCAGTGTCACATGATTTTCCTTCAGAAATCATTCTCATATGCTGATTTGCTGCTCAAGAAACATTTCTAATTATTATCAGTGTTGAAAAGTGCTGTGCAGCTTTTTTTTGGAAACCAAGATACGGTACTATTCCACTACAGCTTCAGGTAAGTAAGACTAAAAAAAAAAAAAATTAATAGGCTACTTTTATTCAAAACGTATGCATTAAAGGGACAGTTCTCCCAGAAATGTTTCTTTCCTCTGCTAATCCCACAAAAGAAGATATTGAGTAACCAAACTGTTTCTGGCCCCTGTTAACTTCCACATTTCACAGCTTTCGGTTAACTACCCCTTTAAATTGATCAAAAGTGACCATATAGACATTTATAATGCTACAAAAGTTACAAAAATAAAATATCACAATTTCCAAAAAATAAAAAATGTTTGAAGGATCATGTGACACTGAAGACTGGAGTAATGATGCTGAAAATGTAGCTTTGATCACAGCAAACAATTTCATTTTAACATAGAAAATAGCTGTTTAAAATTGTGATAATGTTTAATAAATAAACAAATAATTCCACTTGTTGTTGTCCCCTTAGAAATCATAAGCCAGTTTATATATCATACGCAGAATTTAAGGTCTTATTCATGTAGACTGTAGATTTATGAATGCAGACACTTCTAATACCCAAGTTTATATTTCTAGAGCAGAATGAATGGGCATTTCACTGTTTTCTGAAGCTGTGCTCCATTGGTTCCTGTGTAAATCTGTTGTGTTTGGTTAAGCTGTCCTTTATATATCCCATCTGAATCACTCCTGTAAGACACTGACCTTGTTGGTTTGTTCTTCAACATGAAGGAAAACCAGAACATTAAGTTGTTCATAGTCTGAAGTGTTCTGCTCATTTGTGCTGAAGGGAACCTTTCACTAACTCCTCAACAGAAGTCCTTGATCAGCGCATTACAGTTTAAGTTCTAAAGCAGCTTTTCCACAAGAGCCTTTTGAATAGGACGACCTCTGCGCTCTTGTTCTGTCCTGTTGGGTTTATATAACCTTGACCTTACAAACATTTCTGCCAAACTGGAAGCATTGCAGTTTTGCAGCAATTCTTTGAGTTTTTGTTCATGTCGGCCCCAGAGGAATCAGATCTAATGTGTCTTCTTGTTTTTACCCTGAGGTTGCTCGGCTTGTGTTGGTTTTCTGCTACACGGCTGCAGAAGAGCATGTGAGGCTGATCTGAGACTGTTCAATAAAATCTCACTGCCCTTTCATTGGGGTTTTCTTTCTCTCTGTAAGGCGACTAAAGTATCTGCTGATGGTGAGCAGACGGCAGCAGATGCAGAGCGGAGCCGCAAAGGAGCCGAGGAGCTGGGGCTTTACGTCAGGAACACACTGCTGGCTGCTGAAGGTACCGACAAATGACAGACTGATCACAGGCATTTGACTGGTCCAGATGAAATAATGATTTTAATGAGGATTTGATGGGATCAGTGTGATATCAGCTGAGGTTGAGGTGATGGTTGGGTGAGGTTGAGGTAGGATGTTTGTTTGTGTGTGTGGGGCCCGATGCTCTGTAAATGAGCGTGTTTGTATCATTGTACATGGCCTCAAATGAGAAGCTGCTTTAGTTAATGAAGGTTCAGCTAACACTTATGTGATGCCTTAATTAGAAGAGACAAAATTCATTACTGGAAAAATAATCACTTGAACAGATACTCCACTCACTGACTGTGTGTGTAGTATTAGGAGTTGAATTTAAGTCAAGTCACATTTATTTTTTTAAACAAAAAATTTAAATCCATAAATTATTATGGATAAGAAATTTGATTTCAGCTGCAAAGCTGTGTAAATATTCAGATCAGTTTATTTCAGTGTTGTTATTTGTGATGCATTTCATTTTTTTATCAAAAGCATTTGCTGTCTTGTGTCTGTGTAAACTGTTTTCTGTATAGACATACACTAGACAGGCGTATTTGACTTGTCTCACTGTTTTTTAGTGCCTCACGCCTTGAGCACAGCATTTTTAAGATGCTTATTTGGATTAAAAGAAGTTCAGCTTTTAAAAATGTCTCTTAGGATCTTAATAAAAGCTACAAATACAGCATCTCTGCTCTGATCTTCCACTAAAAGTTGAATAAACATCTATTATAATGTCGTATCAGGAGGATTTGGTTCTGTGTAAATATATATATATATATATATATCCATAAATAATGTATTTCCGTATATATTCCCATTTGGCTCTTAAAGTTTTTTTGCAATGAGAATGCTTTATAAATATGTTGTCAACAAAAGGAAAGCATTTTAAAAGAACTTTCTCTGCCTTTTTTTCCAAAATAAAAGCTCTATGGTTTACCGTGTGAAAGCAAATAATAAAAAACAAACATAAATATTGATATTGTTATAAACATTATTAATATGTAAATATTAGTAACAATATTTATTTATTTACTATAATTTTATTTAATAAACAAACAAACAAATAAATAAATCAAATACAAATGATAATAAAAATTGCAAAAAAATGTTTTCTTGTTATGCCTGTTTTTAATTTAAAAAAGCTGGTAAAAAAATAGTTGTGGCCAGCAGATATTCTCAAGTCACCAGCTATTGGCTGGTGTTTTAAAATGTTCGATATGTGCCCTGTGCTTACGTTAGTTTGTACAACACAGGTATATTTTCAGCATTGCACACATGCGTGATATTTTGTCCTGTATGTGCTTTCCTAATCATTATAATTATCAGTCACATATTTTAAAAAAGTTTTTGTGGCCAGATCACAGTCATATTTCTACAAACACCTATCATGCAAATGTGGGTGATACCTGAGAGGTGTTCTCTCAACAGATGGTGTCATCTCTGGACATCTAAAAATCAGACGCACATACTGATGGACACTCTCAGCCACCGAATGCAAGCAGATTAAAGCCGTAAATACAAAAAAAAAGTGCGTAATTTATTTTCTTGGATATGTGTTTGGCACTTCGAGCCAACATATTGCACTTTGGTCCTCTGGTTTTTGAGAACTGTCCAAAAAGCGCTTCCAAAAAGCTGCTAGCAGAAGTGGAGGAGAGCAGACATCAGTCAGCGTGGAGTGGAAGAGCTTCATTATCCATTCTGTGCGTGAGCTCCCTGCTCCAGTAAACCGCCTCGTCTCTCATCTTCTCTCGCACGCTAAACGAGTAGGAATCAAATGATTCTGTCCACCCCAAAGACCCGAGCTGCGTTTGAAACTCACTATGCAATTATTTCCAGCTCGGCTCGCTTGGCAGGTATATACTGCGCTCTTTGTAGTCGATCGACTGTTTGCATTTGAACTCTCGAGGAAATTCAGAAACGCATGTAATTATAGCTCATTTTCATCTCAATTTAATGATTTTTATTTAAATTAGAATATGCAGAGAAGCTTGCTCGCGCTTTTATTTTGCTGTCCCGTTTGAACTGATTGGGGTTTTATTTTTGAATCTAATTTCATTTGATTAAAGAACATTAACTCTGCTGAGTCAAATTTGAACTTGTTTGAATCAAACTGAAGCAAGTCACACCTTTGAAAAGGAGGTGAAAAGGGAAAGTTGCATTTGTTCCTTGTATATATTATCCCCTGTATGTGTCATTCATCATTTCATTATAATGAGATTCATAGAAATCAATAGGAGTCTATGGTGTGTCCTTATTAGTAGAAGTATGTACAGTTATAGTATTTTTGCGTAATTTGTGTGTGTAAAATTCCTGCTGCTCACATTAAAGCACATGTGACTGTGTGTATGTGTTGTCCAGCTTTACGGGACAAAGCGCGTGAACTGAACGCGACTCTGGGCTCGAGGGACGGGACTCCTGAGAAGAGCGTGAACGAGATGAACGATGAAATCCAAGCCATGCTTGCAGAACTTCGCAAACGCCAGCTCTCCGGCAAGAAAAACATCGCTGACGAAGAACTGGGGTAAAACACACACACACACACTGCACAGAGTCCAGATGATGTCACTTCCCAGGTCACAGCTGTAAAGAAAGTCATTTTTTGCAATAGGCTGCATTAATGCTGCCCACTTTTTCAGTGGCATTGGTTCTGGAAATATTTTTCCCATTCACTTCAAGTTTAAAGTTTTCATTAAAGGGGTCATCGGATGCAAGGTTCACTTTTACATGTTGTTTGAACATTAATGTGTGTTGGAAGTGTATGTACAAATCTACCCTATAATGATAAAAATCATTTAATTAATCTATCAAAATAATATCCCCTTTTTCAAATCGAGCCATTCTCGATCGATTTGTGGCGTTGTGGCGTCACACCCACAGAGGTCGCTCCCACGATAGTTGATTGACATGAGCGTCTTACCTCAGATCAGCTGTAACAGTCAGACCTCCATTGTTTCGATGCCGGAGCAGGGATGTAATTTAGACAAGAATATCTCAGATTGAGTGATTGAGTTGTTGTGTTGCTGGATGTAATAATGAACACAGTGGTTGTCATTTACTCCCGACATCTGAGCCGCTGAAGATGCAGTGGATTACATTTGTTTGTGAAGGGAATGCGCCTCCCGATCTACATAAATGTGTCTATGTTCGCACAAATCATTCGTGATCCAGCTTCACTTGCAGCAGAAGTGAGTATGAGGTTTTTTTTTTTATGAATCTTTGCGATCACCTTTCCTAATAGTGTGCTAGTTAGCAAGTTTAGCGGCTAAACGCGGTTAAATGCAGCTAAAGTAAACAGGCTCGTCACTCCACAGAGAGAAGAGAGGGGCGGGGCAAGCAGAGCTCATTAACATTTAAAGCAACCTCGACCAGAACAGGATGATTTTTTTAAAGCTGATTTTGGCAAGGTAAAAAAGGTGTTATTTACACAACCATTGAGAAATTTTAACCAAAGCATGTTATAGACTTTTAATTAAGACCCTAAAGAATCATATCAACTTGTGGAAAATGGGCATCCGATGACCCCTTTAAACAGTTAGAAGCCATGAACCAAACCAACCAGCCATAAGGAAAATCAAAACATTACACATTTTGATTTGAAGCAAAAACAATAAAGCAAAACAAATAATTTCAGAAATTAAGATAGGTGTAATAAAATGGAATGACAATTGGTATTGAACTACTAAAATTTATTTAATACTTTGTACAAAATCCTTTGTTGGTATTGACAGCTTCAAGGCACCTCCTGTATGGAGAAACTAGTTGCATGCACTGCTTAGGTGTGATTTTGGCCCATTCTTCCACAGAGTCTTCAAATCTTGAAGGTTCTGTGGGCCTCTTCTATGAACTCTGGTCTTTAGTTCATATTTTCTATTGGATTCAAGTCAGGTGATTGGCTGGGCCAATCTACAAGCTTTATTTTTTTCTGAAACCAGTTCTGAAACCAGTTTGTCTGTGTTTGGGATCCATTGTCTTGCTGAAATGTCCACCCTTGTTTCATCTTCATCATCCTGGTACTGTAGGTGTTGGGACTGAACCAGCTAATCTGCTAAACCTGCTTTCTAATTACTGATAGATTTCAGCTGGTGTCTTGGTTTTCTCTCTTTCTTCATGTGTTCAGTACTTTTTCCCTGTGTCATTCCATTTTATTACACATTTTACAAACTTAATTTCTGAACTCATTTGTTTTGTTTACTTTGTAAGTGTGTGGATTACTTCGGTTGTTACCGACACCCTGTGAAAATTTCAAGTCAACAGCACCTTCAGAAATATATTTACTGATGAAAATTGTGACGTGTTCAATACTTATTTTACCCACTCTATATATAGAAATATATGTAGAAACATGAAAATATGTGTATTTGTACAAATGTGACCCTGGACCACAAAACCGACCATAAGTAGCATGGGTGTATTTGTAGCAAAAGCCAACAATACACTGTATGGGTTTCTTTTATGCCAAAAATCATTAGGATATTAAGTAAAGATCATGTTCCATGAAGATATTTTGTAAATTACCTACCGAAAATATATCAAAACTTAATTTTTGATTAGTAATATGCATTGCTAAGAACTTCATTTGGACAACTTTAAAGGATTTTCTCAATATTTAGATTTTTATTTTTTTTTTTAAACCCTCAGATTCCAGATTTTCAAATAGTTGTTTCTCAGCCAAATATTGTCCTATCCTTTAAAAAAGTGGACCCTTATGACTGTTTTTTTGGTCCACAAACATGAAAGTTGATTACATCGTTGTGGGTGAAACTAAAGAGATCTTTTGGAGCAATTTGTTCGCTGCAACTCTCATATTGGTAGAATTTTATATACAGCATCATGGGTAATGTGGTTTTTAACCATAATGAAGCAGTTAAATAGGAATATTTAAAAAAATAAGTTGGAAATAATGCGGGCTGATTATTTCAAAACAAGCATATTCCATTAATTAGCAACAAGGTTTATAAGTTATCATTAAAAATCAATTTACCTATAGAGTAAATGTTTTTATAGAGTTTTTAAAGGCTGTTGTGCTCTATAATAGAAAAAATCATGAAGTATGCTTAAAATGTTGGACACTGGTGAATATTAAGCTCTCATAACAGACAGCATTATTGCAAGATATTATAATGCAGCTGTTCATATGTAAATATCATATGAATATTACTCAGCTGGAGTACCACAACAAACCTCCTACATACAGAGCACATGAAGTGAAGTAGCGGTGAGGACGTCATTCAAGCTCACAGGTTGGAATAATTGTTTTGGTGGCATTATGTTTCTCAGCCGTATTTTGTGGTTCATTGGATCACAGCTCAAATGAAGAAAGTTTCTCTTTCTTATGTAAAATCTTAATGAACTAATTAAAAGTTGCCTGAGGTTGGGCGGGGGAGGAATATTATTCCAACCTAATCAAATTACTTATGTAATGGATTCCTGCATCTGTACGACCATGAGAGAACAGAGAGAGACACCTAGAGGAGGACAGAGGGAATGAGTTCAGTACAGCTGGAACACACAGAACCGGTTTAAGAGCTGTCAGTTACACTTCAGCCTCATTAGGTGGTTTTCAGGTGGATTCAGTTTGGTTTGATGTCTCATGTCTCCTCAAACATCTCCCGTCTCCTACTAAAAGACAAAAGATGTCCTACAAAATACAGTATTCAGCTCTGTTCATTCAGGGTTTTAATATATTGAAGAAATAGTGTGTGCAAAAAATTAATCACTCATGTTGTTATTTATTCATCCATGTGTCAGAGCACAAAAAGTAAAAGTGAGTGGATTTAGTCTGTCAAGCAACGCTTATGTCTCTTAATGCGCACCAAGGCCGCATTTATTTGACCAAAATAAAGTAAAAACAGTAATGTTGTGTAACAAGAATATATTATTACAATGTAAAATAACATTCTAGGGATTATATTTTATGTGCTGCCCAATATTTATATATTATACATTTTATTTTTCAGGATTCACAGATAAAAATAAAGTTCAAAAGAACAGCATTTATTTGAAATCGAAATCAATTGTAACATTATAAATGTCACTACTGTCACTTTTGATCAATTTAATGTGTCCTTGACTAATAAAAGTACCCATTTCTGTCAAAATAAATAAATAAAACTAAATCAATTATGACTTTATTTGAAATGGACATCTTCTAAATTTCCACGTTAATATTTGTTACCATTTAATGCATTCTCGTTGAATGAAAGTATTCAGTTCTTTCTTAAAAACAAAATCTTACCGACCCCAAGTGTTTGAACGGTAGTGTAGTTGGTCATTCTGGTTTGCTTTGGTCTCTTAAAGATTTTTCTTGTGTCATGAGTCGCAGATAAGGAGCTCTCGCTGTCTTTCTCTTCATCTTTATAGTGCCGCAGAGGCTCTTTTGGCTAAAGTGAAGCGTTTGTTTGGAGATCCACACCAGGCCACAGAGGACCTGAAGAAGGAGGTCAGTGATAAAATGGGCGATTACAGGCAGAAACTGGAGGAAGCTCAGGATCTGCTGAGGGATGCGCATAACAAAACCAAGCAGGCCGAAGGACTGGCTGATAACAACCAACTGAACCTCGACCGTCTCCAGGTGCACATTTACACAAACACACAGACTTATGAAACGCTCTGTTTCATGTCTAAAGTATATTATATTTGAGCAGGGAAAAAGGGATGTAGCTGGTAAAAAGAAAAAGGAAATGGAGGGAATTTTGGCAGAAGGAGAGAAGATGCTGGACGAAGCTAACGCTCTCTCAGACAGCATCAACCGGGGCAAAGAGGTCGGTTTCACGCTGGACACATGACAGAAATGTTACTAAACAATAACAAATGGTCAGAGCTGTAGCTTACTGAATGGTGTCTGCAGGAGCTGGAGGAGATGGCAAGAGAGTTGGGTCCCCTGCATGAGCAATTGGATTCTAAGGTGGAGCGGTTGGGTCGCGGCTTGGACGACTCCATTCCCGATCTGCTGCTGAGAGCGGAGGACCACGCCGGCCAGCTCAACGATTCTGCTGCCATACTCGACAGGTCTGTGTGTGTCTGTGTATTATTGTAGTTTCCAGCTTAAAGGAGAAGTCCACTTCCAGAACAACAATTTACAGATCCGGTTAATGACAGTTAGGGTATGTTGAAAAACTCCCATCTCCTGTTCTCCCTCAACTTCAAAATCGTCCTATATCGCTGTTGTACCTTTTTTGTTAAGGGTGTTTGATCTTCTTTGCATGTTCACTTTGCAAAGACTGGGTCAGTACTTCTGCAGTGATGTAGGATGATTTTGAAATGATTTTTGAAGTTGAGGGAGAAAATACGATCGGTTAAAAAGTATTTAAATTGTATTTTTTTAATGAAAATAACCAATTGTTTCGCTAGATAAGACCCTTCTTCATCAGCTGGGATCATTTACAACTGCATTTGTGATTGTTTGAAGCTGCATTTAAACTGCATTTTAAAAGTTTAAAATCGGGGCACCATATCAGTCCATTATATGGAGAAAAATGCTGAAATGTTTTCCTCAAAAAACAATTTCTTTATGACTGAAGAAAGAAAGACATGAACATCTTGGATGACAAGGGGGTGAGTACATTATCTGTAAATTGTTGTTCAGGAAGTGGACTTCTCCTTTAAATGAACAATAAAGGCAGTAAAACACCAACAACTGTTATTCCTTAGCAAATAAAATATGATTACAAGGGCAGATTATCAGTTAATATAAACTTATTTTTGCATGTTATTCGAACAAAACCCACAACTCGGCATTTCACGAGTTGTAAAATGTAATATTTTTTAACCTTTTCATTACATAACCAGCTCTGTGTGTGGCATTTCTGACAAAGTAAACTTGCTTGGTAGCGCACCCGGTACAGCATAGCACTTGTGATGTGAAGCACTCAGATACCCATGAAAAATCTCTGTGAAACACAGGTCACAATACAAGAGCTCAAAAACATGCAGAAACAAGATAAAATGGCATGGTTGCTTCAGCAAATGTTTTACCTTACATTTGCTTTTGTTAAAACTATTGGTTAGGGTCAGTGTAGGGTTTAGTGTATGTGCTACTTTACTTATGGGTCGTTCTACAGAAAAGTCCACTTTTGGTATGGCAAGATGTCTTAAAATGTATTTCTTTTTCTAACATTTAAACTTAGACCACAAGATTACCTTTTGACTTTATGAATACATATAAATGACAGTTTATGATTTTTTTTTTTACATTTTTTGGGCAATTATTTAAAGACCACATGTACTATTTTTGTATTTATTTATTTATTGTCACTGGTGTTACCATCTTTGGCAATATTAAAATAAAGGTTTTTATGAAATATTATTTCATGATTTTATTTTTTAGAACATGTTGCCAGAGTTACAGAAAAATGCAAGAAATAAGGAGATTATGTTTTATTTATTTAATGTGTCCCATAAGGAAGATGACACCAGTGACATTTTTCATTTTTACAAAATAGCTGCTGCAAGGTATCAAACCACATGTTGTCAGTCATGGTATACTCAATAAATTAAGTAGTTTAATCCATTTGTATTGTAGTTTTTTTACAATTTCCTAAAAATAAAGTATGTCACACCAGTAAGTCCAACTAAAAGCTTCATATGAAACCATGAGATAAATGAGAAAATTGCTGATAACTGAAAAGAGACAGTGGACTTAACGTGAGCCTTTTTTCATAGGAAATTCTTTAGGAAATATGAAGAGGGAAGTCAAGTGATGTCATCAGTGTGATTTTTATTTCAAAATAAATGAGTTTTGTTAAACGGAAACATCAGTGACACAGTTTCAGGGGACCACTACTTTTATTACATATTTTATAATATTTATTCAGCATTTTTTTATGCCATTTCTATTATATATTTAATAGTTATGAATACATTATTGTATTTTAATAATGTAGGAAAACCTTTTTTGACCTCAAAATAAAGCACTTTCCCTCTGTACATGGCTGTGGGGACGAGCAGTTTTGTGGTGTTTGGAATTCTATGTAATTAATTTAAAAACAAATATTACCACATTAGTGGCTCAAGAAGGAGTAATTGTTCAGATAACGTATTGTTTCATTTTAAAGTGTATTTAAGTTTATTTTTTTTTACAATGTTTTTCAAGTGTAAAATTTCTGTAAAGGCTAGGGACGAAAAAATGTCCATAGAATGACACTTATATGTACAACAACCGACGTAATAAACTGCTGACAGTCACATCCATCTGTTTCGGATAGAATTGGCTCCTAGTGCCACCTTGAAAGTGTCTCAAATGTGCAGAAGCAATCCACGAAGCAATGTAATATGATTTTGTGGAAATGCGACCACGGGCATGTTTTTCCAGTGAGGCTGGGTTGGTTTATTTTGTCTTCTTTCACTGATCTGACTGTGTGTATGTGGTTTCTGTAGTATTCTAGCTGAGGCGAAGAATCTGTCCTTCAATGCCACCGCTGCTTTCAAAGCTTACACCAACATCAAGAACTACATCGATGAGGCCGATAAGGTGGCCAAAGAGGCAAAGAAAACCAGCATTGATGCTCTACAGCTGGTAAGGAAACACACACACACAATCATGACTGGTGACTGGTGTGAAAAACTCCACATGAGCGGCAGCAGCTAATTCATATTCAGTTGTTTTTTTCACTTACAGTACACTTTCTGTTTTGGAGCACAAAAGTCAGCTTTTTTCAACATTGCAACAAGGAATATTCAGGAAAGTAAATATATATAAGCAACACTGTGTCAGGAGCCCATCTGTAGAAATGCTGTGCTTCACTTCACCTCAGGCGAGTCGTGTTAAAGCTGTTCAATTCATTTCCATTTGTCCTGCTTCAGAGATCAAAGCTTTCCTCCTGTTCTCCCGTTATCATCCCTCGCTCTAGTCGTTCACCCTCTTTCACTATCCTCTCACGTCTGACGCAGAAACGGTGGGGCAAAAGGTTAAAAATGAACAAGGGTGCTTCACACAAGAGTGTCAAAGCCGACAATATGCAACAATGCTAAAAATGAGCTTTCAATCTTCTCTCTCTATCTCAGCATGGAAATACATGACAAGAACACACCGATCGTATCACATTTAACAACATTTCGGATTTCTGTAATATTTCATAGACTTTTTGTTTATCGCCACACAACCAGGACCATTTTTCGTGACTTTCTATTACTTGATAATAATCAGAAATGTTTGCTGAGCAGCAAATCGGCATATCAGAATGATTTCTGAAGGATCATGTGACACTGAAGGCTAGAGTAATGATGCTGAAAATGCAGCTTTGATCACAGGAATCAATTGCATTTTACAATAAATACACTTTTTTATTGTATTACAGTGAGTTTTTTCCCCAGTAAAACACAAATGTTCAAAATGTTCCTTAGAAGCAAAAGGTTCTGTGTCATCTGATGCATGAGTGGCATCTGCTCTAACGTGTATGTGATGTCCTGTCTGTAGGCCTCAGGACCCAAAGGATCTCTGAAAGATCAGGCCAAGGGTTCGGTTCAGAAGAGCCACCGCCTGTGGAACGAGGCCAAAGAGCTGCAGAATGACGTAAAAGGTAAAAAAAAAATTCCATCAGATTACCATCCTCAGCAAAAATAATGCCATCCTGAGGCTTCTCACAAATCTTCCCAAGAAAAATCTTATTGTTTTTCCAACGTCATTTTTTATTTCTTTTTTCAGAAAATGGAGACAATCTGGGTGCTCTTCAGTTCAGACTAAAAGGAGCCAACAAAAAGAACAAAGACTTACAGAAAGGCCTGAACGACACAATGGAGAAACTCAACGCCATCCCTGATGGTGTGTGTGTGTGTGTGTGTGTGTGCACCTGGTATTCATCACGTTATGGGGACCAAATGTCCCCACAAGGATAGTAATACCAGTAAATTTTGACCTTGTGGGGACATTTGTGAGGTCCCCATGAGGAAACAGGCTTATAAATCATGCAGAATGATTTTTTGAGAAAGTAAAAGTGTGCACAGTCTCCTGTGAGGGCTAGGTTTAGGTGTAGGGTAGGTGTAGGGTGATAGAAAATACGGTTTGTACAGTATAAAAACCATTACGCCTATGGAATGTCCCCATAAAACATGTAAACCCAACATGCGTGTGTGTGTGTGTGTGAGAGATCCTGAGTTGACAGGAAACCAAGACAGTTCTCAAACTGTCATATTTTTCTTGAAAGCTGATCTGTGTGTGTGTGTGTGTCAGGGTCATCCTCACCAGCTTGACTGCAGAAAACACTGAATCTGGCACTTTAAACCTTCAAAGGGTTTGATGTTTATTGTTCCTATGGTTACACAGAGGTGTATGTGTCTGTGTGTGTGTGTGTGTGTGTGTGTGTGTCACATTTGATACAGATGCTGTCAAGGCGAGGTTATCACCGAGTGCAGTGTGTGTGTGTGTTTCGTGAAACCTAAAGCATCCGTCTCACTGCTTCACACAGCAGGTTTCAGACAGGCATCTAGAACCTCACAATGTCACTTCTAGGGATCTAATACTATTTCCACCACCAAGCAGCACATTTGGAACACAGAATTGTGGGTTATCATAGACTGTAAAGGGCAGCTCTAATGCTGCCCTAAAAAAAGCCCAGATGAAGGCACCTTAGTAGACTGGATATTAGGGAAGCATTGGATTTGGATGTGTCTGGTTGCCTTCATACTTCCATATACTGCCTGAGAAAACTACTGACAGCCACTGTTGTGGTGAAAGTTACTTTGTAAAAGTAATGCATTACGATATTGCGTTGCCCAATTTAAAAAAAAATTACTTAGTTACTCTTTATGGAAAGTAGTGCGTTATTTTTGCTTACTTTTTGTCACTTGAGTTGGGCTTGCTTATTTACTTATTTATTTTTAATAACAAAACCCACAAAATTGTTATTTTTGACAACTGTAAAGGCCCTTTCAATGAATAAGCCTCAGGCTGAAGAAAGTGTCTCTGCAACTTACTCCCAATTTCTCACAACATGGAGACAGGAGAGCTGTCAGGCAAGGAAAACAAAACTAATTGGAAAAGTAACTCGGATATTTTCTTGTGAATTTAAAAGTAGTGCATTACTTCACTTGTTACTTCAAAAAGGAATCTGATTATGTAACTCATGTTACAGCAGTCAGTAAAATAAGTCAATGTTGTTAACTGAAACTAAAACTGTTAAAAACATTTGAAAGCTTAAAATAAAATACATGTTCGATGAAACTTTAAGTTAGTTTTAGCATTGCTAAAAAAAAAATAAATAAATAAAATTAACCTAAATTGAAATTTAAAAATCAAAATGTTAATTCAAAATATGAATAATTACTGTAATAGTATGTAAATAATACTAAAATAATGTAGGCAAGGCAAGTCTATTTATAAGGCACATTTCATACTCAATGATTCAAAGTGCTTTACACATAAACTGCATTTAAAGTAATTATAAAATACATAAACATAATAAGAAATAAAATAAGCAATAAAAAGGAATTGAACATTTTTTTTCTTTCAGAAAAACAGGTTTGAAAACCATTAGGATTTTAACATTGTCAAACTGATTTTATGATAAGTAAACACAGTCCTCCACCAGTTTCATTACTGTAAATATAATAATAACCATAGGAGTAACTGATGAATATAATTAAAACTGCAGAGTATTTTTCATTATGGTAGTATGTGTAGTGCTGATGTAAATGTATGCTGATTCAAATGAAGATTACGGCAGTTTTACTGTACGTTTTACAGTAGTATCAAGAATCTACTGAGAATCAATGAGAAGAATAGAAATGTAATGAAAACTCAAAATTACAATGTCTGGATGCCTGAATTTGGAGCGAAATGTGCTTAATTGTCATGGAAATAAAAACCCTGTTATAAATAAAGAGATACATGTGACCCGGGTCCACAAAACCATAAGGGTCAATTTTTCGAAATAAGGATTTATACATCATCTGCAAGCTAAATAAATAAATTTTTCTTTTATGTACGGTTTGTTATGATAGGACAATATTTGGCTGAGATACATCTATTTGAATATCAGGAATCTGAGGGTGCAAAAAAATCTAAATATTGAGAAAATCACCTTTAAAATTGTCCAAAGAAAGTTTTTAGTAATGCATATTACTAATCAAAAATTAAGTTTTAATATATATACGGTAGGAAATTTACAAAATATCCTTATGGAACACAGTCTTTACTTATCCTAATGATTTTTGGCATAAAAGAAAAATCGATCATTTTGACCCATACAGTGTAATTTTGGCTTTTGCTACAAATATACCTGTGATACTTAAGATGGTTTTGTGGTCCAGGGTCACATATGGTCATAAAATATGACCTGAGCGTATTCTTCATACAATTGCTGTTCTTCAGCTTTGTGAACATGATGTTCGAGATGTGCAGCTCAGCCTGTGGTGTTTTCTTGTTTCGTGTAGATCTGGCAGCGAAGATCCAGGCCACTAAGCTAAAGGCGGCGGATGCCAACGACACGGCCATCGACGTGCTGAACCGCCTGAAGGACATGAACCTCAACCTGATGGGCCTGAAGAGGAACTACAGCAAACTGGAGGACGACGTCAAGAAAGCCAACAACCTCATCAAAGACCCGGAGAAAAACAGTACGACATCCATCCAACTCCAGCAATAATCGTTCTTTATAGAGACAACAGCTGCATGGATCATGAAGATTTGATTTCTTAATTGAAATGTTTGTGTTACAAGATCACTTAAATGCTTATTTCGTATTTTTCCCCCCCATTTGATTTTGAACGTCAACAGCAATAAGTATGTATACACGATTTTCTTCTTTCATCTGTGCGAATGATTTTGAGAGCGCTCTCCGCTCCCCGAGGCTTCAGCATGGCGCTTTTATCCGGAGCGCTGCATGTACAGAGAGAGTGTTTTCCCAATCGCTCCGTTTCTCCGTTCTTTGTTTCAAGCAAACAGGATTAAACGCAGCCTTTGAAAGCTTCACTAAGCTTGTTATCCTAATGAGCGCTTTAGCTAATTACAGATGGAAACTGTCGTTTTTTCTCTCATCTTCTCTTTTGAAATAACAGCTCCATGTCTTTCGCTGCCTACGCTGCAAATGAGAGATATATAACATGTCGCTTTTCTCCCGTTTTCGCTTTTGTTTCTGAATTTCTTTATAGTCTCTTGCGCTCTTGTTTTAGAGCCTTTCATTCTCTGTTACTTACGGTTCCGCTATCCAGCATGTTTCTAATGTGGTATTTATTTTATTCTGTCACGCTCTCGTGTGTTAATGTTGGTGACGGCCGCTCCTCTGCGTGTGTGTCTGCAGTTCATGCGGCAGGAGCTAAAGTCAAGGATCTGGAGAATGAGGCTGACAGGTTGCTGGAGAAACTGAAGCCCATTCAGGAACTCCAAGACAACCTGAAGAAAAACATCTCGCAGATCAAAGAGCTCATCAACCAGGCTCGCAAACAGGCCAACTCTGTGAGTACTGCCCATCATACTGCACCAAAATCCTTCATCAAGGTCTATAGCCTGTGTTGTGCTGTGTATTTGTCTGGTAAAAAGATGAAGTCGTAAAACATTAACAATTCAATTAAACATTTAATGCTTTTTAATGCTTTTAATCAAATGAAAATAAAACACTCATTTTTTTGCCAAACAAAGTGCTGCTCAACAGAGGTTTATTGTTATTGAGTGAAATACATTTTTAATAATACATTTCAAAATGCTCTTGTTGATTTCTTCTTGAATGTGTAGTAATGTGCTGCATGAATAGAAAGAAGATCATGTGCTGTGTTTGACCTCTCTTGACCTTTGACCCTTAGATTAAGGTGTCTGTGTCGTCCGGTGGAGACTGTATCCGCACCTACCGGCCGGATATCAAGAAAGGCCGCTATAACACCATCATCCTCCATGTGAAGACTGTTGCTGCTGATAACCTGCTCTTCTACCTCGGATCGGCCAAATATGTGAGTGTAAAGCTGTTTGGATGTCTTCAGGTCTTCAGCTTAAGCAATCAGTCTGAGGTTCACACTGCTGAGCGTGTGCATTTGAGTCAGTAACTGAGATGACGAGCTCTTTACTTTCCATAACCTCTATTAAACAGCTGCTGCCCATGGCTAAGAGAGGGAAATAATAGGCACTTATTACTCTTCCACACACTTACACACACATAATGTCATGTTTTGTGAGTGCTGAATTTTCTCAATCGTGTGTAGGTGGATTTCTTGGCAATTGAGATGAGGAAGGGTAAGGTGAACTTCCTGTGGGATGTGGGATCAGGGGGCGGCCGTGTAGAATATCCCGATCTCGTCATCAACGATGGAAACTGGCATCGAATCGAGGCCTCACGGTAATTCAGAGTTCACATACAACAACAACAACAGAAAAACAACAGCACAGCAAATCACTTTTTGTCAGCATTTTATCACCCTTTATCACCCTTACACATCCTTAAAACAAGATATATTTATGTAAGATGGAAAAGACTATGTAGGATTATGTGGAAGATCTTCTGCTTCAAGCCATTTTCCACCACAGAATGAAAAAGGTAATTGTTAAAATTACTTCTGCCTTTTTTTTTTTAAGTTTGTATCTAACAATTTTGAGTTTGCATCTTTTTTTTTTTTTTTTTATTTAGAAATTTCTATATATTTCTATGTATTTCATAATATGCATTTCATTATATATATATTCAGAATTCAGAAAAAAAGATGTTAAAATTGGAATATGTAAAGTTAAAAAATAAATTAAAAATAAAATAAAGTCAGAATTGTGAGATAAAAAAAAATTGCAATTACCTTTTTATTTTATTTGTTTGTCTGTTTGGTGGAAATTGTGTCCAGCGGTTTTCGGAGAATATATCTTTAAACTATATTACAAACAAGTTTTTCTTACTCTACTGAAATGTTTTCTTGTTTTAAGCTTAAAACTCAAAAGATTTCACTTTATTTATGCTAAAAGTGTTTGGGAGACATGGATCACTATTTGCATTGTACAATCATTCCATTAATCATGACTGAAAAGGAAAACAGCTGTTTATTAATAACTATTTGTTGTCCAGTATCGGGCTGAATGGCACTATCTCCGTTCACGCGCTGGAGGGACCCAAAACAGGCATCTTACCGACTCTCAGAAGTGCCAAATCACCTGAGAGTTTCACCGTGCTGGATGTGGACCAGAACGCTTACCTGTTTGTTGGCGGCATGCTGGGCTCAGTAAAGGTGAGAGAGATCGCTTCATCAGTCTATTGCACAACACTGCATTTGCTTTGCTAGTGTTTGAATCTGGTTTTCCAGTAAAAATGTTTTTAAGTATGAACTCTTTTATCATGCAAAATACACACTTCTGTGTGTGTTTGTGTAGAAAGCAGATGCTGTGAAAACCACCACATTCTCTGGCTGTATGGGAGAGACGTCTCTGGATGGAAAACCCATCGGCTTGTGGAACTACAGAGAGAGAGACGGAGATTGTGCTGGATGTGTGGTCAGGTGAGCAAACACACACACACACACACACACACACAGCTGTGAGTTGAGTGTAAGGAGCTCAGTGTAATGATATGTGTTTGTTTGTGTGTGTGTGTGTGTGTAGTCCTCAGCCGGCGGACACTGAAGGCACGGTTCAGTTTGATGGAGAGGGTTACGCCGCCGTCAGCCGTCCCACCAGATGGAACCCCAATGTTTCAACAGTCATGTTCAAGTTCCGCACATTCTCCACAGACGCACTCATGATGTACTTCGCCACCAAGGACATGGTAACGGCCTGCACACACCTACACCATATCAATGTGTCATTTGACAGTATTTACATGCGTGTCACTGGTTATGTCTGCGCTCTGTCTGTCTGTCTGAGCAGAAAGACTTCATGAGTGCAGAACTGAGCGATGGGAGGGTGAAAGTGAGTTACGATCTGGGCTCAGGCACAGGCTCCATCATCAGTGACAAACGCTATAATGACGGGAAATGGAAGTCGTTCACCATATCCCGCATTAAGAAAGAAGGTACAGATATGAGAACAGAGCCACTCACCTTCAGCAGTGTCAGCTTTCACATTACCAGAGTTCCATGCAAATTGTGTTTGGTTTTAAATAGAGGTCAACCGATGTATCGGTTTTGCCGATTAATCGGCACCGATAGTTGATTGGCGGAACTATCGTTATCGGCAAAAATCCATGCTGATAGTTTTTTCTGGGTTGGGTCCATTGCTGGAGCGGCTGAGAAGGTCGTCATTATACAGCGTGAAAGTGAAAGTGAAGATTTCCACTAGTGGCGGAAATCACTGAGAGCACGTGCAGTTTGTTTAGACGTGTCACACTGCGCACTGCACAGACACTTCAAAAGCGGATTAAAAACATCGACAGCGAAACGGTGTGTACAGTATACTGTAGTGCATGTTTTCATGTCATTACTAAGCGATGATTTTGTTGACCAGATGCTGCATTAGTGGAGAAGGAACAGCAGTATACTTTTGCCAATTTGGTGATCAAATAAAGTCTTGTAGACCACCGCTTGAATTGAACGCGACGCGTCCAGAGTGTATGATACCGGATAGCTGCGAGTCCTTCTAGACACGACGCTGCACTTTTTCCCGTTGTGTGACTAACATATTTTTATATTTTGATTAGATAACCACAAATGTTCTAGAATAGAAGCAGTTAAATTGTGAAAGTACACAATATCCATATGTATGCAATTTCAAAACTGTGGCCTTTGTGTAGATATTTAAAGATGGCCATCTTTAGCTTGATTGTTGGTGTAATGGTAACACTTTACAACATGAGTCCATTTGTAACATTAAGATTGATAAAAGCTGTAGAATAGAAGTATTGTTCCTTGTTAGAGTGTGTTAATTTCAGCATTTACTGATGTATTTTTTTTTTAATTTTAGTTGGTTTTGTTAACATTAATGAACAATGAACCGTAATGATCAAAATAGAATTAATATCAATGTTTTTATTCATTTACAAAGTATGGTTCAGTAGGCTACTTTTTTTAAATAGTAGAGCACTATTTATTTTCCTTTCAGTATCCATTTTAAAAACTATCGGTCGATTAATCGGTATCGGCCAGTGCGGTCCAACTTTGTTATCGTTGTCGGTAAAATCCAATATCGGTCGACCTCTAGTTTCAAACCAAACTGCTTGTGCGAAACCCACTTTAGTTCATGGTCAAACAAACAAATCAGTCTCCCTCCACTGGTTCTCTATCAGGCTGGTCATGATGCTCAAACCAAAAGGTTGATGTTTTGAAAGCATCACAGTGTTTCACTTGTCTGGGAAATGTGTGTGTGTGTGAGTGACTGTCTATCTATGATAACAATATCTCTTTTACGTTTGCTTAGCAACAATCACCATAGTGAACATCGATACTAATGAGGACGAGCAGTTGCGGATGGCGTCTCCAGGTGGAGCTACAGGCCTCAACCTCAGGGAGGATGAGAGGATGTATTTTGGCGGTGTACCCAAGACTGGAAACTACAGGTGTGTAAACGTGCATTCTGATGTTATTAGATGAATTCCTCCTTTATTTAATCTTACATTTGCTTTATGCAGTTGCTAAATGAGGTTTTTATTTCTGTTTCCTCAGGTCAGAGGTGGTTTTGAAGAGGTTCTCTGGCTGTATGAAAGATATTGAAGTTTCCAGAACGCCGTACAATCTGCTGAGCAGCCCAGACTACACAGGACTGACTAAAGGCTGCTCCATTGAGGTACAGTAAGACAACACCTTCCTGCCTTTATTCTTCTCTCTCTTCACTAAAGGCAACATCTGCTCTATTTAAATATTCTTCCACAAGCACTTTTTCTTTTAAAGTGTCTAGTCCTGAAATCAAAAAAGATTAAACATTTCTCAGCCATCATTTCCCTCTGAACTTTTCTCACCCAGTATGTTTGTGTAAAAAGGTCTGTGTTGATATTACTTAACGGGATACTCCTCCTAAAATCAACAAATCTGTCATTGTTTACTAAACCTTATGTTTGAAACCTGTATGTTTTAGTGCAACACCATTTTTTTTTTTTGTCTGTACATTGAGTTAGTGGGGTCCAATGTTGTTAGAACACCACATTTTAGAATATGTTCCTTCATTTTCCACAGAAGAAAGTCAGTCATAACAGGTTAATAAAATGATGGAGATTAAAAGCTGACCTGTAGTTTCCATATTCAAAAGTAACTTTTGAGGTGTTTCATTTCTGTTATAAAATTAAATATGAAGGTCTCATCAAGCCAAGAGACCTTAATTTACACATACACTGTTAATGGAAAAACTCTATAGCAATCCCTTGGTGACCCCGGGTCTGTTCATATCATCTTTAATGTTTTTATTCTTCTGACTTCTGATTGCTCATCTCCATAGCACACATACATATGTGTTCGGTAGATGCAATGAGTTTTTTATTTGTATAGCACATTTCCCATAGAATAAGGGAAATAAAGAATAACTTTATAAGAATAAAAATACCGAATTACAGGTATGTGTGACCACAAAACCAGTCGTTAGTTAGCACGGGCATATTTGTAACAATAGCCAGCAATACATTGTATGGGTCAAAATTATAGATTTTTCTTTTATGGCAAAAAATCTTTAGGCTATTAGGTAAAGATCATGTTTCATGAAGATATTTTGTAAATTTACTACCATAAATATATCAAAACTGAAATATGCATTGCTAAGAACTTCATTTGGACAACTTTAAACGTGATTTTCTCAATATTTTGAATTTTTTTTTGCACCCTTTGCACCAGATTCCAGATTTTCAAACAGTTGTATCTTGGCCAGATATTGCCCTATCCAAACAAACCATACATCAGCTTTTTTATTCAGCTTTCAGATGATGTATAAATCTTAATTTTATAAAACTGACCCTTCTGACTGGTTTTGTGGTCCAGGATCATATATGCCCATAATTCGGTATCTTTTATTCTTGTTCTGAGTTAAATTGTTGTGGAATGAGAGGAACTAAACTGAGATTATAGTGTTTAGAATGTTTGTGAATGTTTCATTTTATTTAATAGTAAAAATGTTTACTTATTCCCTGAGTTTTTTCTCTCTCAGCAATGCAATTTTGACCCAGTGCAACATTTAGGTGTGGTACGTAAAGCCATTTGAAAAGTAGAAAAACTAAAAAAAAAAAAAAAAAAAAATGGTACAAAGTCTCCAGGATTGTTTCCATAGTTGAAGAAACACCCATGACCAGTCTGATGCCATCAGTTGATGAACCACAGTAGGATTTTGGGAGAAACTACAAACTAAATGCTGTCTTTCTCTCTCTATCAGAACCTGCACACCGTGAGCTTCCCCAAGCCTGGGTACATGGAGCTGAAGCCTGTGTCGTTTGATGTGGGCTCAGAGATCTCGCTCTCCTTCAGCACGAAGAGTGAAAATGGTATCATCCTGTTCGGCAGAGGAGGACTAACCTCTATGACGCAGCTCACGCAGGGCCTGACGCCCGTTCACATCCCGCGCCGCTCACGCAGACAGACCGGAGAGGTGCTCACACACACCTCACACTCCTATTCAGTCATCAGAATACTGAAATATGTTTAAGGCTGATAACGCCTTTTACACAGATTGACAGTCGTGTACACAACAGTCCCACAGTCCCAGTACTTTTGTTTATCCTTAAACAACGGAGAAAAATTCTTAACAAATCAAAACTGGATTTTAGGGGCAGGCTTTGAATTAGTTTCGTTCAGCCAGACTTATTGTTTTTATATTTCACTTAGAGACAGGTTTATCGAAAATTACAGCAGCAGACCAGCAGGGACAAACCAACGGCTTCGAAGAAAATGTAAGAAATGAGTGCAAATGTGTGTGGACTTTGTAAATGGCATATCAGTCCTGAAATACTGATTATTTCACAAACTTTACTTCACCAATGAAGTGGAATATTGGTGACTTTTCCACTTGGAAAAATTTGAAGATAAAATAAGTTTAATCAATATTTTTTAAATATCCATGAAATGAAGACACCTTATAATGACAAGAAATTGTATTGTGCCATTACATGTCATTTATTATTTTATAACTGTTTTTCTGTTTTCTATGTTTTTTTCATGTTTTGGTGTTTTTGTCAACCCTGTTACTGTTATTAACTAGTGTTAATAGATGCTATAGTTTAATTAGAACTCGTACGTCACTGAATTATATAGGCATTAGCTCATTAATATACAGAGGGGGGACTTTAAAAGAGGGGGAACTTTTACACAGAATATCTTTAAAAACAGGGTCAGACCTAATCAATGTCATCCCTGTTACCCACATGTACTCTAAAAAGTAACAGGTTGGCAGTAACAGGTTTGACGATTTCAAACAAATTTGTTAATTGCTAGCTAAGTCAAGTTCACAAAAGCACACATTGTTCACTTTGAAAGGATTTTACTTGTAGATATTGATTATATTAAATGTAAGAAATAATTGTTTAATTTTACATTTTAAAAATGGTAACAGGATTGACACTGCATGATCCCCCCCCAGTCAAGCCTCATAAATCATCAAAAATATAACATTATAGAGGAGTGAGAGAAACATGCTTGTGTTTAAAGTGTTGGAATCCTGGCTGAGAGATGATGTAACCTCCAGGAAGTGATGTCACTTGAATCTAAATTATTTTACAAGGGTTTTTTGATGAGGGTAACAGGGCTGACATGAAATCAGCAGACACCAATAAAACTATTTATATTTTATAGAGAAAAAAGGCATACTTATGCCAAAAAACATTGCTTAACAATGACACTATGTTTAGAACAATATGCAAATGTGATTTTATATAATTTAGCTTTTATTTTGCAAATGAAAAGTCCTGCTGAAAAAGAAAAATCATAGTGAGGGACAGGCCAACAACCTTACCCTTACCAGCATAAATGATATTTATTTATTTGATATTATTTATTTCAAATAATATTGAATTGACTTTTTTGATCTAATATTGAAGAAATCATACATAGTAATGTTATGTTTTTAAATTGCACAGTTATTTGTTGTTATATTAAATCTAAGTTTGATTGTTTTTTAGGGATGCAAAAGGCACCGATTTTGTGTAATGAACCAGATGGGAAATTACACTATGTAGTTGCATTCCGCACAAGATGTTTTCAGTCTTACAAGATTTTCATAATTCCTGTAGAAAAGTGGTTCCCAAACTTTTTCTGGTGGGCCCTCCTTTTGTGGAGAAAAAATCTCAGGAATAGTACAAAAAAAGATGCAAAAAACACACACCACTATTAAACAACACATACATTGAGGCTCCAGCAAATTTCTAAAGCGTCACTACTACACAACATTAAACATCAGGTCAGAACATACCTCAAAACAGGGACAGTTAAAAAGCCTGGGAGAAGATGAGTTTCTAAAAGAAATGTTTCAAAGAAACAACTGTGGAGGCAGTTCTAATGTTTGGAGGCAAACTGTTCCAGAGCTTTAGGGCTAACACTGCAAAAGTGTCTAGACAATCAGGAGATTCTAGTCAGAGAACTATGGTGCAAGGCCATATAAAGACTTAAAAAAGAACAGTGGTATCTTTGTACTGTATTGTATATCAATCCTATAATGGACAGGCAGTCAGTGTAGGGAAGAAGAAATAGGAGTAATATGGTCACATTTCTGAGAACTTAACAGTCCAGCAGCAGCGTACTGGACTGTTTGCAGTCTTGACAATGTGGACTGAATAATCTCTACATACAGGGAATTATAGAAGTCCAGGTGTGAAGAAACAAAAGCATTCATCGCTCTCTCAAAATCACAAAAAGATGAAAATGACCTTTGCCAGTGTTCTTATTAGAAAAAAGCTTGATCCGACAACAGAATTTTGTTTGTCACATTTAAGTAAGTCATCAAAAAGTGCACCTCAGTTTTTACCACAGATTTACCCCATATATGGACAAAGGGCCTAAATTAATGTTAGGGGACCTCATACATTAGTGGCTCCAAACACAATAGTCTTTGTTTTACATTTGTTTAAATGCTCCAAGTACTCCAAATACAGATTTTTTTAAAATAAACATATATATAGTGAAAACATAATGGGTCCCAAAATAGATCCTTGTGGAACCCCACACGTAAAAGGGGCCGAAGATGATGCAAATTCAAGGTAACTGTAAAACTTTTATTAGTTAAATAGGAGTCAATTCAAACAGTACCTCAGATCCCTACCAACCGTTCAAGCCGTGCAATAAGAATTTTATGGTCTATACTCTCAAATGCTATTAACACCAGAATTGCAGTCTACAGTTAACAAGACATCATTAAGAACCTTTAAAGATGCAGATTATGTGCTATGATGAAGTGCTTAAAAAAGTTCTTATTTAAAAAAAAAAAAAAAAAAAAAAAAGAGGCAGCTGAATGAGAACATCTTTGTCCAACACTTTTAGGAGAAAAAAAAAACAGGTCTATAGTTTGAATAAACAAATCATCAGTTATAAAACAAATTCAATTTAAGCAGCTCTACAGAAGAACTGAATTGATTCAGTTCAATTCAATAACTGTGTCCATGTTGCAAAGTTAGTGTCATTATTCAGCTCAATTCAGATTTTGTTCTCATCTGTGTCAGTGCAGAGAAAGAAATATTACTGAACCCACAAAACCCACAAAAAAAACAAAGTTCCTGTTGATATGACTGAGTCTGAGCATTAACTGCATTGTATAGCTTTGCAAAATCCAGCTTTCTTTCAGCCGATTGCAAACACAGACACACAGGAGACTGTGTGAGACGGTTCAATGCTATTCTTCCTGCCTGTCTGAGCGGTTAGGAAAGTGATTATGGGTAATGGTGGAAGTCCAGGGAGCCGCCGCCTTCAGTACGCGATCATAATGAATCCACGGGGTTACGGGGGTCTCATAGCCCATAAAAGAGATTTATTATCCGGGCAGGTTTATAATTGCCTCTGCCCTTCAGCAAACAAAAGTTGATCTTTTTTTGTTACCAGGTGGACTAAAGGCCAGGGGCACGGTGATCATTTTAATTAAAATATGACTTTCTACATCTTTGTCAGTAACATCTTCATCATCCTTCTCTCTCACCAGCTCAGGGGCAGCACATCAATTATGCGCCGTATCCGTAGTAAGCAGTCGCCGCTCTCACCTCCCCGTGATACTCCGTTTGTAAAAATAGATTTACAAGCCGCCGTTTTGATGGATCGCGTCCAATTTGCGATAACCCTCCTGGGAGAGGGTGCCGGACCGCCACCTTTTGAAAATCATTATTGCTTGTAAATTAAGTGGGTGTCATTTTGCGAGAGTGCGGCTTCGGAGAGGCCAAGGGTTTTCTCCACCGCTTCTCATTCATTCCTCCAATTTACGGCGAGTCCAGGGTCACCTGCGCTGCGTGCGCGTCGCCGTCGGCTCGGAGAGAGGATCCTGCTCTTGCATCGCTCTCCTTAATTCCAGTGCAGCGTAGAGAGTGTGAGCGTGTGCTCTCAGAGCCGTCTGTCTGATTACCGGCCCTCAGCTCCGTTCAGCTCACTCCCCCCAAATATATTACTGTGAGCCATTCTCAACCTCAATGTGTCTCAATATACCATTCTTATCAAAAATACTTTGCTTTTTATCTTCAGACTAAATTTACATATTTTATAAAGAAACGTGAAACATCTTATCTTAGGTTGCAAATCTCTCCATTAAAATGCTTGTGTGTTTTTGAGTGGTGTAGAGTGTTACACAATTGCTACTCTGTTGCCAGGGCATTATCATGTGGTCACTAGGGTGTTGTGAGTGTTTTTAGCAAAGTCAGTTAACAAAGAAGTTGTTAGGGCGTTGCTAGGTGGTTGTTTATGTGTCCTGGCTGGTTGCTAAGGCATTTCTAGGTGGTTGCTGGGCTGTTTTGAGTGGTTTAGAGTGTTACACAGTTGCTATTCTGTTGCCATGGCATTGTCATGTGGTCGCTAGGGTGTTGTGAGTGTTTAGTTAACGAAGTCAGTTAACGAAGAAGTTGTTAGGGCATTGCTAGGTGGATGTTTAGGTGTTCTGGATGGTTGCTAAAGTGGTTTAAAGTTATAGCTAAAGTAGTTAGGTACTGTTACAAAGTTGCTGCTCTGTTGCCAGGGCATTATCATGTGGTCGCTAGGGTGTTGTGAGTGTTTTTAGCAAAGTCAGTTAACAAAGAAGTTGTTAGGGAGTTGCTAGGTGGTTGTTTATGTGTCCTGGCTGGTTGCTAAGGCATTTCTAGGTGGTTGCTGGGCTGTTTTGAGTGGTTTAGAGTGTTACACAGTTGCTACTCTGTTGCCAGGGCATTGTTATGTGGTCGCTAGGGTGTTGTGAGTGTTTTTAGCAAAGTCAGTTAACAAAGAAGTTGTTAGGGTGTTGCTAGGTGGTTGTTTATGTGTCCTGGCTGGTTGCTAAAGGCATTTCTAGGTGGTTGCTGGGCTGTTTTTGAGTGGTTTAGAGTGTTACACAGTTGCTACTCTGTTGCCAGGGCATTGTCATGTGGTTGCTATGGTGTTGTGAGTGTTTTTAGCACAGTCAGTTAACGAAGAAGTTGTTAGGCCGTTGCTAGGTGGTTGTTTATGTCTCCTGGTTGGTTGCATTTCTACGTGGATGCTGGGCTGTTTTGATTGGTTTAGAGTGTTACACAGTTGCTACTCTGTTGCCAGGGCATTGTCATGTGGTTGCTATGGTGTTGTGAGTGTTTTTAGCACAGTCAGTTAACAAAGAAGTTGTTATGTGTCCTGGCTGGTTGCTAAGGCATTTCTAGGTGGTTGCTGGGCTGTTTGATTGGTTTAGAGTGTTACAGTTGCTGCTCTGTTGCCAGGGCATTGTCATGTGGTGCTAGGGTGTTGTGAGTGTTTTTAGCAAAGTCAGTTAACAAAGAAGTTGTTAGGGAGTTGCTAGGTGGTTGTTTATGTGTCCTGGCTGGTTGCTAAGGCATTTCTAGGTGGTTGCTGGGCTGTTTTGAGTGGTTTAGAGTGTTACACAGTTGCTACTCTGTTGCCAGGGCATTGTCATGTAGTTGCTATGGTGTTGTGAGTGTTTTAGCACAGTCAGTTAACGAAGAAGTTGTTAGGCCGTTGCTAGGTGGTTGTTTATGTCTCCTGGTTGGTTGCATTTCTACGTGGATGCTGGGCTGTTTTGATTGGTTTAGAGTGTTACACAGTTGCTACTCTGTTGCCAGGGCATTGCCATGTGGTACGCTAGGGTGAGTGTTTTTAGCAAAGTCAGTTAACAAAGAAGTTGTTAGGGCGTTGCTAGGTGGTTGTTTATGTGTCCTGGCTGGTTGCTAAGGCATTTCTAGGTGGTTGCTGGGCTGTTTTGAGTGGTTTAGAGTGTTACACAGTTGCTATTCTGTTGCCATGGCATTGTCATGTGGTCGCTAGGGTGTTGTGAGTGTTTAGTTAACGAAGTCAGTTAACGAAGAAGTTGTTAGGGCATTGCTAGGTGGATGTTTAGGTGTTCTGGATGGTTGCTAAAGTGGTTTAAAGTTATAGCTAAAGTAGTTAGGTACTGTTACAGAGTTGCTTCTCTGTTGCCAGGGCATTGTAATGTTGCCAGTGTTGCTACTGTATGTGGTTGCTATCCAACTTTTTCTTACCGTAAGAGTGGGCGAGGCCATTTGTAAATTTTATGGATTTTTAGCTATACAAAATAACTTGTTTTGCTGCTTGATATTGCAAATTGGTGTGTCTTACCATGTTACTTTAATGTATTATCTTAATTATAAACACACTGGTTTGTAGTGCAAACAGTTTTACAGTTTTCTGTACACTGTTATTCTTCTCGCTATTTCCTTATAGTGGATAATCTAAAACCAGAAGTCTTACCCATAGGCTTACTTACACACTGAGGAAAAAGGTGGATAGTTTTCTAAATGTTTTTGGTATGTGGTGAGTGGCTTGTTTTAGGGCGTTGCTAGGTGGTTGCTAGGGTGTTGCTACACAAAGTGTGTTCTGAGTGTGTTTTTTATCATGTTGGAATGTAGTGAATGGTTTGTTCTAGGTCGTTGCTAGGGTGTTGTAGCTGGTTACTGTGAATTTGTTAGAGCGTTGCTAGGTGGTTGTTTATGTGTTCTAGCTGGTTGCTAAGGCATTTCTTTGAGTGGTTTAGAGTGTTACACAGTTGCTACTCTGTTGCCTGAGCATTGTCAAGTGGTTGCTAGGGTGTTGAGACTGTTTTTAGCACAGCTGCTAAACAAAGAAGTTGTTAGGTGGTTGCTAAGGCATTGCTGTAGTGTACTGAGTGGGTGTTTTTATCATGATGGTGTATAGTTAATAATTTGTTATATAGTGTATCTTGAATGGTTGCTAGGGTGTTGCTGTGCTGTTGATATAGTGTTCTGAGTGATCTTTATCATGTTGGTATGTAGTGGGTAGTTTGTTATAGGGTGTTATAGGGTATTCTGGTGGTTGCTAGGGCATCGCTGACAGTACAACACATGAATTGAACAATCATTGAGCACAAACTAGATTAATTGCACTTGGACGTTTATTAGTTTGAGTTAGGATTATTTACATCGCCGACACAGTGTACAATAGTGACTAGTAACAAAAGTCATAACAAAAGTAATAGTGATTTCCACTGATCTTCCTTACACAAGGTCGCTGTCTAAACCTCATCCCATCTGTCTGTGTGTCTGCAGCCCTTCCTGTCTGTGCAGCTGAATAAAGGGGCTCTGGAGGTGTTGGTGTTCACAGGCAGCAGGAATCCACGCAGAGCTTTCAGAAAAGCAGAGAAGGGAATACTGCATGATGGGAAAGAGCACTCACTGCGCATCCAGAGACTCCCGGGAGCGTAAGTCCACCCTCTCTCTTTCTCTCTCTCCCTCTCGTCATGTTTCTCAGGCCTCTTTGAAACTAATGGAGCATGTGTGTGTGCAGCTCTTTTACTGTGCAGGTGGATGAAGAGCCGCTTTTCCAGCAGCCATTACCCAACGATCATCCTCTGAGCATCCATCGGCTCTTCATTGGAGGCATCCCGCCAGACGTAGAAACAGGTGTACAGCGGCCCAACGTGCCATTTGAGGGCTGCATCTGGAACCTTCTCATCAACACAGTGTATGTCCAAACTCATCATCCATCTGTCATGACCTCACATCTCTATTAAAAATACATGTATTTTGGTGGAGTTAAAGGTGCTGCATGTAATTTTTTGACTGCATTAAAGCATAAAAATACTATAGTGCATTTGCAGAAATTTAGGAAACAAGTTCACGTACTTGTTTCTCTGGAAAACAATGCTACAGCCAGTTATTCTACTTTGAAATGCAGGTTTTATGTCAGAACGTCTGTTTTTGTTTTGGTGTGACTTTGCCCACTGCCAGTTTTCCCGATAGTATTTTGACACCCGGGGTTGCCAGCTGGTGGAAAACACAGTGTATTGAAGCCATTAAAAGGGAACAAACAAACTGGGTCAGAGATCTCAGATTTGACCTGAGCTAAAATGCCTCGGCATCCATCGAAAAAGCTCTATTACTAGATTACCAGATGCATATTAAAAATGCAGATAAATCAACTCATGACCTTACAGTCCAAGGTTCCTTTCATCGTCAGTTGCACTCATTCCTGTTGTGTGCTCTCAATCTGGCAAGTGACATGAGCTTTGAGTCTGAAGAGGAGGGGGTGGGAGAAACCGTATTTTGAATTTGGACTGTATACTGCACCTTTAAATGGCTTGAAGCAAATTAATGCTTAATAGTTTAATAGTTTTGTGAAAAAGAAAAAGCTGAACTGATGAAAGTGACCTCTGTTGAGAAAAGAAGACAATTCACCCAAAAATGAAACATGGATGCACATATGACGAGATACATTGATATTTTGTGTCCATCCAGTGTTTTGTTATTGTTGTTGTTCTTCTTCTTGAAAATATCTTTCTTTGTCTTCCACAGAAGAAAGTAAGTCATACAGGTTTGCATTTTAATTTTTGGGTGACCTATAACTATAAACCAGATATTGGTACAGTTCTTTATATTTTCCTGCTGAATTTGGTTACTTTTTCGCTGGAACATGATTTTCATGAAGGGGATAATCACAGGAAAAAAATGCGCCTGGGCTTGTTTTGACTTGCATTTGGGCTGGTTTTGCATCGCAAATCTGGCAACCCTGTGCCCCATCAGTTGCTCGGGATTCAATAGCTGCATTTCCATTACCCTTCAAATTGCACAAATTGAAATTGCAAATTGAAATTCCAAATTGAAAATGCGGCCAGTGGAAACTCGTCAGTTTCACAAAAACCTTTGCATGAGGAGGTGTTTTTAGAGAATTCCAAAAAAGGAATATTTCAAAAAACTTTAGCTTCGCTAAAGATATATGCCTTCGCTAAAGATATGCCTACATCTCCTTCAATTAAAAATAATGGCTATTGCAGTGGCTGTGATATATGTAAACCTACCAATGTCCATCATCATGACTTACCACAAGAGGAAAAATTATACTTTAGTCACATAACGTCGATTAATGAAAATGCAGTCATTTCGCAATAGCATTTTAATTGACATTTATAAAATATATGCAGACGTTTTGTGCAAATCTGTACGCAGCTACTGGCATCAGACTTTAAACCTCTTTTTGGCTGTAATGAGAACATTTATTGTTAGGTGTTAGATATAGAGTGACAAAATGGTTTCAAAAGATCAGTTGTGTAAATTCAAGCATTAGTTTTTGGCATTCATTTTGCTTGGTAAAACTAGTTTGTTGTTCTGTCTTAGCACCAGACTTAACAGTCAAGTTGGCACATCCAAGCTTTTTGAGGTCACCTTTAACAGCCTAAGATAAATGTACCGACCTCCAGAGCACAATTCACAGCAATATGTCACGACTGGACTGTGCTGTAGTGACTCTGCTGGCGGTTCGTACGGCGACCAGCGACTGGTGTAAACACTGACCCATTTTTTCCAGCCTCCCGTGGCTGTAGATTAAAGGTCTTGTTTTCCTTCCAGTGCAGTTTTGAGGTGCAGTCATAAGCTAAACGCTGTATGACATTAATAATCACAGTTTTTCTTGCTCTAATGAGGAGTATGAATCTCTGCCAGTGGGCTGTGCGTCTTTTCCACTAGAGCGAACCCCATTGCCCTCTACCAGACTCATTTAAATGAGTCTGTCCTTGCTCATAAGCGTGTTCATTATTCACCTGATTGGAGTCACGTTGTGTCATCATTCCCTCAAGAGCGGCTGTGTGTTGTGTCTCGTGTCTGTCAATGAAATAGGCCCATGGATTTCTCTCAGCCCGTGGCCTTTGAGAACGCCGAGATTGGTCATTGTCCTGACCTGGCCCCACCTCCACCCCCACCCCAGACCCCTGAAGAGGAGGAAGAGGAAGAGGCTCCGCCCAAACCAGCTCTGAAGCCTACAGAAGCAGTTCGACCTCCACCACCAGCCTCCACTGTACGTCCTAACTAATACATTCTGGGTAGAGAATCCTGTGTGATTGCTGTAGCTAAAGAGTGATCGCATCCCAGTTCTCATATACTACTACTCACTACTCAGTCAAAGTCCTGTGGTCTAACTAATGTCAATTTTTAACCGTATAATTAAAATAATAGTTTTAATAATAATTTATTAATTGTTATTATTATTTTATTCAGTGGTACTGTAAAAATGAAATGCTAATATTTATGTCTTACTATATTTAGTTAATATAAGCGACTTGTGAAGGTGAAGTTTGTTTGGAGCAGCATTTACTGTGAATTGAGACACTGAAAGCACTGACAGATCATGAGCTGCTCATGTGTAGTGCACCAAGGCTTGTGGGAAACATGAGCTACAAATGCACAGATTCACATTTCAGAAATCCACCCTGCTGAAAAGACCAATATGCATGCATATGCTTATCCAGGCTGGTTCATCCAGTCTCTCGGGCGGCCACTGTCTACAGATTGTTTCTCATTCATTACATTTGACTCTCACAGGTGCTTCGTTCACTTCATTCATTCTAATGAGTTATATAAGTTACATAGAATAGGGTGACCATATTGTGCTTTTCAAAACAGCAGACACTTGATAAAACTGAAATAAAATTATTAACATTAATTAATGCATCATTAAATGCATTATGAATCATAAATATATGTATAAATATACAATTCATACAGTTTACACAAATGGTAAAAATGTATTAGAGTACATGGAAGGTAAGCGTAAAATAAGTATTGGTTATTGGCAGTTCACTATACCTAATGCATTAGCTAATGTTAACCTTATTGTAAAGTGTTTCATTTAGTTAACTTCACTCACAAACCCACTCCTTTGGCTAATGTTTTGTGCTTTGTGGAACCAGTATGTACTTCTATATGGTTGTCACCATTACAGTGGGGGAAAAAAGTATTTGATCCCCTGCTGATTTCGTATGTTTGCCCACTGACAAAAAAATGATCAGTCTATAATTTTAATGGTAGGTTTATTTGAACAGGGAGAGACAGAATAACAACAAAAATAGTTATAAATTGCTTTGCATTTTAATGAGTGAAATAAGTATTTGACCCCTTCACAAAACATGACTTAGTACTTGGTGGCAAAACCCTTGTTGGCAGTCACAGAAGTCAGACGTTTCTTGTAGTTGGCCACCAGGTTTGCACACATCCCGGGAGGGATTTTGTCCCACTCCTCTTTGCAGATCCTCTCCAAGTCATTAAGGTTTCAAGGCTGACATTTGGCAACTCAAACCTTCAGCTCCCTCCACAGAGTTTCTATGGGATTAAGGTCTGGAGACTGGCTGGGCCACTCCAGGATCTTAATGTACTTCTTCTTGAGCCACTCTTTTGTTGCCTTGGCTGTGTGTTTTGGCTCATTGTCATGCTGGAATACGGTACCCATCCACGACCCATTTTCAATGAAGGGAGGGGGTTCTCACCCAAGATTTGACAGTACATGTCCCCGTCCATCGTCCCTTTAATGTGGTGCAGTTGTCCTGTCCCCTTAGCAGAAAAACACCCCCAAAGCTTAATGTTTCCACCTCCATGTTTGACGGTGGGCATGGTGTTTTTGGGGTTATAGGCAGCATTCCTCTTCCTCCTCCAAACATGGCGAGTTGAGTTGATGCCAGAAAGCTCGATTTTGGTCTCATCAAACCACAACACTTTCACCCAGTTCTCCTCTGAATCATTGAGATGTTCATTGGCAAACTTCAGTCAGGCCTGTACATGTGCTTTCCTGAGCCGGGGAGACCTCCCGTGTAGTTTTGGGCTGATTCCTCACTGTTCTCATGATCATTGAAACTCCACAAGGTGAGATCTTGCATGCAGCCCCAGACCAGGGGAGATTGACAGTTATTTTGTGCTTCTTCCATTTGCGATTAATCGCACCAATTGTTGTCACCTTCTCACCAAGCTGCTTGGCGATGGTCTTGCAGCCCATTCCAGCCTTGTGTAGGTCTACAATCTTGTCCCTGACTTCCTGTCAAGAGAGTGCTCCTAATCTCAGCTTGTTACCTGTATAAAAGTCACCTAGGAGCAGAAATCTTGCTGATTGATAGGGGATCAAATACTCATTAAAATGCAAATCAATGTATAACTTTTTTGAAATGGTTAAAAAAATGTTATTGTTGTTATTCTGTCTCTCACAGTTCAAATAAACCTACCATTAAAATTATAGACTGATCTTTTTTTATACAAACTGTATATGCCACTGCCACGCACAAGCTTTGCAGTCCCAAACATCCGGCAAATGTTTATTATAGTAACACATTTGGGGGAAAATACAAATACTTGCTGGCTTCACCTGAGCTCTTCTGTCTTCATCATGTCTCTTTCTGCTGCTGTCACTCTGCTGCTCTCAGGCCGCGCCCTTCGCTGAGGTCATGCCCATCACAGACGCGCCCACCAGTGTCAAAGAACCTGCGGTATTAACCTGCTCACACACACACACACACACACTCACACACAGCCATCAGAGACAATGTGACTATTGCAGCTCCTCAGTTCTGACGCACGTTTAGCCTTTGATTGATGGCCGGCAGTGAGCTTTCATCTGCTTTATGCTGCTTCTGCTGTTTCTGCAGCTCCGTTTTTGAAAGAAGTTTTGATTTCTGAGTCACAGTATGTTGCATTGTTCTACAAGCTGTTTATTCTCACATGAAAACTGAATACTGATGATATTACTGAGTGCAGTAATGTGCTGTGACTGCAATGAGTCTACAGGAGCTCCATCAGCTGTTCTCTGGCTCCATCTACTGCCTGTAATTTGTAAAACAGCACTCAAACATTTTATAGTGTTTTTAGAAACAACTCTTCTGCCACCTTGAGTTTAATGTTTTGGTGGGTCAGCTACATAAACTATGAATTAACTAGTTATCAAAGTACTTTATTATTGTGTACTCTGTTATTGTATACTATAAAATGTTGATGGTTGTTGATTCTGTAATATGTATTGTTTGATTGACATTTGCTCTGTCCAATCACACAGGTGTCGTGCGCAGCAGAGGCGGATCCTGTTGTGCTGGAACTGGCCAAACAGTTCGGTCTGTCCAGAAACAGTCACATGGCCTTTGAGTTTGACGACAGAAAGGTGAAGAACAGGTGAGTGCCAGTTTTCATCATCTTTATCATCAATGTCATCATCATCCTCATGCGTGTGTATCTGCTCCTCAGGCTGATCATTGAGTTCGACATACGTACAGAGGCAGACTCTGGGTTGGTGTTCTACATGGCCAGAATCAACCACGCTGACTTCGCCACCATCCAGCTGAAGGAGGGAATGGCTCACCTGAGCTACGATCTGGGCAGCGGCAACACCTCCGTCAGCGTGCCGCGCATCATCAATGACGGACAGTGGCACAAGGTCAGAGGCCTTTGACCCCTGATGCCCGACACACTTTCACTGCCACTTAGAATACTGAAAATAAAGCTTTTGGCTCATCCGGATACAAGACGGTGCTTTTGAGTAATATTTTATGTGATATTCTGTCATGACCTCAATCACAGAGAAGATTATTGGTTTGTAATTAGGCCAGAAACATAATTCGTGCAAATGCTGCTTGATTAGACAGCACATTACAAGCATCAAGCATGCTGTATCATCAAACTACTGTTTTTATTTTTTTTTTTATATTTTGACAGCAATTATTTTATTCATCAAGGATACATTAAATGGATCAAAAGTGACAGTAAAGACATTTATAAATGTTACAAACACTTTCTATTTCAAATACATTTCTATTCATCAAAGAACCCTGAAAAATAAAATGAATGAAAGCTTCTTCAAAAATATTGGGCAGCACAACTGTTTTCAACATGTTTCTTGAGCATTAAATCAGCATATTAGAATGATTTCTGAAGAATCATGTACTGAAGACTGGAGCAGTGATGCAGAAAATGTAGCTTTGATCACAGCAATCAATTACATTTTAACAGATATTCACATAGAAAACAGCTATTTTAAATTGTAGTAACATTTCACTGTTTTGTACTGTATTTTTGATAAAATAAATGCAGCCTTGACAAGCAAAAGTTTTGTCTTTTTCCAAAGACATTTTTAAAAAATCTTACAGACCTCACGCTTTTGAACTTGGTGTGTGTGAAGGTCAAAGTATTAAAAGGAAACAAGTGTTGATTTCTTCTCTTTCTGCATGTAGATCCGAGTGACGAGAGAGAAGCAGAGAGGATTTCTCGTGATCGACGGCCGTTACTCTAAACACACCACCAGCCCAAAGAAAGCTGATATTCTGGATGTGGTGGGAATGTTGTATGTGGGAGGTTTACCACTCAATTACACCACCAAACGCATTGGACCGGTGAGTACAGACATCCAAAACACACATTCATGAGAGTCAAAACACTCTTTGAGTTTACAGTGGACTATCTTCTCAACACAAATTTTGCCTGTGCTTTTGTAGGTGCTGTACAGTATCAACGCTTGCATTAGGAACTTTAAGATGATGAATCTGCCATTGGACATGGAGAAACCCACGTCCAGCTACCGTGTAGGCTCCTGTTTCGCCAACCCAGAAAAAGGAACTTATTTTGATGGCACGGGCTATGCTAAAGTTGGTGAGTCATTTACAGCTAGTTGTTCAACAGGAACATTTAAACACACATAGAAATGTGATGTCATGTGTGTGTGTGTACAGTGGACTCATATCGAGTGGGTAACGACGTGTCCGTGGATCTGGAGTTCAGGACGTCACAGAGCAGCGGCGTTCTGTTAGGCGTCAGTTGCCAGAAGATGGACGGACTGGGTATTGAACTTGTCAACGGAAAGGTAAAATGAAAGTGAAAGAGGGCTCTAAATTGTATCATTTTCAGTTCCATAAGAGCTAAAGTAAAAGATTGTCAAGTTGCTTGTCTTCATATCTGATTAGTTTGTTAATAAGAGTGTCTGTGTTTGTGTGCGTTGGTGTAGCTTTTATTCCATGCTGATAATGGAGTGGGACGCTTCACAGCCGTATATGAGCCGGATCCGGAGGCGGGGCTTTGTGATGGACAGTGGCACAGTGTCTCCGCCCACAAGCTGAAGCACCGCCTGGAGCTCATCGTGGATGGCAAGAAGTCCGAGGCAGCAAGTTCAGACGTCCGCTCTGCCTCTGCCGATACCCAAGACCCTGTGTATGTGGGCGGATACCCCGGTACGTCAATCAAACTCTGTTACCATGGTGTCATAGTTAAGAAACATTTAATTAATTATGACTTGGAATCACAATATGCCATGCATTTATTAACAAGTTAATAGGCAACAGTAGCTTAAAAATAGAAAAAAGTAAACATTATTTTACAAGTAGATTTTTTTTTAATTCTCAAATATTGACACATAATGACACATAATAAAGGTTCAGTCAGATCATGAAAAAACTGAATATTCCTAAATTTACAATGCTGATATTAAACTCATCGTTCTGTGTCTCAATCTTTATTATTACATTATAAACAAACAGTCTCTTAAAAAACTTGAAAAAGTGTGATGACAGCGGTACTGTATTTGTTTATTAATTTATTTGGCTCTTGAGGAAAATTATATTGATTTTAAGTCTTTGTACTATAGAGGAGAAGTCAGAAGTCTGGGACAATCCTAAAATACAGAAGTTCTGGAAAATGTCACATTTCAACACTCTTGAAATTAGGAACAGACCATTAAAAGTTTCAGTTTTCATTAAAACATACCCTACTGAAAAATAAATATACTAAAATGTTTTAAAAATACATTTATTTCATGCTAAGTATACTACAAATACATTTACATATTATGTACTTAATAAAAATACCCTGCAATTGTAATTCTAGTATAGTAAACTGGTATATTTAAAGTCTGCTAAATTGAAAAAACTAATTTTGTACTTAATGCACTTTAATTGTGTGGAAGTAGTCTAACTAAAGACATACTGAAGTATACTGAATTGTGCTAAAGTGGAACTATTGCAAGTATACTTTAGGTGTACTTTAAATAATATTAGTCTTTAAATGCAAAATATTTGAATTAGTGCTGTCAAACAATTAATCAAATCCAAAATAAAAGATTTGTTTACATAATGTGTGATAATGTGTGTGTACTGTGTGTGTGTGTGTGTGTGTGTGTGTGTGTATACATATATATGAATAGATTTAATATATAAACAACAAAGAAGTTCTTAAATGTATACATGCAGGTGTGTGTATTTATATATATATATACATAATAAATATACAAAGTACACAGACATACATTATGTAAACAAAAACTTTTATTTTGGATGTGATTAATCGTTTGACAGCACTATTTTAAAGGTCATACAATCCTCATCAATAGTGACATTAAAACATTATTTTAGGCTTAATATTATGAAATGTGCATTGTGCACAAGTAGTACTCCAAATAAAGTTTAATTACAATTTTTATATCAGTAGGTCTCCAGCGATGTGTCAGTAAATATGTTAATTGACTTGAACTATACTTCATAAAATAAATATAAAAGTATAAAAAAGTACTTTTTTACGAGGGTAAATGGAGGTTTTTGAAGTTTTTTTTTTTTAGCTTAGCGGACCGACACATTGACATAATTGGATTAGTTGGAATGTTTTCCGAAAGCTAAATGACTGAAATCTTGTTTGCGTGTGTTTGTTGCAGAGGGTCTGAAGCAGTTTGGACTCACTATAAACACACCGTTTAAAGGCTGCATGAGAAATGTGAAGATCACTAAAGCTGGGAAGACTCTGGAGGTCCAGATGAACAAAGTCCTGGAGCTCAAAGGAGTTCAACCTCTCACCTGCCCTGCTAGTTAAACACACACAAACACACTAACCACACACACTCTTACCTGATTCATTTGACTGCTACTCAACATTCTTTCATTCAATTCTTAAAGAAAATCAAATCTATTCAGATAACTAAAGTACTAGCTGTGCCGCTCAATACTAAATAACACACGCAATATTAAAAAAACAAACAGCTGGACAAACCAAAAGATTACAGACGAGGCGTGTCAAACTCAGTTCCTGGAGGGCTGCAGCCCTGCAGAGTTTTGTTCCAACCTTGCTCCAACACAAATACTATGCAATTTTCAATTAAGCCTGAAGGACTTGATTAGTTGGATCAGGTGTGTTTAATTAGGGTTGCATCTAAACTCTGCAGGGCTGCAGCCCTCCAGGACCGGAGTTCGACACCCCTGTTATAGACAAACCCAGCCAGATAAAAGACAGACCAAAAACTGCTTTAAAATAAAATGAATACAGTCAGATGTCAAGTTTTATGAAAACTTTCAGTAACACTTTACAACAAGGTCCCATTAGTTAACATTTAGGCATTAACTAACATGAACTAACAATGAGAAAGAAATACATTACAATATGTAATTATCTGTGTTCTTAGTTAATAAAAATACAACTGTGTTAGTTCATGTTTGCTCAAGTAGTTCATGTTAACTAATGTAGTTAACCAATGTAAACAGATAAAACCTTATTGTAAGGTGTTACCAACTTTTTATGCTGTAGTTTGTTATCTGACTATGTATTTGTGTGTTAAAGGACCTAAAACCAAGAAAGTGTAGTAAAACCTTAAGAATTTTTTTTAATCTCCAAAGCACAACTACATCTAACACAAGGACAAAACAAAAGCATTGAAGAGTGAATGACCTGAGAAATATCATTTAGAAAGACCCACATTGATAGTTCAGTAACTCAATAAACTGAAGAACTGTAAGGCTACACTCAAACTGCAAGACATGAATTTCTGCTGAGACCTTTCAAATGTCGCCCGTATCAAACAGGTCTAAACAGGTAACTCTCCTACACATCATAACCTCATCAAAAGGCTTCATAATCAGTAAACACAATATCATACTTTATTACATGGAGAGCATTGGACTTCTGGTGATTTGCAATTTTTCTTGTGTTGTCACTCTTCAAAGTACGACTACATTTGACACCGGATACAGTACGTCAAGAAATATTGAAAGAAACTTAAACATGTTTGCGCCTTGCTCTAATACTAAATAACTGTGCCTATACTTCATAACTGTAATTTACACTGACATAATAAATTTTAGAACTGCAGCCTGTTTACAGTGAATTTGCTTTGCCAAAAATCAGCACAGACACGCTGTATGAAAATTAAAAGTCAGCTGTAGGAAAGTTGAAAAGATCAAATTGTCTGACCACAGTGTAAATGCCTAAATTATCAAACCACATTTGAAAAATTAGGTGGGCTCCATATATGAAAAGCAACATACTTCATCTGAGAGCCAAAGATATCAGACGACAAAACATGAACTACACATTCATGGACAGAGGCCTTGAGACACTTTTCTCTGAGGTCTCAGTGTGTGTTTTTGCATGGAGTGATTACATGTACTGTGTAATGTTCAGTATTTCAAAATAAAGAAATATCCCCTCTGATGGCACTTGATCTGAAGTTCATGAATCAGTTCTCCTCCAGAGGGTCATTAATGTTCACACTTTTCATTTTTAGCCAATGTATTATAGGTTATTAAAAATGTTAAAAGTTGAGGTCAAGTTAAATGCACTGTTAGATGAAAATCTTAATGAAAAAAAAATGGTTTGTAGGACCGGGCATGATAAATTTTTAATTTTAGTCTTAGGCTAAATGCAGCATTTGATACAACAGATCCCTGTTAAATGCTAGTTAGTCTTTTGAACATTTAAGATCTTTCTGAAAGGCTGCTTCTCAGGTGACTGTACATGGGAAACATGATAAATCACATGGTGTTCCACAAGGGTCGGTTCTCAGGCTGCGTTTATTCTCATGCACCATAAAATGAATGATCATTTTTATAGACATTACACAGTCCGATGGGTCTAAAAATACTGATTGAACATCTGTCCATCATTATACTCTGAAAAATTAGGAATATAATTGTGTGTCTTACTATAAATCTTCAAACTTTATACTTTAGCAGTTTAGAATTTAGCAGTTTGTACATTTCATATCACCTAAGCACTACGCAATGATGCAAAAAAAAAAACTGCTTGTGTTCGTAAAAATCAGTTAACTCGGTGTGGTTTCCTGTCCCAAAAAACTGAAAGCAGAACTATAAAAGCTATAAGTGCCCAGTGCTTTGTTTCCTCACCACACAGAGTCTGGGATTACAACAGTGGAAAAAAATAAGGAAGTACACTTTTTCAAGTGTACATATGAGGACAACCTTTTAACTCAGCAGAGGACAGCAGAGGAGAACAAGTCATGCTCATCAGAAATCTGCTGAACAGAGCCATCCGTGATGGCACGATCCTGCTAAGAAACCGTCAGAGATGCTCTACAGCATGGAGAACCATTCACCACTGCTCGGCTTTAGTTTACAGAGAACACTCACGTAACATCAATACTGTAAGGTATGAACTTACCAGACCTTTGTTTATATGCTTATATTCGCTTGTTGCAGTGGTTATACTGCAATTATCATTAGTCTTAATTATAACATAAATGTGACTACTTTGATTTTTTGTTTTTTGTTTTTAATATATCTTACCAATGATTCATTTGTCTTCAGGATGGAGCAGCTTCCGCTGCCTCCAGTAGGTGATCATTCTGTGAGGGTCCACATGCTCGCAGCACCTGTCAATCCTGCAGACATGAACATGATCCAGGGTAAAGTCACCACTCAGTACAGCTTCTTGTCTGTTTACATAATTTCAGTCTAGTGATGATTAAATCTGATGTTATTTTATGGAAATTCTAGTCTAGTCTTTGGAGTGATGAAGGCTGAACATGGTGAACTGACTATAGCAAATCATTGTCTCCATAGGTTCGTATCCGATCTTGTGCCCTCTCCCAGCAGTGGGGGGGAATGAGGGGGTGGGAGAAGTGATAGAGGTGGGCAGAGAAGTCACATCCCTCAGACCTGGTGATTGGGTCATGCCCATATATGCTGGGTTTGGTAAGGAAATATTCAGCATTTCAGTTTAGGGACTAAAAATACAGCAAAACTTTGAAGTCAACATTTGAAAAATGTGTGCATTTCCTAGTGCATTGCAATTTCTCATTTAAGGTTGATTGTAAGGATTGGAATTTGATGGTGGCATAAGTCCTAAAGGAAAGTCCTTTTGGAGAAGTAACAAGACACTAAATTCTCATAAAAGATTGCAAATAAAAAAGTGACAACACACTGAATAAAGATTAAAAAGTGACTAAAGTAAAAAATTACAAAGTGCAATAAAAACAGAACATTTTATCATATAGCCTGGAGCATTGGAGAACATCTCTGAATTGGAATTTATCTTCAGTTCTCTAAGATATAGGGAACTAGATAAAGCATCAGTGGCTTTTGCTATGTGGGGAAATGATCAATTACTTTTGAATCACACCAATGCAGGTGTTCACACCTGATATTTTCGGATATATATAAGCGGCTGCTGAATGCCATTACTTCCAAATCTTTATGTGTGACTAAGACCAACATCCTGAAGTTCAAGTGCAGTAATGTGGCAAGCTACGCAATGTCTCAATCCCTGTATCTCAGGGAAATGAGGTACTTTCAGAGACACTTTCGGTAATGGTTTATTTGACCTTGTGTAGGTAGCTGAGTTTACGGGAAACAGTGTCAAATCGCACCACATTACTGACATTAAACTTGAACCAGCTTCTGTGGGCAAGGCATAGAAAATAACACCAAGGGGAGGCTGCACTAGCACTTTGCAACAAAAGTGAGAGAGGAAACACTGAATTTATGGAAGTATTTGGTGAGAATCAGATCTGTCACACCAGGGCACACCATTTGATCATGTCCAGGAGGAAGCCATGCCTACCATGAAGTGGGCTTCAACCCAACTGGGCATTGCTGACCTTGTGAGCTATAAGCCAGGGAAACTGCATCTATTATTCTCTTAGTATGCTGCTATAAACAGATAAAGACCTCCTCAAAGAGGAGTAAACTGTGAACTGGCAGGATCGTCCACAAAAATACACAGTGCTTGCTCCAGATACAGCATGATAAGCAACTGCTCGATTCAACCATCTCACAATGTGAGGAGGTGTTGATGGGACCAAAAAGAGTGAGCATGTAAGAAATACTGCTGCTGCGCATATAACGGATCAGCAAGTAACTGTGGCATTGGGTCAAGAAAAATTTTGCTACTAGATGGCAGGCCAGAACATAGTCAAAGGATAATTAATTGATAAAAAATGCTACTAGAATTGCCTTTCACAGACGGTTACAGTGTCTTTTGTAATTGGTAGTTAACTGGTACTCCAAGGTATATACAGAAATCATGCAATTAAATTTAATAGGATACCTTTTTAAATAAATTTAATAGGATAACTTTTTACATACATTTTAAGACCTCATAGCCACTTTTAACTGGTTACATAGGCAACACTTTAACTTACTTTTATTGTATATTGATTGTAAAATAGCACAACTAAACAGTCTTAGTTTGTGATAACTCCTTATCAATGCAACATAATTCAGAAGAGCGGGAACGAAGCACAAGATAATTAATTGCGTGACTAACCCAATGTAAGGTTAATTAAAAAGGAAAAACCAAAACAATAATTAGATCAATAAACAAAACAATTGACAAAACTTAGTAAAGAGGGAAAATAAAGCTCTCAGAGCTAACGGGACAATCTGAGGTAACTGTTGTTGCTTTCAGTCTGGCTATAAATGTCATGCAGAATGATATTAAAACTCACATTAGACACTTTTAACTTTGAGAAAAGCACATAATCAGTACCTGAGATTAGAACTTTCATAGTTTGCGTTGTTCTAAAATAGAGATTCCGTGTGTCGCTGCCATGGCTAGTTAGGACAAAACTCCTTTTAGCGTGTGTCACGGCATCGCCTAATAGGGCACAGTGTTATATCGTAAGATGTGCTCCATTTACACGGAGTGCGCGTGATTGCGAAATCGAAAGTGGAAGTGAAGAGCAAGCGCTTATTCAAAGGCGATTTAAATATATTGTGAGTAACTGTTGCTGTTACATCAAATCTATTTCAGCAGCCGCTAATCAAAATAATCTAACATACATGAAATACCCCGTAGCAGATGTATACAGGTGGGGCTGGGTGAGGGGGAGGGTTTCTAAAGTGATCTGCAACTGCTACAGCAAGCACTATCCAAGAATTTGAATGTTAAGCAGCAAGCTCACTGGCTGCCGATACAACTAAAACCAGTCGGCTGCACCATGTGAGTAATTATGTGATTCTATCAGACTGAGTTAGAACCTATGATCCTGTGCCATCGAGAGTTTCATGACAGTGACTGTGCATTTGTATGTGTGTCAGGTACATGGAGGACAGGCGCCGTGTGTGAAGAGGATGAGCTCATCTCTGTTCCTAAAGACATCTCTATTTTGGGGGCTGCCACCATCTTTGTGAATCCCTGCACTGCATACAGGATGCTGCACGACTTTCAAACACTCACCCCTGGTATGAAAACTTTTTTATTTCTATTTTCCATGGCTATCAGTTGTCTGTTATGATTTGTGTGCCTGTAGGTTGTACAGTGATTCAGAACGCCTCTAACAGTGCAGTGGGACAGGCTGTGATTCAAATCGCTGCAGCACTGGGCCTGAAAACCATCAACATCATCAGAGACAGGTACAGAAGACTTTTAGAACAAAAGCAACAGGCAATGAATTTGTTCCAGAAAAATAAGTACTTTGTAATAATCCCATGTGGTGTAAAGTCCCATATAATGGATTTCTCAAACTGTTTCTTGAACTTAGACCAAACTGTGCTGAGCTGATCGATGAGCTTCAGTCACTGGGAGCTGATTATGTGCTGACAGAAGAGGAAGTGATGTCAAGAGGGCTTCATCGGGTCTTTGAGGTGAGGGATTCTGCTCTTCTGCAACAAGACAAAGTGATTTCTACAGAATTGCTTAAACACAGACATTTTTCTTAGGAGGTTCCCAAACCTAAACTGGGCTTGAACTGTGTAGGAGGCTTGAGTGGAGGACTTGTGTTGTCTAATCTTGAGTAAGTGTCACACAGTCATGGCTAAAAATGTCAGCACCCTTGCAATTCTGTCAGAAAATGCAACCCTTCTCTTAGAAAATTGTTACAGTTGCAAATGTTTTGGTACTCACGTTTATTTTTTGTTTGTTTGCATTTGAACATCACAAAAAAACAGCGAAGAAAAGTCAAATCTGATACAATTCCACACAGAACCCAAAAAATTGGCACCCTTAACTTAATATTTGGTAGCATAAAAAACCGTAATCAGTCACTTCCTGTAACCGTGAATGAGTTTCTTACACCTCTCTACTGGAATTTTGGACCACTCTTCTTTTGCAAACTGCTCCAGGTCATTCAGATTTGAAGGACGTCTTCTCCCAACTGCTGTTTTGAGATCTCTCCACAGGTGTTCTGTGGGATTCAGATCTGGACTCATTGCTGGCCATTTCACAACTCTCCAGTGCTTTGTTTGTAACCATTTCTGAGTGCTTTTTGAAGTGTGTTTTGGGTCATTGTCCTGCTGGAAGACCCATGACCTGTGATGGAGACGCAGCTTTCCGACACTGGCCACTACGTGGAGGTTAGCTACAGTGCCATGGGCTGTAAACCTCTTGATGATATTGTGCACAGTGCACACATGAACATTAAGATCTCTGGAGATGGACTTGTAGGCTTGAGATTGTCCATGTTTTTCCACAATTTTTTCTCTCAAATCCAGAGACAACTCTTTACACTTCTTTCTTTTCTCCATGCTCAGTCAACGCTTCTCCATTTTAACTGGTTGCAAGTGTGATTACTATATTGCCCACACCTGTTACAGGTGTGTCTAAATACAAATTACAGGAGCATCACATGCTTGAGAAGAAATTATTTCTTACAATTTTGACAAGGTGTCAATAATTTTGTCCAGTCCATTTTTGAGTTCTGTGTGAAATTTTATCACGTTTGACTTTTCTTCTTTTTTGTGTTGTTGCAGTGCAAACAAAAACAATTAACGTGAATACCCAAAACATTTGCAATTGGAACAGTTTTCTGAGAGAATTGCAAGGGTGCCGACATTTTTGGCCATGACTGTACATTGCAGTTTTACAGTAGTTTATAAGACAATTATTGTGAGAGGGTGTAGATAAATGTCCTCCTGTATCTTCAGCTATGGAGGCACAATGGTCACATATGGAGGGATGGCCAAAAGACCCCTCCAGATCCCCGCAGTGAGTTTATGGTCTTCATGTACAGAATTTTATTTTCTGCGGAATCTACCATTTAACTTGAACCTTAAATATTCTTGTATATAAAACAAACTTTGTAAACATTTATATTCCATTAACTGTCATGCAGAAATCCTTTATATTCCACAATGTGACTCTGAAGGGCTTCTGGCTGACACAGTGGAAAAGAGAGCACAGAGAAGGTAAACCAACAAACACAATACTGAGAGCTACTAAAAGTCACACGAATGGTTGAATGAATATGATGAAACTGGTGTAGGAAGATGTTTCACATTGTATGTTGACACTCATGTATGTTAAAGGTTTCTTGTGCTTGACATCTCTCTCTGCAGATAAAGCCCAGCTGAAGGCCATGTTGGATGCTGTGTGTGATCTCATGAGAGGTGGACAGCTGTCTGCGCCACACTGCGTTCAGACACCATTTCATCAGTACACACACGCATTACAAGCCACTATGCAATCGCAGTGCCGCAAGCACGTTCTTATCATGTAGAAAACAAAAACGGCATGTTCTTTGAAACAAATGTTTACAGTTGAATATATTTGTTCACATTATTGACACAAAACATGGAACTGTAACACTATAAATGTAAGTGGTCAGGTTTGAACATGCACAATTCAATCCAAACTAACAGGCAGTTTAATTTACATTACACAAGCATGTATTAGAAATGATCAAGTTTAGTACAAATATGTTTAGTATGCACATTTTATTTATATTGCGCAAAATCATGCAGAATTTTAATGTTTCATTTGGTAGCAATATTACAAACAATCTGCATTATTCTTGTTTACATGAATGTAATGGCTGTCTGTAGGTCAGTGCTGGACATCTGGAGAACAGCATGTGTCTGAAGAACTGCTGTAAACTAGTGTATTTCATTGTTTTTATCAATTTAAAAGGGTCTGTGTGGGGTCTAAGGTTTATTAAATCACATATGTTCCAAATCCATGTCTTGCTGTGTGTTTATAGTCTGATGTCCTTCATCTTTCAAATCTGTCTGGTGTTTGAGGATGTGTTGTGTATTGTCATCAGTATGTACACTAAATATACTTCACATCATTGAGCTTCTTGATTTATTATTAGATTTTTCACACATCACTGTATCAACTAAACCGGACAGATGTTATGAATGGAACGTCAAGCTTTATGCACTTCTAGTTTATTTGTTTAAGTTGAGTTACTTAAAGGAACAGTTCACCCCAAAATGAAATTTTGGTTGTAGCATTCCGTCATTTGCTCTGCAGTGAATGGGTGCCATCAGAATGAGAGTCCAAACAGCTGATAAAACCATCACAATAATCCAAAAGTAATCCACATCCTTTACCCCAGAGACTTCTGATGCCAAGGTGTTCCCATGCTGGTTATGAGATGTAATCCCTCTAGAACGTCCTGGGTCTGTCCAAGAGTTTCCTCCCAGTTGGACATGTCTGGAACACCAAACAGGAGGAATCCTGACCAGGTGCCTAAACCACCTTTAACTTTCTTAACCTTTATTTGGTGCATTTGCTGCAAAGATCCACCTAAAATTTCATGCTCTGACCAGCCTTTATTCATGAACAAGATCCTGAGATATTTGAACTCCATTTAGGAAAGCAACTCACCCTTTACCTAAAATGGGCAATCTATCTATTTTCCAGTGGAGAATCATGGCCTCAGATTTGGAGGTGCTGGAGATCTCCACCACTTTACCCTCAGCTGCAAGAAAGCGCTGAAGATTACAGCCCAACGAGACCATCAAAACAATATCATCAGCAAATAGCAGCAATGGCATCCTAAGGCCCCCAAAACAGGACAAAGTCCACCCCTCAACTGAGATCCTGTCCATGAATAGCACAAACAGGATCGGCAACAAGGGAAACCCCTTGCCTCCCTTAAAAATATAAATTGCCCCTCACTTCATGTGCCCTCCCACTGGTTTTACTAAGAACAAGCTAGACTTACTGCCGAGAATGCAGACACAGCTCTTATACCAGTTAATTGAATGAATGAATGAGGCATTTTTATATATAGCGCTTTATTGTGTATTGCCGTACACCCAAAGCCCTTACAATCATATAGGGGGATCTCTCCTCAACCACCACCAGTGTGCAGCATCCATTTGGATGATTAAAGGAGAAGTCCACTTCCAGAACAGATAATGTACTCACCCCCTTGTCATCCAAGATGTTCATGTCTTTCTTTCTTCATCTGTAAAGAAATTGTTTTTTTTTTGAGGGAAACATTTCAGCATTTTTCTCCATATAATGGACTGATATGGTGCCCCGAGTTTGAACTTCCAAAAAGCAGTTTAAGTGCGGCGTCAAACAATCCCAAATGCGGTTTTAAACAATCCCAGCCGAGGAAGAAGGGTCTTATCTAGCGAAGCGATCGGTTATTTTCATTTTAAAAAAATAGAATTTAAATACTTTTTAATCTCAAACACTTGTCTTGTCTTTCTCTTCCTGAACTCTGTGTATTCTGGCTCAAGACAGTTAGGGTATATCGAAAAACTCCCATCTTATGTTTTCCCTCAACTTCAAAAATCATTTCAAAATCATCCTACATCGCTGCAGAAGTACCGACCCAGTGTTTGCAAAGTGAACATGCAAAGATCATCAAACACCCTTAACAAAAAAGGTACAACAGCGATATAGGATGATTTTGAAGTTGAGGGTGAACATGAAAAATTTTCGACATACCCTAACTGTCATGAACTGCAACAAAAACAGTTCAGGCAGAGTAAGACAAGACGAGCATTTGACAAGGGGTGAGTACATTATCTGTCAATTTTTGTTCTGACTTCTCCTTTAAGGAAGAAAAGGATGCAACATGTGGTTAAGTATGGTGCCTTATACTCGGAATTTGTGCTTTGCATTTTACCCATTTAAGTGTGCACATACACACCTGGAGCAGTGGGCAGCCACTTTTGCTGCAGCACCTGGTAGTCACGGTATTGAAAGTGGAAGAGCGAGCTGTACATCCACTCCCCCCACCTACAAATCCTGCCAGTACCAAGACTCATATCCACGACCTTTGAATTACAAGGCAACAACCGGCCCGCAGTTGTACAATCTTAAAGTCCACAAAACACAGACTGGATAAGTGAACACCCATGCCCTCTTATGGATTCTTGCTCCTGTAAAAAGTTGGTTTACAGTTTTTGGACCACAGTCTGCATTGTTCCTGTCACATATTCTGCTTTCCAGCACTCTGGTGATTCCTTAATATTTGGCACATACTCTCTTTTAAAAATGAGAACCACCACATCCATATGCCAGCTGTCAGCTATTTTCCCTGATTCCTGAGTGATGGTGAGCAGGTGTGTCGACCAAGGCAGCCCAACTACATTCAGCATCTGAGGGCAAGTACTCCAACCCTGCCCCTTCTTGTGAGAGTATGTTCTCCAAGTTTAGAAGATCTTCAGATTTTCCTTCCAACTCCAAATTACATTGCCAGGCAAGGTCAGTAGGTTCCTGCCCATGCTTTCTCCACTAAGTCATATGATTATTTGCCAGAACATTCTTGAGGTTGACCAAAAGTTCTTCTCCATGACTTCTCCGAGCTCCTTTCATACGCCTGCAGTCCTCCTAGCCTGCCAACAGACCTTGGTCAGGGTAGTGCCATATTTCATTTTTGACAGAAATGAAAACGAGGTCGTGAGGGACTGAAGTGCAGTGCATTTAATAGATTCTACTTTAACAACAGTAGGTCAGGTGACAAATCTTTCTCCAAAAAATTTTAGTAGACAAAAACTGCATCAAAAGGTTTTGAGTTGTGAAAATCATGTGATCTTTCTACAGTGTGCCATTCTAAAGACTGCAAATCTATTTCTCACAGCCTCATTTTCATACACTAAATTCAATGTGGCGTCTAACCTGTCAGGGGTTAACCGGTCCTGAAAGGCCTTTTTGGAAACACTGTAAATGAGTAAAGACCAAAACATGTAGCAATTCTCCTTTTCTACACTGCACAGTCAATCACATCACTGACAATCAGACATGTGAATAAAATCCAGAAGACAGAGATGAGGAATTACGCATTTATTTACAAAAACATTTAGTGGTTATTTTCGAAGCATTAAAACATAAAGCAACAGTCATTTTAGGCCATATTCACAGTTTCCAGCACAATAAAAGCATGACATCAGCAACAGACGTAGCAGTAATAAAAAAAAAATCACAGCTCAAAACTACTCATTGAAATGACATCTGCATCATTGTAAATAACAACAGACAAAGACAGTTTAAGTGCCAAGAGTTTCCCTCCATTGAAGTACTTTTTGAGGTCTGTGTTTAGCTGGGAAATTTGATTCCAGTTGTTTTTAGTCATGAATCCTTTACAGATATACAATAGCATCTGACTTACATTATATTCTCCAACATGAAAAAAAAAGTACATCCAAGATCCCTGGGAGTAATAGAGCGCAGACGTTTATTGGCAGTGAGAGCTAATGTAAGACTGGAGTCACGTGACTGATTTAAAGCAGAGATCGCTACAATACTAAAAGATCACTCGCATGTAATCAAATGTTTAAGGAAGAAACGTATGAAATGTAGGTGTACCTCCGTACTTCACTTGTCTGAGACAATATTTTCACGCAATATATGTCATTTAAATATGAAAGAGATTTGTGGCTGGGTGCATCTCACAAAACCTGTAAAGAACTGGGTCATGTTTTACCACAAAAGAAAAATTAACCAGTTAATTAACAAGCAAATAGTTTGTTTTTCAAAAAAATAAATTACACAGACATAAAAGATTTGTTTGGACTCATCATTATTTGCATTTTCATGATAATCAAGCATATTCCCAGGTCCTCATTTCCTTAATACAAAAGACTGCTTACTGCAATGAGAAAGACATAATGCATTATTGAAATTGTAAAGTATTTTACACTGTGAAAATGTAATCAGAATAAGAATGACCCAAAAGAAAAAAATGACCCAAAAGAATGACCCAAAAGAAAAAAATTAGAATTAGTAAAAAGAAATAAAAAATTAGTAATAAGAATTCAGAGTGGGAATGTGTTTAATTATGATGAAAATTTTACAATGCAAAAGTCTTAAAAACTGGCTACATTTTCTTTTCTTCTAGAATGAAAATATGACCTGGAGATTTTCTGAGATGTTTGAGAAAACCTGGTAAATTAGTCTCTGAATTTTGCACCATCAAGCAACCTATGCTTCACAAGTGATTAAAATGTGCCAAGGTGCCAAACCAGACTAAATCACCATGGACACTATGAGCTTTTTTGGCTTCTGTTACAAATGATGTTTATACATCTGCTACCCAAGCATCTCCTGAAAACCATATTTGTGTAGGTTATAGTGTTTGAGGTGTGTGGTTTGTTTGGTTTGAGCAGTGCCAGAGGACGGGGCTGAATGCACGCCAGAGGAGCTTTCCCTTTAACCGTCTGTTTGTGGTGGACTGTAAGGCGTGAGGCGTGATGGGTTGATTGGCATGTCTTGTTGTGGGCGGCTCGGTCAGTGCTGGATGGATTTAATGACCCACTCTGCACTGGGGTTGAGCTCCAGGAGAGCTTTGATGTACGTCTCTTCATCCAGACATCTCTCCTCTAGACAAACACACAAACACACAGACATGCTAGAGCACTGTCTTTAAGAACCTGAGACTGTTTAAGATAAATTGTAGTTTGTATGATGTTATGTGATAGTAAGGCAGGTCTTGAAACTCAATGAAAAACACCTCAAAAGTGATCTGAAGATGGAGCGCCCTGTTGCAATCATTTCTCTAACCTTCTTAGATGGAAATGTTTTATGAGATCACGTGGTGAGTGAGAGATAACAAAATCCACAGATCACAAAAATGCTAAATAAAGCTTATACAGGCCATTCTATAGAATTGGTGCAAACTGCTGTTACACAACCAAAAAACACATTTAAAAAACATTTACGTATTCAAATATTAGATTTTTATTAAGATCTTTCTATTATCTGAAACCCAGAATAATATTTAAAATATCAGTAAGCTTAATATATATAAAAATCATAATTTATTGAGTACTTTTAAAGGGGTCATCGGATGCTAAGTTCACTTTTTCATGTTGTTTGAACATTAATGTGTGTTGTCAGTGTATGTACAAATCTACCCTATAATGATGAAAATCCATGCAGTGGTTTTTAATTAATCTGTAAAAATAATATCCCCTTTTTCAAATCGAGACATTCTCAGATGCCTGTCGTTGTGGCGTCACACCCACAGAGGTCGCTCCCACAATAGTTGATTGACATGAGCGATTTACCTCGAATCAGCTGTCACAGTCAGACCTCTTTGTTTCAATGCCGGAGCAGGGATGTAAGTTAGACAAGAATATCTCAGATTGAGCGATTGAGGTGTTGTGTTGCTGGATGTAATAATGAACATAGTGGTCGTCATTTACTCCCGTCATCTGAGCCGCTGAAGATGCAGTAGATTACGTTTGTTTGTGAAGGGAATGCGCCTCCCGATCTACATATATCCGTCTATGTTCACGCAAATCATTCATGATCCAGCTTCACTTACAGCAGAAGTGAGTATAAGCGTTTTTTATGAATTGTTGCGATCACCTTTCCTTATAACATGGTAGTTAGGAAGTTTAGCGGCTAAATGCGGCTAAAGTAAGCAAGACTGTCTTTCCACAGAGAGAAGAGAGGGGCGGGGTGAGCAGAGCTCATTTGCATTTAAAGGAACAACCCCTTAGAATGAGATGATTTTTGCAGAGCTGATTTTGGCAAGGTAAAAAGGGTGTTGTTTTACAAAACCATTGAGAATTTTTAATCAAAGTATATTATAGACTTTTCATTAAGACCCTAAAGAATCATGTCAACTTGTGGAAAATGGGCATCCGATGACTCCTTTAATTGGGAGGTGGCTGTCCTGAAACCTAACCCCTAAATTTTCATAAATCTTATGAAAAATAATATTGAAATAATTTTTGTGTTTTTTTCCATTGTTTTGTTTTTTTTTTTTTTTTCAATTGATTCTTTTCTTTTCTTGAGGTAAATGTGTTCAAAGGTGTGAAAAATCTGTGTGTAACTTTAAGGAACGTCACTACTGAACACCTTTTTTCTGCACTAAGGCACTCATTTTTGGGAGTTACTCCATAGCATGTATTTTTATGTATATCACTGTTCAGAACTGTGCTAGTTAACCATGTGCTGATTAGCATCTTTGAGCTAACTTCAAAATTGTCACTAAAACAATGATGACATGTTTCAGTCGTGACTGTTTCGGTAGTGACAACAAGGGAACAAATAATTCTTTATTTGGGGAAAATAAACAACATTTTAGTACAGTTATGCAACTTTTTCTGTATTTTAGTATGTTTTAGTAGTGTTTTAATACATTTCTGTAACGTGATGTCGCTACCAAAACATTACTGTCACTACAGAAAATGTGCTGTCACAACTGAAACATGGGATGTTTTGTCAAAAATAAAGTACACTGAATTAAAAAAAAAAAAAAAGTTGTTATGATAGTGTTTGGTTCAAAGTTTGGAAACACCCCTGGCAAAGTGTGGTTTTGGATGATATCAGCATAAATCCTTATCATTTTTTGGTGCAAATACATTAAAGTAACTTGACATTATCATTAAAGAGCAGCAATAATAATTTTCATTTTGATGACATAATAATGGCAATATATACATGTCAAAGTCAGACATGCCCCTTTGCCAGCTGTGATGCCTGGTTACTGGTTTAAACTTGGCCCAGGTTTTTTTGGGGTCAGCACACCTTAATAGCTTCAACAACTGATTGTCAATTAAGTTTAGAATACAATGAATTTAGGCCCAGATTATGCAGAGCTGTAATAGCTGCTAATGGTGAATATTTTAAATTTAAGTTTTTTTCTATGTATAAACTGTTTATGTAATCAAATATTTTTTCGTAGTTTGTGTTGTCCCTTATCAGTGCAAAATTATCACAAATTAAAAAGGATTCATGCCAATATTGTCCAAAACCCCACTTTTCTAGGGCGTTTCCAAACTTTTGGAGGGCAGTGTATATTCAAACTAAATAATCCTTTATTTTGAAATCAGTATGATCAACTTTTTGCCTTAAAAATATATTGGATTCAAAAATCTCATAAACAACACTTAAAATACTGTTAAAAATGTAATTGTTATTGATTTACCTCTGAAAAAATGTCATAAAATAGCAATATTATATTTATTTATACAATGTAGATGTAAGCAAAATGAAAATTTAAATGATTATTATTATTTTTTTTATTACTTCATTTCGGTAGTGACAAATTTGGGGAGGGGACAAAACTTTCTGAAAATACAATATGAGAATAAACAGCAGAATTACTAGAAATGTGTACCTCGGATATTATACAATTTGCAAAATTTGTGGAAAAGGACACATTTTTTTCAAGATGTTTCAAACTCTGACTTTGGACCAATTCTGTAGAATGGCCCATATACAAAATACTGTTTGTGCCTTTGAGATATATATATATAATATAAATACAATATAATATCTAATTGCCCCCTGAGGGACATAAATAAAGTTAAAAATCTATTTATTTTACTATACCAAGTATACATGGTGTGTATGGTTATTTAAACTTTATGAAATGCATTGTGTATTGTGTGTCTGTGTGCCTGTAATTATTGTGACACTCACTGATGTTTCCTCCCATCTCATAGAGACACAGATCTTCTCTTTTCACAGACACAGACCTGTAACACAACACACAGTCAAACAGACCACAATTCTCAGACTTCTACAAGTCACACACTTGACAAACATATCCTACCCTTGAACCTGAAGATGTGATTATTAAAGCTAATTGATGGTTTGTGCATGCACGTTTGCTCACCTCTCTTGACTGAGGAAGCGCATCAGAACATCTGAGGCCTTTAAATCCTCCGTCAGCTGTATGGCCATGGACACCATAGAGAACTGAGGAGCCTGAACCCTAATGAAGCCTCCATCAGGCTAAACACACAACAAACAACACACCATAACACACATATCCACACAGATAAACAGATAAACATGTACAGCAAACCTCCCTCTGTCCTGGGACACGCATGGGACCACCTACAGCTTCCCCAATCAGTACTTCAACACTTACTTTGATATTAACTCTGTAAAGCCTGACATATGAAATATAATTCTGAAAAATCGGTAAAATCTAATTCTAACAGTTTACTGAACCTATTGACAAAATATAAAAGTTTTGCATACATGTTTATTGATTAGCACTATATTTCCATTCATCCATCAGACTTTTATAGTTCACATAGTCTGATATAGTGAGAATATGGAGATATGATTCATGGAGATTCATGGAGAACCAAGCAAAGCCAAGCTGCTTCAGTCCAGTAAGCGTTCATCTGGAAATATTACGACAGTAATTCTTACGTTTACTTGATAAAAATCATTAAATATTTGACAGCAAAAAGACACGTAAAGCACCAGCTGAAGGTGAATGCTTGTACAATTAGACTAAAAGACCTTTTACTTAATAAAACAAAAGTATGAACTATCAGTCAGACGGCAGAAGGCATGAAGCAGATTGTGTGAAACAGGTTTAACAGCCAAGTTTGATCATGTTGATCATTTGGCCTTATTTATAAAATAAAAACAAGTGTGCTACAGTAATTTTATGTGGTTAAAATAAAGTGTCTGTATCTGCAGGATCTTTTTTTGTGTATAGAAATATCACACTTTGATGGCCATAAATCAAGCATTTCAGCCTGTCCATACAGTTATGTCACAACTGCATTGCTCAGAGTAGATGAAGGACAAACTGTCTTGACGGCCACTGCATGCAGTTGCTTAATGTGTCCACGAGGTGTCAGAGTGGAGGCTGCTCACATTCTCAAACTCTGATTCATTCAGCTGGGTGGGAAACACTGACACACAGTGTAAAGCACAGATGTCCAAGACATCTTAATTATATTTCCCACTTAGATTTGATCCGTCCTATAGTTCAGTGTGCTTCTCTCACCTCAGAGTTGCTCTCCTGTTTGTTAGAGGCTCTCTCGCGGTCGTACGCCATCTTCTTCAGTAGTTTTTTAACCGCTTTGTCTCTGTGCATCTTCCGCTGGTTCTCCATGTTTTGTTTGCGCACTTGATTCAAGATGAACTTGGGAATCTGAGACACAATAGAAGACTCATTTGAGCATCTCAATCTTCCAACTTAACATACAATGTTTATTGCTAGTCGGACAACTCTTTCACAAGCAATGAGCATCAGACAATTTTCTAGGTCATTACTTCTATAGCACCACAGTAGAGTAGTGATTTGACAGAAAATTAAATAAATTACTGATTGTACAGTTTAACAAATATTCACATAAAAAACAGCTACTTAAAATTTAAATAATATTTTACAACATTTATATTTTTGATCAAATAAATAAAGCCAATCCTAAACTTTTAAACTGTAGAGTATTGCAACTATTTGTTTATCTGTAGTGAATCGTCAAATACAGTTGCATGCGGAAGTTTGTGAACCCCTTGCAGAATCTGTGAAAATGTGACTAATTTTAACAAAATAAGAGAGATCATACAAAATGCATGTTATTGTTTATTTAGTACTGTCCTAAGGAAGATATTTTACATAAAAGATGTTTACATATCGTCCACAAGAAAAAAAAAATAGCTGTGGTTATTTTTTTGTGTGGTTACCTGGATGATCTACGACTGTTTTTTGTTTTGTGTTTGTTGTTCATGAGTCCCTTGTTTGTCCTGAACAGTTAAACTGAGCACTGCTTTTCAGAAGATCTTCCATGTCCTGCAAATTCTTTGGTTTTCCAGCATCTTTTGCATATTTGAACCCTTTCCAGCAGTGACTCTATGATTATAAGATCCATCTTTTCACACTGAGGACAACTGAGGGACTCAAAAGCAACTATTAAAAAAGGTTCAAACATTCACTGACACTCCAGAAGGAAACACAACGCATTAAGAGCCAGGGGATGAAAACTTTTGAACAGGATCAGGGTTTCTGCAGGTTTTATGAAAAAAAATCAAAGGGAAAACAATACAGCAATATGTTTCCCAAGTATAGTTTGAGTTTTATTTTCACTTTCAAATTAGCAGCAATTCAGCGTCTAGCAATTGTTTGTTTTTAGGTAGTTTGAGTTTTCCCTCTTTTCCTCGCTTTCCTTCAGTAAAAGTGCCATGCACATTTTACTTTCACTTTCATATTAGTGGCAATTTGGCATCAAGCAGTAGTTTTTTTTTTTTTTGTGTGTTTGTTTGCGTTTTCTCTCTTTTCTTCACTTTCTTTCGGTTTTAAGCTTGTAAACAGGGCCGCTGCTGGCCAAATGGGTGCCCTAAGCAGAATTGTATTGTTGTGCCCCCTCCTTCATTATGGAAGTTAAAAAAAAAAAAAAACACCTATTATATAGGGTCAAAATAGAACTTTAATAAAATATAAAAGTAAATGAATAAATTGCAATTAAATTGTATTATTTATAAATTACAGTTGTAGATCTAGACAGTAACCTATGACTATAATTTTATTAGGCCTAATACAGTTGTCTAATTGATTTTATTGTCTCAAGCATCCAGAAAACACACAAAAGAAAATTAAGCAGTTTTACTACGATAAAACCATGGTTAATTTTGGCAAGGGTTGTGATGTCCACATGTTTTTGTTGAAGAAATTATAGAAGCTGTAGCATTTCTATCACAAGATTAAGTGGATATTTGAATTAAATGTTTGGTCACTATTAAACTATTAAAAGATTTGATCATCCTGTAACAACAACAATTAATAGGTGGTCAAATTATTACCGACATTAAAACACGTTATTAACGTCAACAGCCAAAAAAGTTTCTCAGGATTATGAAGGCACCTGAAAGTAATACACGGGCGTCATCTTGGCTTTTTTTCGTTTCTTTTCTCGGCGCCGGACCGCTTATTATTTGCAGTCAGCCGCAAACATTAGGCTACTTGAGCACGTGCGGGCGCGGGCGCGAATGCGGAAATGGCGCGTTACGTGTGCTGTAGTCTACTGTGTGTGTACATGTATATGTTAACATTACTATAGAAGGATTTTTTTTGTTTTTTTTTTGAGCAACTGGTACAGTGCCCCACGCAGTTTGCGTACTCTGCGCCGGTACTGCTTGTAAAAGCGTCCTGCTCATTTTACCTTCCCTTTTAAATTAGCGGCATTAACGTAACGTAACGAAACGAACTTTTATTAACAAAACGAATAATAATACACCATGTTATATGCCTAATAGAAATCAAAAACTTACACAAAGTTTAAATATGTATACAAAACTGAAAAACATTGTGTAACCAAATAAATACGAAACGTAGAACGTTTATTAGCAAAACGAATAAGAAAGCTTGGATGCACGGCATTCACCTTGCACGCTTAATATAAAATAAAAAAAAAAAAAAATACACAGTTTAAATAAAAAGCAGCAAACACTGTGGAACCAAATAAATATGAAACTTCCATTATCACCTTAGAGAAATGGCAGAAGTCAACAGGCTTTTCAAAATCCAAAGTATTTATAAAACAGGCGCTTTTGCATTTCGTTTTGAAACTCTTCCACCATAGTCTTCTCCACCATAGAGTTCTCACCTCTCTCTTCTTGTCAGTCAGCTCCACTCACTTTACCTGATAAATGAAATCTGCTCTGCGACTGTCGTTCGGCACACTGCATTGAGCAGCCGTGTTCAGTTTTAATTGTATTGTCTGTTCTCTAACTATACTAAATGATTTTTATTGCTATACAAAATTCAAAAGGACAAGTTCTTCTCCTGGTGACTGACAGATGACGCAGCACATAGCGCCATCTACCGCGCATTGTTTAATGAATATTGAGCGACTTAAGCGATGTAGCACAGAAATTACGCTTTCGCTACACTTTAAAATGAAACGCATGAAGAAACAATCCCTCACGAAAATTAATGCCATGATCATATGAATTTAAGACTTTCTGCTCTGATTTAAGACCTTTTCAAGGCCTTAATTCACGGAAAAGCGATTTAAGACTTTTTAAGACTTTTTTAAGAACCGCGGAAACCCTGAGGGATGAAGATGTCCAAATTTTTTTTTTTTTTTTTTCCCATTTAGTACTGCCCTTCAGAAGCAAAAAATGATACTTGAAATGATAATTTAGGTCAGTACTAAATAAAAAAATAACATGCATTTTGTATGATCTCTCTTATTTGTATGATCTCTCACAATTTTACAGATTCTGTCAGGGGTTCCCAAACTTTCGCATGCAACTGTATAGGATTCTATTACAACAAAACCTTTAAGAACGGAGAGAGTCGTAGACAAAACCTCTCCGAACAGCAACATTCAGTCTCACATGACCTAAAACACTAAGCTGTGGTGTAACGTCGTACCGTCCAGAGGAGGTTCTGGTAGCGGATGAGCAGGCGGACGATGTTGGCGGTGCCAGTGGCCATAGCGAACTCCTGCTGTTCACTGATCTTACTGCGGAAGCCCTTACACATGAAGATGTTGGGCGCCATCACCACTGCAACGTTGTTCAACGTCATCTTATTGCTGTCCTTATGGTCGATCACTCTTTGGAAGAACTCCATCAGAGCCTGCAAGACACAGAAATGCTGCTCAACACAAAACAATTCAGATGAAGCTGCTTCAGTCCTGCTTGTGAATGGACTGGAATGAACATCTACATTTAACCCCTCCAGACCGATGCTAAAGACCACATGAAATGAAAATGGTGCTTGTAACATTGTTTACATGTCTGTCTGGTGTTTTTAATAGACTTTAAGACAATCCATGCGCTAATAATTAATATCCCAAATGGGAAAAAAATGTCACTTTGATTTTCAAAGACAAGTTTTAAGAGAAAATTAGTGACTGTAGAGAGACTTTAAGCCAAACAACAGAAATCAGTGAGTCAGGGTTGAGTGAACCATCCATTGAGGAAAAATGTGACGTGAACTGAACGTGTAAAGTGTAAATGTGCAGTGAAGGTGTGTCGTACCTTGAGAGTGTCTCTGTTGGGTTCTGGCAGCAGGAGCACCAGGAGATTGAGAGCCTGCAGCTGCTGTTTCTTAGTGGGCAGCTCTGATCAGAACCAACACAATTACAACAATTACACACAGCGCAAAGCTTCAGAAACACAGACCACACACACTTTGAGCTTCACTGTCATGTGTTTGAGTCGTGTGTGACTCACTCAGCACGGAGATAAAGGCGTTGAAGTACTCGACGGTCAGCAGAGGATATGGCAGCTCCCTGATAAACAGCTTCAGGAGACTGGCCGCATCATGCTGTTTGAGACTCTCCCATGGGAACATGCCTTCATAAAACTTGTGTTCCAGTTCTTGACAGACTGCCTGGGAAACGCAAGCCAACAAAAACATTACAATAACGTCCTGATGCAATGACATCAGTCGTGTCTTCCTCAGAAAAAATGCATGCTATTGTTTTCCTCACCTTGACTCTAGTAGCGGCTCCAGGTATCCGCAGCACACCCTCTGTGTCTAATCCCTGCTCCTCTATATGAGAGATCAACTGGAAACAAACAATTAATATCTTACTTTAGGCTTTGGATCTTTTCAGTTCTAGTTTATAATAGTTTATAGTACTGCTCAACAGTTTGGCGTTGGTAAGATTTTTTTTAATGCTTTTGAAAATCTCACCAAGGATGTATTTCAATTGAAAGCAGTAAAACAGTAATATTGTGAAATATTATTACTAAACAGCTGCTTTCAATGTATGTCTGTGTTAAAATGTAATTGATTGCTGTGATCAAAGCTGAATTTTCAGCATCATTACTCCAGTCTTCAGTGTCACATGATCCTTCAGAAATCATTCTAATATGCTGATTTGCTGCTCAAGAAACATTTCTGATTAATAGCAATTTAGAATTTGAAATTCTCTGATGAATAGAAAGTTCAAAAGAACAGCTTTTATTTGAAATAGAAATCTTTTGTAACATTATAAATGTCTTTGCTGTCACTTCTGATCAATTTAATGTGTTCTTGCTGAATAAAGTATTCATTTCTTTAAAAAAAAATAGAAGTTATGACCCAAATTTTGAACAGCAGTGTACATGACACAAATACTAATACATACAGTATTTATTTTTTTTTACTAAAGATATACAGAAAGGAAGTTGTGGTTGGTTGGGCTCGTATTCACAAAACATTTTATCTTACCACTAAGAGGTCTCTTAAATAGCAGTAACAGTTTTAGCTAAGAGTTCTCTCTTAAAAGCTATTCACAAAGCTGCTGAGACAGCTAAGGAATAAAGAGAAATCTTAAGCTAAGAGTAAGGGCGGGGCTGACCTCGTTGCTATGGATGATGTCAGCATACTTATTAACTATGCACACTGTGATTGGCTGAGAGGGGAGGAGTCTCTGTCACAGATTTCATGTTAAAATAAAGGTTTAAAAATAAAAATGCTGCCACATTCAAATAAAGATTTTAAAATGCAGGCTGCACTAGTGTCACTAATTAAACAAGTATATGTTCAGCTAATTGCCAGCCTCTTACATGTGTGCTTCTTGTAAACAATTAGCGGATATGCATATAAACAGCCTTTTAATTAACAGAGTAGAATAAACATGGCTGACAGTAAGAGATGCAAACGTAAAAGAAACCCAAACTGGATGCAAGAACAGCGTCTTGCCCAATTTGTTAATGAAAACAAGGATATAATAAAAGAAAAAATTGGAGTTGGGATAACCTCCAAAACCAAAAAAGATGCGTGGGAAAACGTATGTATGCAAATAAATGGTGGCTTGTTAAAAACCACTAAATCCTAATGGAATATGTCCAAAAACACACTACAGGAAACCATTTTCTAATGATTTTAATGGTTAAAAGTTGATGGTTTGTAATGTTTGTAATGGTATTTGTAGTGAAAATCATTTGAATTTCTCTGATGTGTTGTTTTTTGGCTTGGTCTTAGGAGTTAGGACTTAGGAGTCCTCTTCACTACTTCTAACATTTCACAAATTCAGGAGCTAGTTTAAGCACTAAAACACTTTGTGAAATACTCTTAAAGCAAAAATGTAAGAGTCCTAAATTTAGGATTGACCCGCCCATTATTTCTAAGATTTTCTCCTAAACTGGCAAGCTACTTTTAGCCTTAAGATGCTTTGTGAATACGGGCCCGGATTTCCTATATGCAAGTATATATTGTAATGGTGCCATGGTGCTGGGAAACATATATGCTTCCAATCTAAAAGGATGTCAGGTCAGTTTGTGGTAGTTTGTGAGTTATGAACACCCCTGGTCTGCACTAGCGTCACGTTTTGGTTGATTATAGTTCTGGCTCTGCTCTCTTACATGCTGCAGGATAAGAGGCACTTTGGTTCCCGGCATCCTCCGCTGGTCTTGTTCCAGCAGTGTAGAAAGAGAAACACCAAACAAACCCGACTCTACAGATGACAAAACAGTACAGTCACAGCCAGTTTCACCTCAAATACAGCCAGAAGATGATTCAGAATCAGATTAAGTGCTCATATGTTCACATACAATTACATTAATCATCATCAATACAAATGAAAGATCAGACATACACATTTTTTTAGGCTTTGTGAGCTTGTGTCTCCAGCATGCACATGTGTGAACAAAATGAATGTGAAATGTTCTGCAAAGTGTGCAAGAAAAACATACAGTGGACTCAAAAGTCTAAGAGCACTAGTGACCATCAGCATGTTTGGCATTAGGCCACAGATCTTTTTTTTGATGCGGTGCACACATCACAGGCACTGACCTCTCACTTTGACCTTGAGAGCTTTATGAGCCTTCACCTCGATGCCACACGTGTCGAACAGAGCGCTCATCTCAATAAGAACAAGCCTGCGAACCTTTTTCATGTCCTCGGTGGAGAGATCGCCTACTTTTGTCTGTCCGGTCTTATCCTGAGACACTTTAAAATCCTGAGACAGACAGAAAGACGAGAAACACAATAAAATACACATTTATAAAACTACATGTTGGCTAAACTATTGTTTTGTTGTTTACTCATAGTGTGTTTAGCTGTGTGGTTTCTGAGGTATACTGAGTGCTGCTATGATATTCTCGTCTCTAATTATGCCGTTCCTCATTTAGTGTCAGAGTTTTTAGCGGCTTTATCATGCACCAAAAATGGTGCATCAGATAAACAAGACACATGATTTGAGGAACTGTTCATGTCTGGAGCACAAACACTGATGGATGATGCACAATCCAACTTGATACTAGTGTTAATGTTCAGACTGTAGAACTAAATATAATGTAATACAAACGTAATAATATTGATTTTTGGGTAACACATCGGTTTAGGGACCAGTTCTCACTATTAACTACAGTAGCATGCATATTATTAGCATACTGTCTGTTTTTTAGTATTTATAGAGCACATATTAATATCTTATTCTGCAAGACCTTATGATAGATTTTTCTTTTCTGCCAAAAATCATTAGGATATTAAGATCATGTTCCATGAAGATATTTTGTAAACTTACATATGTAGCTGTTTAACAGACTCGGTCTGTTACATATGTGTAACAGTAGCTGCCTATTACATCTACATAATTACAAACTGTAACTACAGGCTGTTCCATAACGTAGTTAACAAATGACCCTTATGACTGGTTTTGTGGCCCAGGGTCACATTTTAGATCCCTTAATCCAACCCCATACCTAATCTTAACTACCTTACTAACTATTAATAAGCAGCAAATTAGGAGTTTACCAAGCCAAAAGTTGTAGTTAATAGTCAGTTAACAGTGAGAACTGGTAGCCAAGCAAAAGTGTGAGATTTTTGTTTTGGCAAACACCAAAGAAGTTGAAAAGTGAATGACTACATAAAAACCAGACAACGAGAGCAGGATGCAGTGCCACAGACTGTCCAGCAGAGGTCAGGTTTACTCAATAAGAGCACACAGACAGATCTGACATTCAGGGATTCGGCTACTGCTTTAAATCTTTCGTTTGACATTTTTTCACTCTAAGCATATTCAGTCAGATCAAAGGTCTCTGTGAGATTTATAACCCTATAAACCTTGACATTCCTTAATCCTCAAGCAGCCAATCAGTGCAAGAGTCATTTCCTGGACTCACACTTACTGTAGTGCATAAACTTTGCACTGGTCCATCACACACACACACACATACACACCTACATGTTTGTTTTTGTGAATTGTGGGGACTTTCCATAGACTTCTATAGTTTTTATACTGACCAAATGATATAGTCTATCCCCTAACCCAACCCTAACCCTACTCCTTACAAAAAAAAATTTGCATTGTTACACTTTCAGATAAACGTTATTTACTATTTCTAATAATTTTTTAACATTGTGGGGACCGCAGGCCTTTTGGTCCCCGCAATGTAGCAAAAACAAGTACACGCACACGCACGCACACGCACGCACACGAATGTCAACCTGATGAGTGAATATCTGACTCACAGGTAACCTGTCGTCAGCTTCATTCTGGGGCTGGGTAACCTTCAACCCTTCTTTGTAGATAAGTGCTTGTTCAGAGAATGACACCTCCAGGTTAATGTCCGTCTCGCCATCGGCTCCGCCGCCTGGAGCATCAGGCCCCAACCCATTACCTAATCAAACAACAAACACATCCACAATAACATTTCACACTGTGAAACCAAAAATATAAAAAAAAATACAAAAATACAAAAAAACACAGGTGCAGTTGTGTTGGTGTACTTGATTGATACTTCAACCATCTTGCATCACTCTTCACTTATTAAATAGTTACCTAAATCAGGCTAGTCAAAGTCCAGCAATCACAGATGTCAGTGCAATCAGTGCAGTCAGTGCTAACTTAACCGCAGTCACCTGTGCTCCCAAACACAAACACTACAGCAACTACAACTGCAAACTAACAGCACAAATTGTCTGGAGGACTTTTACGGTATGCTAAATTTGGGTTAAGGCCACTTTTAATAGGAGACCCCCGATTTCAGTAACATCTCACACCTATAATTGTGAATGCAGCTCAGTACTGCACTATAAGCAGAGCACTGCAAAACACAGCAGTGCTAGAATCTTCAGCAGCAGACAACCAATCATTAACTGAATGTCTCATGCGCTATTTTAAGTTGGGAAGATTTTCACATGCTCGATTTAGTTTCAGTAACTGAAAAAAACTTAAACAGCGACAGGAAACACCTACAGTGAAGAGATGAATAGAAATAGGATTAAAATTAGATTTTTTATTTTTGTCTTTTTTTGTTGTAGCATGTTTCCAGAAATTTGAGACAAGCGGACTACTTTTCCATAGATCTGAAACGTCAGTTCAGTGAATGCTGTACCTGTCAAAACTGATGTTTATAACTTTGTAAATAGGTAAATAAGAACATTACCCCAATGTTTAATAACGTACAGTGTGAAATCTCAAAACTTGATAACCTAGGATTGATTACTAGCCAGGGGTAAAGTATGAACACTGTAAAACATAAAACAAGATAATGAAATGCTTATATACTGCCTAGAAATTACTTTACAACACCTCCAACATATTTATTTCAACTGGTGTATTGTCAATTATCATTCACATAAAACATATATATATATATATATATATATATATATATATGTACTATTTATCTTCTGCTTGTATCTATGACAGGCGTGTATGACTTAAGGTGAACATGTTCAGGAATGCCGTAAAACAGAAGCTGCTGCATTACATGTTAACTCATAACACATACCCAGTCCTTCCACTTCCTTTTTATTGCCCCCACTTCTTTCTGTGGATTCAGCCTCATCCTGTCAGAAAAAGAGAGCAATGGAAAACAAGAGAAAAAAACTCAGCACATGCCATTAGTGAATCAGTAGTGAATCGCACACACAGCACTCAAACTACAGCCAGTCAGTGCCGTTCATCAACATAAAAATGGGATTCAAAAGACCTCACTGAAAACCTGGAAATCTTAGATTTTGCATTTCTAGGTGACTAATCAACGTAATGAATGACACTGGTCATGTGAGTCTTTGCGCAGACTGTCAGTTCTTGATGCTCTTTGGGTCGTCTCAGATCATGCTGGAGAGCAGGAGCGTCAGATTCTGTTCATGTAGCTTTATTCTCAGTTCTGATAAGGAATTTCTCAGAGTCTTTCAGTCTTCACAGTATTGATTATTTAGGGCTGCATCTAGCAGAAACATAAATCATAATTTATGGCTGTCCTTAATAAACCACTCAAAATAGCACGATAAATGACGTTAATGTCCGTGATTTATCACACATCCTTCTGACTGGAAATAATCCTTCACTTTTTTACATTTTCACGGTTATTCATTACACTGTGTTGAAATGTTTATTAACAGGGAACTACTGTGCAATTGGTGACGCTGTTAACAGCCTGTAAAAATTGACACTGTAAGGCTTAATGCAGATTCAATCTTTTGACCATTTTTCGTCCCACCGATTTCTGTGTTTACATGTATCCCCACCCAAACCGAACGATTCTATTGTCCTTCGGGTTTTTGTAATAATTTGTATAATCCACATCGGATGATTCTTTGACTTTCATGCACACCAGATGCGACTGTCCTACTTATACCATGATCACTCAACCGCCTGGAAGTTAAAGCTTTCATTGATGTTTGCTGTGCAAAATTTGAGTGAATTAATACAATAGAACCGTAGTTATCACTAGTTGTTTTATCCACAAGTCATTAGATTTAGAATTCTAAAGAGAAATAAATGTATTTGAATTAATTCGAGAAGGATATTGTGTGTGTGAATTACAGTACCTGCATCTGTAAGCCTCTCTAGTGAAGCCATGAGTTGATTTACTTAAAAAGGTGACTTTATTAGCTTGCTGCCGAATAATATAATGTAACATGTAACATAAAATTAATGGGGGAGTGGCTCAAAATCAGTTTCTGTGCTCCTGAATGTTTCAGTATGCTCCTATCTATTTCCTACATGAGCCATTCTACAGAAATGGTCCAAAGAGTTGGAAACAAAGAGTTTTTTTTCCCAAAAAATGTGTATGTATGCAAATTGTATAATACCCAAGGCACACATTTCTAGGTTTCGCCTACACCTAGATTGTAAATATATTTTTTTGATATTTTTTAAAAAATTTCAGAGGTAAATCTATAACTATTATTATTATTATTATTATTATTAATTTACAATATTTCAAGTGTAATTTATGGGTTGCATTTTAAATCCAGTTTTTCTTTGTAAAAGCTGATCATATTGATTTCAAATTTCAAAGGATTCATTAGTTTGAATATACATAATATACAAACCAAAAACTTGTCAGACTTTTTAACACATTTACCTCAAAATGATGAGACCTATCTACTCACACCTTGTAGCTATGAGACAGAGTGACACAGGAATGTTTCCTGATCATAAACTTATGGGTTTAGTTCAGATCAGTCTCAGCTAATAGACTAAAACATATACTGTTTTGGTAGTGACGTGAAAAATGTGGGACACATTTTTTACATACATTTTTTACATAAGAATTTACAAAGAAAATATAAAATAAATATATGTTTTTTTGAACTTCACTTTTTAAAAGAATTAAAAAGATACTTTTAAAAACAACAATGGAAAATAAATTATTTAAACATAATTTTCATAAGTTGAAATTTAGGGGTTAGGGTTCAAGACAGCCACCTCCCAACTGAAAGTACCCAATAAAAGATGATTTTATATATATTAAGCTTACTGATGTTTTAAATAATATTGTGCGTTTCAGTAGATAATAGAAGGATCTTAATAAACATCTAAGATTTAAATGCTATTTAAATGTGTTCTTTGGTTGTGGGACAGCAGTTTGCACCAATTCTGTAGAATGGCCCATGTATAACGTTTCTGGCAACACCCACATCATTATACAACATCACAAAGTTATCTTTAGGGTAAATATTTTTCCCTTGACTTATGATGCTTGGAAATCCGATGGGAATCAGGTCTACGTGTTTAGACGCAGGTCAGACGTCCTGATATCAGATATGTATCTGATTTAAAACCACATTTGGCTCAGAACAGATGCAAACAAAAATCAGATTGTGTGCTGATTTCTGCCTTTACACGTATGCAAAAATATCTAATCTCTGTCATGTAAGTAAAAAACATTTTTTTTTTTTTGTGCAGTGTAAATGCAGCCTCACTAGTCGGATATCCTTCATCCTGCCAAAGCTTTGTCATATGCCAACGGTTCAGACTGAATCAAACCATCTGGGAGAAGAATAAACAGGCAGACTGTCACCGATCTGTATTAGCAGATCTGACATACACTGATCTGTATTATTTCACTGAGTCACACACTCACAGATTCACCTCAGCCAAGCCAATGCATCTCATGTCCGCTAAGTATATTTTCATCAATATAAAGCCCCGATACTTCATTTTCTAGAAAACAATTTTTTTCCCAATCACACTATATGTTGAAAAAGCCATATCTTTTGTTTAAAAATGATGTTCATATCACATACAACCCTGGTATTCAGCTGTCCAATTTTGTAAAGTTGCTCATTCTACTCCACATTTAAGCATAATATAAATTAATTTTAGTTTTGCCTTCAGTTAGATTAGGTTATCAAGACATTTGGGTGTGCCCTTCAAAAATAATAAGTGTTTATTGAGATAAAACTTGTTTTATTTGTGTCCGAAAAATTATTGTCAACTAAGTTACCCACTAGAACCCCCCCCCACCCCCACCCTCAAAAACGAATGGTTTGTGCCATTCTGGCATAATTTGCACAGTATGATGATATTTCCTCTAGAAGCACATAGATGAAAAGATGAAATACTAGAAGTGATGTTCTCTCTCTTTTCCCTAATATTGGTTAAACTAACAAACCTGTGTCAAGAGTGGATTAACTGACAGTGTTACACAAGTATTATTGCTGCAGATTTTAACAAGACAATTTAACTAAAACTTATGTTTTGTTTGTGAAAATATATTTCTAAACATATCATATGATCAGTAGTTCTTGGCTTCCATGTTGAGTACAGTAAAAATGTCAACTAACTTACCTGTCAACTGTGTTACCCAGTGAAAATACATGGTATTTTATGCACATATTCCTACAGATCACCTTAATAATAACAGTATTTAATACAATATAGATTTTATCAAAGCAGCTATGTAACATCATGTTTGGGTTTTTGGGAAACAGGAACACGTTTTTCTTCACATTGTCAAATTCTAAACGTACCCCTAATTATAGAATGTCCCATTTACACTCCAGTAAAGTCCAGTTTTTCTGAACCTCACAAATCTAAAAGACTGAAAGGATGAAATTGGGAACTGAGGGATGGAATTATTTTCTCTTGTAATGGTCACAGATGCTGTCCATAAAGCTAAACTTACACTTAAGTTATCCCTGATATGAGCTCTGTGTGTTCACGTGTTTTAAGATGTGGCGTTACGTGCTCACGTACTTTACTTTGTGAGGCAGATGATGGTTTAAAGATCTCTCGAACGTCCGGTATGCTGTACGGTTTGTTGCGTTTGCGTAGCGTCTGTTTGAGCGTCTCCACGCGTCTCTCCACGGCGGCCGCTTGCGTTCGGGTCAGAGTCGACAGCAGAACGATGCTGTCCTCACCGTCTGAAGCTGATTCGTTGAACAGCGTCGCAAGTCCCGCCTCCATCAGCCACGCCTCCTCCTGCTCACCCTCTGCAGAACACAACATGAACGTGTGTAGATAAACCAGGACATTTCTGACACGGAGTGACATACAGCTCTTTCACACTGACACTCGCTATCAAACTCAACCACACTTGCTTTATTGTATTCTCCTCATAAATGATTTAAAACCTCTTATTAAACACACCAGTGGTGCAGTGACTTATGCAGTATGTGTCACAATGTATTGTTTTCATCACAGTTGTGGTGAGAAGGAATGCATTTATCCAGCTCTGACAGGAAACAGAAATATCTTCCTTTTCCTGTAACTTCACAATTTAGACACAGAGGTTAAGGAAGTCACAGTTTGTTGTTCCTTTAGGGGCAAACAATTCCCGCTGATGTCACGACTGGTCTCTGTCTGTGGTTTTTATTGTGTAGTTCTTCCTGTAGGTTGAGCCTATTCTTCTTACACATGGAGGAACATAAACATAGAGCACCATAGAGAGTGCCTTTAAGAAGTGTTCGGATTCAACATGTAAAAACGTTTGAATAAATTTAACACTGGTACCATAACACACTTATGACAAATGGAAGTCAAGAAAAAATTCAATCTTGTGGTATAAAAAGCATACCCTTCATAAGCCTACCCAGGTCAAGCAGTAAGGTTGAATTTTCCATTTACACAAAGAAGTGAGGGATATAATTTCAGTCTAATTTCGAGGTTTCAAACCACACAAGTCTGCAAACAACATTCAAGGCCTTTCTTTCTTTTCTCTTCTGTTTCCTGTCAGTTTTATGAGTTTAAACATAAAAGCGGTTTAATTCTTTGAGGTATTATGTTTAAGACTAAGAGCTTCCAGTATTCACACTGGCTGTGTCTCAGAGCGGCACTGTGTGTGCCAGCTGTGTGACAGAAATGTAAATGCTAGTCATGTTTTAATCTTGCTTCACACTGCATGCTGAACTCAGCAGAAAACACGCAGAAAATGTACAAAAAAACCCATTAGTCATCACAATAATTTTGCAATATAGCCTTTTACATGGAGAAACACAAAACAATGCTGCGAATGACTCACCACTGGATTGAAAAAAAATACATCTGTAGGGTTTAATCCACATACAGAGACACAAAAGAGGTCTACTGACTGAATCCAGATGATTTAATGCATTTAAAACAGGGTTATTATTGTTAATCAAAACTATTTAAAACTTAGGGAAAAAAACAAAACAAACAAAACACTACTTTTGCATCTAGTTGCAAAGGCGACATTTCTCATTTTTGTATAGTTTAAGCTGAAGCACTAAAATAACAATAAATAAATAAACTAAACATAAACTAAACTACACTAATTTATTCATTTTCAAATTATTTACTTCTAATTCCATGAATATTATAGTAATTATACATTTCTTATATCAGAAATTGTTATGCATTTGTTTTTACTATATATTAAAATTCAAAAAGTTAACAAAAACTGTAATATTATATCAATAACACTAAAATAACACTAGTTTATAGCTGCACTTTGGGTTGTGTGTCAGGGTTCTGTCACTTCTGTCTAGTTTATTTCGTGGGTTTTGTGACAGAGCCCTGGCACTCCCTTCTTGTCTTGTTTCCTTGTGAGCGCGCGGCTCGAGGACACCCGCTCTCTTGTCTGCGTGCATTGTTTCATGTTGGAGCGTGGTGTTCGGATCCCCGCACTTATGTCTTGTTCAAGTTTCTGTTTGGTGTCAGGGTTCGGACACTCACGCTGTTTTCTTTCGTTCTATTCTGTTGCATGCAGCTCGTTTTGCGGCTGCGTGCTTTCTTTTGTTTTATTCTTATTTGTCATGTTTAGCGTGAACACGCGGCTTGTGAGTGTTCTCGTTAGCTGCGTGTTCCTGTCCTGTTTTGCACGTGGCTTGTCATTTTTTCTTTTGCTAGCCATGTGCTTGTGTTTGTGTTCTATTTGAGCACATGGCCTTTGTTTTGTTTCAGTGTGCCATGTGCTCTCATGTCTATTGTCTAACCCCACCCACCTTGTTACCTGATTATTGGTTTATTTGCTCCACCTGTCTTCCCTCGTTACCCTCCTCATTTCCTCCCCATTTATTCTCCTTGTGTTTGGAGTCCAGTGCTCGTTCGTCAATGGAGTTACCCTGTTGCGTCTTGCCTGTCCTGCCACTTGCCAGTTGTCTGTTTCCCCTACAGGGTAGTTTTTGTTTGTTTGTTTTTTTTGTTAATAAAGAGCCCTTATCATTCCTGCATTTGAGTCCTGCTACCCACACCCTTGACATTGTGTGTATATTACTATCATTTAAATGTGACACTCCTCCTCATGTAAATTATTTTGATGAATATTTTAGCAATTCATACTGATTCACAAATTTCAAAAATCAATTGTTTAGTTAATATAATAAAAATAATAGCATGGTGTTGTGGAATAAAAAACAAAAAAACACAGCAACACCAATGGAGGAGGAAAACAAATACATTTTGCCCCATTTTCAGCAAGGGCAAGTGTTTGTAAAAATAGTATATTAATTATTGATCTTTTGTTATTATGGGAAGTAGGCCTGTGCCCAATTAGTGAATCCATATCTGGAAAGGCAAAGAAAATTACCCAATAGAGGGACACGGTTAGTAGCTCAGACAAAAATATACAGTATAACTACCCAATGATGTAATTGCAAGAGAAAGCATTGAAATATATTTTTTCCTCCAATCTCGAATTTAGGGGTTTCATAGCAACACATCCCTAATGGGAAACGTAAAATATTTTTTTATTTATTAAGAAGTTAATAGTTAATAGGAAACACTGATTTCTTGAGTCAGAACTATCTATACTATAGACTGGTGTGTTTTTGTATTAACATACTGGTGTGTTTGATGTCCAGTGTGCACAAAAAAACTGATAAAACATTTTGAATCATGATTGAAAATCGAAAAACCGTGAATCGTTTTTTACTCGAATTGGAATTGAACCGAAAGATTCCCATCCCTATTTATTAGCATGCATATTACTAGCATATTGGCTGTTTATTAGTACTTATAAAGCACAAATTAATGCCATATTCTGCTTGAACATACACTAACGTTCAAAAGTTTGGGGTCAGTACATTTTTATTGTTTCTTTTTTTTTTTAAGAAATTAATACTTTTATTAAGTTAATTAAAAGTTTATTAAAAGTTAATAATAAATAATTTACATTGTTATAAAATATTTATATTTTGAATAAACACTGTACTTTTTAAACTTGTTATTCATGAAAGAATCCTGAAAAAAAAAATCACAGGTTCCAAAAAATATTTGGCAGCACAACTGTTGATATTATCCAACATTGATCATTCTAATAATAAATCCGCATATTAGAATGATTTCTGAAGGATCATGTGACACTTAAGACTAGAGTAACAGCTGATAAAAATTCAGCTTTTCATCACAGCAATAAATTCTATTTTAAAGTATGTAAAAATAAAAAACATTATTTTATATTGTAAAAACATTTTGCAATATTACTGTTTTTTTTCTATATTTTTAATCAAATAAATGCAGCCTTGATGAGCATAAGAGACTTCTTTAAAGACTATTACAAGTCTTACTGACCCCAAACTTTTGCACGGTAGTGTATTTTAGATCTCTTAATCCACCCCATACCTAAACTATTAATAAGCAGACAATTTAGAGGTTTATTGAGGCAAAAGTCATAGTTAATAGTCAGTTAATAATGAGAATTGGTCCCTAAACTAAATTGTGACTATAGTTTCTAAGTAATGGTCATGTTTAAAAGCAGTCTTCAAACAAAAACAAAAAAAATCCAGAAATGGCTTTATTTTCTGTACAGAGCTGCATCTGTCAGGCTTAAGGGAAGATCATTATTTGTCTTGTAGTTGTTGGGGAAACGCAGTTAAAGACAGGCTGTTCTTACCATCAGCCACCTTCAGCTGCACGTCCTCTTGAGTCTCTGCGTCTCTGCTGCACTGGATGAGCTCTACCTCTTTGAAGTAGTCCGCCATGACCTGCTCGTCCAGAGAGTCCTGCGAGCTGCAGCGCTGATACGGTGCCTTACCTGAGCTCGAGCCCAGAGCCGCACCGGCCGCTTTGCACCGCTGGACATTGTACAGGCCGGTTTTGCGGCTGCGTGAACACAGAGGAGACAGAGATGTGAAATACAACAAATCATCATGTGAAATGCTTTAATGACATTGGAGCAGTCGGCATTCGTGGTCAAACCATCACTAAAACTAGTCCTGTCTGCAGCAGCTCTCATATCCCAGTGCAGCGCCTCAGACAGACACACAATCGCAGGTCATGTCACAAACACCTACTGACACAAAGGCCACGCTAACACAAGCACTTCTGGACTCAGTGAATCATCAGCATCTGATAATAGTGTGGAGGAAATGTATTTTTAATGAAACTTTGTGGTTGCAATATCACCACCTACAGCTTGGGGCCATTTTACAATCTGAACAACAAGTCTGCAAATGCATTTAAATGAAATCTTTATTATAATCTTTCCTACAAGACAAATATTACATGGCTCATCAGGCTCAATGTATTAGTTGCATATTTGTTAACTTTTTTTTTTACCTATTTCTGAATTTTTGTGAGGCAAAACTAATTATTATGTATTTATTTGTTTTAAAATCTTAAAATGATTATTTAAATAAATAAATAAAAAAAAATATTAATTTATTCCATTATTTATTAAAATCCACATCCTTCCCAATGTTGTCCTACAAACAATGGCCAGTGCAAACAAATATACTGAAATTATCTATGCTATAAAGCACCATACCACTGTTCCTACCATTTTTAAAGTAGAAGTTAAATTAAATCTACATTAAAAATGATAATACAAGGAAAACAAAAGCACAGACCTAACGTCAACTCATACAAAGCAGGAGAAACATGTATACTCCATCACAACATGATTTTCTAACGTTTACAACTACAGAATGTAAAGTTTGCACTGTGGAAAACATGCCTCAAATGCATTAAACAGCATATGAGATTAGCTGTTGCAGCCCTAGTTTGCAAAACTAAAATGATGAAAGAAAACCTGTCTATCATAGGTGGACTTGAGGTGGAAATGCTACAAAAGTGCAGAATCTGGCTCGTCAGAGTATGAGCTTTGAGTCTTGTCTTCTCAATCGATGCCTGACACAGCAGGCATGAAGAGTCCCCGCTGCTCACCCGGCCAGAGGGATCGAGTCAGGAAGTGTGAAAAATAAGCCTCTGTCCTAAAAGGACATAAAGATGCTATTGTCAGGCTGATTGTTAGGCTGTTTGTGCGGGGCAGGACACGCAGAGCGCTCCCATGCTTTAAACAGACTGCTTTATTCCCTCTCAGGATGAACGTGTGAATAAATGCTCAAAGCTCAGCACTCTTCACTGCTGCTGGACACAAGAGCTACTGGATAATATCAAGAAGGTTTTATTTGAGATTTCAGTGCAGTGAGGTTGTAATGGGGGCAGTGGCTCTCGCTTCTCTGGAAAATGGTGAGGGAGCAGAACTGTGCTGCCAGTAGCTCTCCAGTTTCTAGGTCATGGCCGCTTTAGGACCGAACCTGTAACTATGCATTAGTGACCAGTGGTAGACGAAGCACACAAATGGAGTGCTTGAGTTAAAATACAGATACCCTAATAAAATATTACTCCAGTAAAAGTACGGAGTACTCTTTTTCAAATTTACTTGAGTAAAGTACAAAAGTATTTGGTTTTTTAACGTATTGTCATCTGAATCAGAGAGTTGTTTGGAGACTCACTCTGACCGGGTCGTTTGAATCAGTGACTTATTTACTGGAGATTCGCTCTGAGTGGATCGTTTCTATCAGTGAGTTATTAACTGGAGACTCGCTGTGAATGGATCATTTGAATCTGAGTTGTTGACAGGAGACTCACTAAGACAGAATAATTTGAATCTGCGAGTTGTTGACTGGAGACTCACTCTAAACGGATCATTTGAATCAGTAGGTTGTTAACTGAAGATTCCCTCTGACAGGATCATCTGAATCAGTGAGCTGTTAACTGGACACTTGCTCTGAATGGATCATTTGAATCAGTAAGTTGTTAACTGAAGTTACACTCTGACAGGATGATTTGAATCAGTGAGTTGTTAACGGGTGACTCACTCTGACCAGATCATGTGAATCAGTAGGCTGTTAACTGGAGACTCCCTCTGGGGTGTTTTTCCAGAAACCAACTGTGGTCACAAGTTCCATTGTTACAAATAGAGTTCAATGAAATTATTACAAATAGAGTTAAGTAAAACTTACAAACACAAACTTACATAAACACAACCCTGGCCGGATCATGTGAAACAGTGTGTTGTTTACTGGAGACTCGCTCTGACCGGATCATTTGAATCAGTGAGTTATTACTTGGATGTATGGACTTGGACTTGATCTGAGTAGATCATTTGAGTCAGTGAGTTGTTGACTGGAGACTCGCTATGACAGAATCATTTGAATCAGTGAGTTGTTGACTGGAGACTCGCTATGACAGAATCATTTGAATCAGTGATCTGTTGATGGGAGACTCACTGTGACAGAATCATCTGAATCAGTGATCTGTTGATGGGAGACTCACTATGACAGAATCATCTGAATCAGTGAGTTGTTGACAGGAGACTCACTATGACAGAATCATCTGAATCAGTGATCTGTTGGGACTCACTATGACAGAATCATCTGAATCAGTGATCTGTTGATGGGAGACTCAGAATCATCTGAATCAGTGAGTTGTTGGGAGACTCACTGTGACAGAATCATCTGAATCATCTGTTGATGGGGACTGTTGAATCAGTGAACTCACTGTGACAGAATCATCTGAATCAGTGAGTTGATCTCACACAGAATCATCTGAATCAGTGAGTTGTTGACAGGAGACTCACTATGACAGAATCATCTGAATCAGTGATCTGTTGACGGAGACTCACTGTGACAGAATCATCTGAATCAGTGATCTGTTGATGGGAGACTCCACTATGACAGAATCATCTGAATCAGTGAGTTGTTGACAGGAGACTCACTGTGACAGAATCATCTGAATCAGTGATCTGTTGACGGGAGACTCACTGTGACAGAATCATCTGAATCAGTGAGTTGTTGACAGGAGACTCACTATGACAGAATCATCTGAATCAGTGATCTGTTGACGGGAGACTCACTATGACAGAATCATCTGAATCAGTGATCTGTTGACGGGAGACTCACTGTGACAGAATCATCTGAATCAGTGAGTTGTTGACGGGAGACTTGCTCTGAGCTCTGAGTTGTTGACTTGAGAACAGCTGAAATTCACTCAGTCCAACACACCAATGAATTGTTCAGTGCAATTTGTGAACCAAAAATTAACTCGTTCACGAATCGGACACCACTATTGCATCTCGGAGCAGGTGATTTTTCCAGTTCAAAATAACAAGTAACGAAAGAAACATACTCAGTTCATTGATTAAGTCAATGTTGCTGTGTGAGGCTGGTTATGATGTTGCAAATTGCTCATTTTGAATGTGTAACAGTCATAGTGTTATATTTTCAGGAGAAATTAACTTGAATGATGTCAAACCAATGGATGTATTAAAAAATTATTTTAACATTAAAACAAAACAAAAAAAAAAAAACATTTAAACATTCAGGTCAGTTTAATGAGTACTTGAGCATTAAGTGGATTTCATTAAAATATACTTTGATTAGTGGAATAAAAATTAAAAAATAAATGTCTGAAGTAAACAGATTTTGTAGATGTAATTGTATATGATAATATATAAAACTGTGCTGTTCAGAAAGTATGCACTCCTCCCATTATAACACACTAAAACACAGGCAATTAAAAACAAAGAATTATATACATGACAGACTGCGAGCACACGTCTTTCATTATCATAGTGATTCACTGTGCATCTCACTTTCATATTAGCTCTCCAATCTGGATGGCATGCTGTCCTAATGCTTATCAATCACACCTCAAGATACTGCTCACAAATGCTTAACCAGTAACCAAAAATGAGAAAAACCACAAACAATCAGAAAAATCAGGAAAAATATTTTAAAAGTCACACAATGGTCAATCATCATTGTCACTTTGGAGCACTCATGCCCGTTGAGGTCTAAGCACAAAAGTACACTTGATTCACTGGCCTGAGCTCAGAACAGAAATGTTTTTAAATCGCATGCATGAAGCATTACTTTCTGGTCAGTTTTAGAAAAAAAAAAAAAAACATGTTTTGATGGGGAATAAAAGTGTTTAATTGAGATATTGATTGGACAAAAATGTGTGCACAGTCATTATTTTGCTCTGTACTCCCAGACTGTACATCTCCAATGAGAATATCTATTTAAAGTTGCTTTGTCAACATTTAAGAGCACACTAGCATATAGCAACTACCAAATTTAACCTAATGGAGTCTTTAATATATGAGACGCCATCCAGCCAGAGCAAATCAAACATTTACTCTTTAACAAATCACACTTCTTCACATTGGCTGGGGTAAATTTGCATTTGCAGCCAGTCAAATAAAAGTAGCTAATATTAACATAGAAAACAGTCAACCATAAATACATGGATCTCAAATGAAAGAGAGGAATTTCCTCCCCCCCCTCGTGTTTCTTCAACAACCTTTCCTCTGTCATAAATGCTGACGACGCTCGTTGATGGTTTAGCTATTAACCGTGGGGATCAGAGCGCTTCTCTCAGTGGACTCCACTGAGAGAAGGTCAGACAGCACACACCGCATTACGGCCCTCGGCCGCAGAGAAAGAAAGAGAAAGAGGACAAAAGGGTCAAGCGCCACCGTATTTCTCGTTTTACATACACAAACAAAAGAGGCAGAGCAGCAGACGCAACACTAGCACAGTGTGTGTCCCTACAGCAGCTCACAGTCTAATGCAGGACAGACTGATGCAGGCGTCAGGCTGAAGTTCTGCAGTTTGACTCAAGTCAAGGGGGCAAAAGCAACGCGGGAGTGTGGGCTGTTGCTATGACGACCAAAAGTATACCTGTGGAATGTGGCTGCTTGGAGACGGTGAGAGGCCATGTTGTGTTTCAGACAGAGAGGACATGTGCATTCATGTTCAACTGATGAAATCAGCCTAAAAAGCGAGATTTTGAATCACATTTCAAATACAGGATGGCACTTACATTTATTTATTTGGGTTATAAATGAGCTGTGCTCACACTTTTGGGGTGTTTTTGCTCCTCCATGTTCTTTATATTCGACACTGCAAGAATTCCTCCAGTTAAGGGATTTTATTTTCTCATTTACTTTGGGACTTTTATATTTTCAAAATAAAGGGAATTTGTAACACTGAATGCATATGTGGGTCAAAAATCACTACTACTGTTCACCACGGTATTCCAGACTAACAAAACTCATACCACATTCATGATACATTTTTAATTTCCCATCTGTTAGGTCATTTTGTGTTCATATTCATATTTCATGTAGTATGTAACCTATAACTCCTATTTTTGTTATACTCTCATTTCAAACTACAAATATACAGTAGCTATTAGCTGTTTCACATTTGAATAGAGCTGAAACAATAGTGTGTCACAATATACTGCAACACAAAAATGCGATAATATGTATTGTGGATAATTCACCCAAAACAAAATTAAAGAAATGAATTTAGCATGAAATATAGTAAAACCAGGTCACACTTTTCAGCTTTCATGTTTATTCATTACAAATAAATGAAAAATAAAATGCATGAATAAATACAGTTGAGGTCAGAAGTTTACATACACCTTGCAGAATCAGCAAAGTGTTAATTAATGCCAAAATAAAAGGGATCAAACAAAATTATTTTTTTATTTAGTACTGACCTGAATAAGATATTTCACGTAAAAGACATTTACATATAGTCCACAATAGAAAATAGCAGTTGAATTTATAAAAATGACCCTGTTCAAAAGTTTACATATGCTTAATTCTTAATACTGTGTTGTTCCTGAATGATTCACAGCTGTGTTTTTTGTTTAGTGATAGTTGTTCACGAGTCTCTTGTTTGTCCTGAACAGTTAAACTGAGCACTGTTCTTCAGAAAAATGCTTCAGGTCCCACAAATTCTCTGGTTTTCCAGCATTTTTGTGTATCTGAACCCTTTTCAACAGTGACTGTATGGTTTTGAGATTCATCTTTTCACACTGAGGACAACTGAGGGACTCATATACAACTATTACAGAAGGTTCAAACACTCACTGATGATCCAAAAGAAAAAAACATGCATAGAAGCTGGGGGTAAAAACTGTTTGAATGTGAAGATCAGGGTGAATTTAACTTATTTAGATTTCTGGGAAACATGTAAGTATCTTCGGTAGCTTCTGAAGGGCAGTACTAAATGAAAAAAACTGATATTTAGGCAAAAGAAGAAACAAAGAATCAAGCATATACCAACTTTTGAACAAATTCATTTTTTGAACAATTTCAACTATTATTTTCTCTTGTGGACTATATTTAAACATCTTCTATGTGAAATATCTTATTCAGGTCAGTATTAAATAAAAAATATCATGCATTTTGTATAATCCCTCTTATTTTGGTAAAATAATTAACATTTTGCAGATTCTGCAAGGTGTATGTTCATTTCTGACCTCAACTAAATGTAGCAGAATTGGGATTACTTCTATTCTGGTGTCACCATTGGCCAAGTGCAAACATATTTTAATAAACAGTATTTTTGTTAACTGTTTACTTTTATGTTAAAAGTAATAATTAAAAAAAAAAAAACATACCAATTTAACTCTATTTGTCATTGTTCAAAGTAGAAGTCGGTGCATTTGTACTGCGGTCTGCATAAAGAAATCCACTTTCTATATATGTGAAACTCCTCAGAATGTAGAACATTAAATGAAAACTCATCCTTACGATTAATTTTCCTTGTGTTTTAGATTAAATAAGATTCTAATTTTCACCAGACATTCGCATTCAATAAATAATCGACACAGCTGCGCATGATAGTAGTTGGGTTTAGCACTGGTTGACTCAGCAGCCGGTCTCTTGGGGACACAGATGATTTTAGCATCCAAATCTGGCTGTTTATACTCTTCTACGGAAAGTAAGTCAGTTTTTGGCTACGGAATATGAGTTGGGCTTCCCAATCCCGTGGGACACACTCTGAATCCTGCTGCTGTCTCCATAGGAACGGCTCAAAATCTGAGTTTGGCCAGACTTGAGTCAGAGCGTGATCTGAGCTGATACACCGAGTGTGACCTCTATACTTTTCAAGAGCTGTGGAAAACAGAAGTGTGTGTATCTGATGCTCAGGTTAGTTTATCACATCTTCACATCAAATGCCTAAACATGGTTCATCTGATCAGCTCATAGCCGTCTAAGAGCTTACAGGTCTCAGCGTGCTGAGTACAGCGAGTGGAAACTATTTCCTGCCTACTTTTGTTTCTGTGCTTCCTCTCGGAATAATTTAAAGCTCAGTGACAGAATTGATATGCACATGCAACATTTTGATGATATATACTAATTTACAGACTGCTTCATAGGAGTGTCCACATGTCACACATAATCTCAGCTTTTATTACATTCAGGTGAACTTTCCAAAACAGACAAGGAGGTGCATAAGATCTGTGTGCTGTGTCAATGGAAAAGAGATAAAGGCCAGGCTACGATAACGCTTGTTGATTCTGTACAGTTAGTCTTGGTGTGTACACTGCTGTATGCATTGCTAGCTAATAGAGATGTCTTCATAGTCATGCTGTTGATATGGGTCTGACCCTGCTGAATGTCCAGCACTCATCAGAGACATCATCATCACTTACAATGACCACAAAGCATGCAGCGCACGCTGAATGAAATATTCATTATGCAATGGTACAGCCACACAGGATGGAAAGTCAAGCGATGTTTTCCAGGTCAGTACAGGTTAAACCATGCAACACAAACCAACACACACCCTCCCAATCGGAGACTCTAATCATCTGCATGATGCACACAATGTCATGGGATAGTTCACCTGTACAAAATGACACCACAATAACCTGACGATACTTAACATTCATTACAGTGCTGCCTAAAGGAGGGCGCACACTGGATCACACAGAGTGTCCTAAAATCCAAACACACTGTTTTCTATGAGTGTACTTTTGCTATGAAAATCCACACCACAAAGCTCCACTCATTTTCCATTAAAGGTGCTGTATTGTTTGTACTAAAGCATAAAAACACTATAATATGTTAACATGCCAAGTTTCCTAACACTCCTGCAGTTATTCTATTTTAAAATGTGTGTTTTGTGTCAGAATGTCTGTTTATGTTTTGGTATGTGTAGAGCCCTATGATTTCCGCAATGCGGAAAACGTGGACGGAGTCACGGAATCCAGTCATAAAAAACGGAATTCACTGAATAACACGGAATGTCACAGAATTTGTCAAAGTTTGAATTAATTCATCAAAAGTAGGTCATTACACTTAAATCAAACCACAATATGGACTAGTATCTGTAAATATTATGCTACAAACATACCATTTAAATGTGAATCCTGCATGTTCTGTGTGTCTCTGTTTTATTGGATCGAGCAGACGAGTGGTTTTGTTTACTACACACACTGAAGCGCGTGTGACGCTCGCGGTGATTTCAGCGTCTGTCGTCTTACTAAATGAGGACATAAATACACAAACAATATCTGCTGAGAGTCACTTCATGAGCATTTGACCGTTCCGTTTTAATAAAACTAGCGTCATATCATATACACACAGAAATGTAAAGGTAGACACGGCAACCCGTCAAAATAAAAGTCTGGTTTAACTTGAAGACATTGTGCCAGATATATATTACTACTATTACTACTATTACTACTACTACTGAAATGAAACAAACATTATTTTTTAGGGTATAATCACACAACATTTCTTCCATGTTTTATTTTTAATAGTAAATTCCCCTTTGTTTGCCAAAAAAAAAAGGTTTCTTAATTTTCAATAATTAAAAGATAAATGTAATGAATGTTTTATGCCTTCATTTGATAACCAGAACATTTTAAATGCACAACACAGAATTTCTGAGGGTAAAAAAACCCTTTCATGAGGCTATTTTAAGAATAAATTTAAATAAATTAAGTATGCATTCAAATGATTAGACATGATAAAACACAGAATTTGATAACAATAAAACATATGGTGAGAAAGAATAAAACATTTCATAGGGCCCTAAACATGTCATTTTCGTTAAACCTTTATTAAATTGATGTGAAACTGTATATGTTACATGATTTTAATTAATTAGAACTGCTCTTTGATTAATAAAATGTAATTTAACCATTAAAAAGGAGTTGAGAAAAATTAAAACGTGATAAAACTGAATCCAGAAAATTTAAATGGAAAAAACAAATTTAAAAAAAAAATTAAATGACCCTAATCCAAATTTTCTTATGACAGACAGAAGCTTCAGAGGCAATATGTAAAAGTGACACAACGCATGGTCATATTTATTTTTTAACGTGCAAAGACTTTTGGACTCAGTGTGCAAGGACCTGAACCACTGTCAGCCACACTCATTCCTGTTGTGTGTCCTCAATCTGGCAACCCGCACATGGAACTACACTCCCTAATATTGTGAATTTAGACTGCAGTACCCATTTCAACCAGTAGCTGTCAATAACATTATCTTTGTCCCGAGTCATGGTTAATGAACTCACTGACATCACAATGGGCTGCACATTGTGTATTTTGACATTTTTTTGCAATAATTGTCTTTTTTCTTTTTTGGTTTGACAGTCTACATGAAGTCTAAGCTACATACATGGAGATATTATAATACACATTCCCCTTTCTAATCTTTCTGTTTGCACTGTTAGGCTGTTGCTCTGTGTTTCTTCATACACTGAACTGAAACTCATCTACACACTTTGTTCATTCTTAAAGAGAATTTTGTTCTAAGGCCCTATGAAATCACCTATTATTTCCTTACTAAATTCTGTTTTCCATTTTAATTGTACTGGGTTTGGTTTAGTGATTTAATTAAATGTTTAATTAATTAAATTAATACATCTTGGAACATATAATATGTTTTATTTTACTTATGTATTTTTATTTATTAATAGAAATTCTGTTATTTGTTTTAATTTTTCTTAGTGTATAATTTAATTAAAATTTATTACCAGTGGCAATCAAAACATGGGAAAAAAGTGTGATATTTTTATAGTACTATTGTCCTGCAAGTTGAACACAGAAGTGGCAAATGATGTGCGATACCTGTGAGTTTCAGCCGCAATGTGGTGTGGCAGTTCTCGTCCAGTGGCCTTAATTTTTTTTTTTAGTTCACCATGTAGGAGTGAATCTCACAAAAAACACTCATGTTCACAGCTGTTCACAGCTGAGTTATATATCTCTCCAAAACCAAATATCATATCTGTCACCACATTTCGCATAAAGACACAGGCTGCACAAGACTGTTACGTACACTCCCTCCAATTCTCATTTCCATAATGCAAAAACTTCATATTAGTGTCGTGTGCCATGGCAAGCATCATTATTAGGGCCTGTTTGACAGGTATCTGTGTCTGAGAGAGCACTGCAGCTGCGTGACATTATCAACAGGCATGCGTGTAACCCACAGACACGCACTGGGAGACGACGGGGGGCTTTTCTGAAAACTATCCAGAACTGCCCAGCAGTGTGCTAAATATCACAGAGGCTGCGTTACAGCAGTGAACGTCTGGCAGGGAAACTGGCATAAAAGCAATAACGTATGTCACCACACAAAAAAATGATAAACATGTAGGCAAAACATCAGTTTTCCTTTGATTTTGAGCTGAACTATGCAATAGACAAATATTTGTGGGATTCACCCAAAAAGTCCAGCGTTAGATCCAAATATAGAAAAGTCTTGTTTAAACGTGCTGGTATGTAGTTCTTTCATGCTGAATCTAAATGAGCGCTCTGTCTGCAAACAACCAGCAAAACGCAGATGCTAGAGCAAGCAGCCGAAGGCCAGTTGGCAGAACAGACCCACAAACACTCAAACAAAGACATACACACACACACACACTCAGAAATCTTGTCCTCTAACAGTATGAGCCGCTGTGCTCCGGACGACAGAATCCACGAGGGACTTCTGCTCGCAGCTGCTGAACGAGGAAGACACCTGCGCTCCATCTGAGAACACAAATAACAGCCAGCATCCCGTTTCACGACCTGACACGCTGCTGTCTGCATCCGCTAGGACTGACTAACCAACACCAGCAGCACAGACACTGATATGGGCTTGTCAGTGGCCGATGAACATCATTTGTCATCAAAGCTGTTCAGATATGGTGCAAATAGCTAAACCAGTAACACCCCATACTAGATTAAGAACTTCATGCTGCCTTTGAGTCAATAAACAATGTAAACCCTAATAAATTGCAGAACTCAAAACATTTGAGATAATGTATAATGTAGAATTTAAATTCATAAATTCCAGAATTAAGTTTACAGAACTTCAGATTTTGTTTTGTTGCTACTTAACAGGCATTTTAATAATACTAAAGATGTAATACTGAGTAAGCAAACTCAATTGTTATAATTGCAAAATGTAATATGTACATTCTTTTAATTGTCACATCTGTTTATAATAGGTTATCTACTGACATCCTTGTCAACTGAAAATTCATTTTAATTGGAACATTTTGGAGCCTTTCATTTACATTTGTGACCCTGGACCACAAAGCCAGTCATAAGGGTCCATTTTTTTTTTTACATTGAGATTTATACATCGTCTGAATAAATAAGCTTTTCATTGATGTGTGGTTTAGAATAGGAAAATATTTGACCGAGATACAACTATTTGACAATCTGGAATCTGAGGGTGCAAAAAAAAAAAAAAATCAATATATTGTGAAAATCTCCTTTAAAGTTGTCGAAATTAAGTTTTGACATATTCACGATAGGAAATTTACAAAATATTTTTATGGAACATAATCTTTACCTAATATCCTAATGATATTTGGCATAAAAGAACAATCTATAATTTTGACCCCCCACAATGTATTGTTGGCTATTGCTGTGAATATACCTGCGCTACTTATGACTGGTTTTGTGGTCCAGGGTCACATTTATGCATTAGGGCAGACTCTTTTATCCAAAGTGACTTACAAATGAGGAATACAGAATGTGATTCATCATAAGGAAGCATTAAACTCAAAAAAGTGCTTTTAATATAAACTTTCAGATTTGGTTTAGAATAGTACAATCTAGAACAGAGATTAGAGAAATCTGAAAGCAGAAACTTTCAACTTAATTTCAGGAATATAACATACATCTTATTACTGTAATTCAGTTGTACTGTATCATATTGGCATGATCAGTCGCTGACAAAACCATATTATGTAGTACACAAATCTAATGGTTTAGTCTGTTGGTTAAGGATCTGCTGGACTGATAACTGAAGGGTTGTAGGTTTAAATGCAGAAAAGAATAGTCTCAGTAAAGCCAGATATTGACCAATATATCAGTCTGTTGCTACTTAAAACACAAAACAGCACATAGTTGTACATTGTAAACACAATGTACAAGCCCTCTAATACTACAAGACCCCTTTAAAGACAAACTAGTAACTAACTACATCTGATCAACCCACATTTTAAACACAATTCAACCATCACTACATTTAAAACAGCCTGAAGACAGCATTATTATGCTAAGTTATCATCTTAACAAACTGATCAACAGCATTTCCAGAATGAAGATCTGTCCGTCTCATGAAACCCGTTCAGAGTAAACACAGACCTCTAGGATTGGGACTCAAACCCCGCGAGCTGCCTACCTAGGCGCGCACCTATATGACGCCCGTGGTAGCGGTCTAGGTAGGCAACTCACTAGGTTTCGAGACACAGCCCTAGGATACGGTTGCCATAAATAGTGCACACTGCCCTTAGTAATAAATAAATGCGTTCATGCGATCCCTCACCTTAGTCCTAGAAACTCCGTTTGCTCTTTAGAGCTGATAGTTGGTAACACTTCGCTGTTGCTGGTGTAAGCGGTTAACACAACGCCCTGCTCGTCCTGCTGTCGACTCATCTTCACCGCCACATTATTATGGAAGTTTCGGTGTAACTTCGGACGAACTGCCGCTCGACTCTCCCCTAACAACATGAATAATCAGAATCCCAGAGCTCCGCCTCCGGGCGGCGACATGACGACCAATCCTAGTACGTGAAGGGTCGGCTAATGAATATTAGTTACGTTATGGTCACGCTTACCCACCAAGCCTTTGCTGATTGGCTGAAATGCAGACGATTTTAAATGAGCAGCACCGTGTAATTGTGGTGAATGCTTGATTCGTGAATATTAATAACGTTACGTAACCCGACGCTCCAGGAAGGTTACTAGACAACCTACGTAACGTAATTAATATACATAAGATAGGCCTTCGACGGGAAAAAAAATCAATTTAGAGAATGCAGCTGGGCGGAGACTTATGTTGTTCAAGTAAAATTTAACCAGTTGTGCTGCTCTTAAAAAAAAAAAAAGAACCAAATCTATAACGTTTTAGACTTAAGTAAACTTAAATCAGACCCTCAGAGAGTACATCATATTTTGATACTGTTGCAGAGAGCATCTACTGTATTAATCCCCAGTGGTTTACCTCAGCTTGTGTTTCAGATACTTATTGATGCGTATTAATTTAATGACCTTGGCTCCATTAATGGAAATGGTAAATGGATCTCAGACACACCTGTTAAGAGATTTTCCAGTCAAAAATATTCTTCTGCTGATGTCATTGTTGTACAAAAGTAGATAATAAAGTCATTCAACAGAAGCACTGATACAAGCTGTCTGTCAGATAACTCAGGTTAATACTGACCCAATACTGAAAACCTAATGCTGAAAGTTTAAAGTGTCAGCATTTTGTGGCATGTATGAAGTTTGTTCCATTTGCCTGTAATTTGCCTTTTGTGTGTCAACAGTGTGTCCCATGGTCAAGATTAAATTACATCCTCTCTAAAGAAAATGGAAACAGTGGAGTTGGCGGCTGTTTTTAGGCCGAGCTGAGAGTGAAGGGAAGGAAATATGATTTTCAGTGAAACGCTGAGCACGCAGGTACACTGGAAACCATTATTTATTTACTTTAGTTCCTCAACACTCTTCAGAACAATCGAACACACCTACACGTTTCCATTACCATCACAGCTATTTGTTCGGCACGACCGTCTCTATATGAGCGTCTGCAAGCTGTTTTATGTGTGAGGATATGGTCCAGTGAAACAGACATTGAATAAAAAGCGCGTGTTTGTTTTGATAGTTGTATGTTGTTGGGTCTGTTATCAGACACAAACATGCACATGGGTTTCATTATGTTGTATGTTTCAAAGTAAATAACTGTTTTTGCAACATAAGGGCCATTAAAATTAAAATATAAATATAAATATAAAATTAAAATATATCATTTAAAAAACAAATAAAAGCTACCTAACACTGAAAATATAGCATATGTACATGTACCCAGTGTCTAACGCTACATTTTAACATGAAATATAATGTTTAAAATCCTTCAGAAATCAGTTTTATTTTGCATTTTTGTGTGCCTCCATATCCCATCTGTGCTTTAAATACATTTATTTAAAAATACATTTATAATATTTTGGATAAAATACACATTTTAGTGGTGTCCCCAGGTTTTCACTCAGCCCTGTTACCCTAACACATCCCCCTCTAAAAACTGGTAAAATTCCACAAGACACATTTTCAACATAATATTACAACATCTGGATCTTCTGAGGGCAATGAAGTGACCGAAAGCATGTGGTCTTATTTTCTTTTCTGTATATTTGATGATATTGTAATGGTGGCTGGGAGTGTCATTATAAATATATTATCCTGTTGCCTCAATTATTTCTTAGATGTTACTTGTTTATTTTAAAAATGCAAATCTTTGGTGAATCACTATAATTTGCTGAGTATCCTCATAATATTAGTATTTAGTCCATGTGGCTAAATTTTATGTATTTGCTAATTTTTCCTAAAATATCAGTCCTGTTACTTTCAGTCCTGTTACTCATATACTCTTATATCCCATACTCATCTATAGTAACTGAGTAATAGTAACAGGAATGAGTGATTTATTAATGTAAATATTAGGCTACATCCATATTAATCTAGATAAATTTGATAAAGCATCCTTTTCTCAACGTTTTGGTCTTTTATCCACACTGAGACAATGTTTTTGCCGAGAGAAACTGCATTGTTATGACAGGAAATGTACTTGCAAATTCTGTTCTGCGGCAATTATGTAAACATGGAATGGGGTTTGAGTGTGACTTGTGCTGTAAGAAAACAATATCCACAGAAAAATGTTTATGCTTAAGTTTTTGTTGTTTTTATCTTATTTCATAACCCGCCCTACACCTAAACATAACCCTAACAAAAACCTCTGCAGACCACTAGATTTAAATAGAAACATGATTTGGCCTTTTTTTTTCAGCAGTGAGGTCAGCTCACTAGTCAGTGTTTAACACTCTTCACTATATAAGTGCGAGCAGTAATACCTCACATGTGCAGTCAAACCTATATACTAATATAATGGATACTCATTCCTGGGGGGTCATACAAGGTGTGTTACTGATGCAAATAAAATATTTACTAATTAATAGTTAAGCATCAGTTGTGCAATTTTTGCAGCAACGGAAAGACCAGTTAAAGAGTGTTGCTGCTATGATGTGAGGGTGTTATGTGGGGTTTTCAGAGTGTTGCAATGTGATTCCTGAGTGTTTTTCACTGTTGATGGTTACTAGGGTTATGTGTTATTACTGGTTCAAGTCAAAAGAGTTGCTTTGTCTAAAATCACATACAGTCAGATTAGGTGCTGCATTTAATGAAGAGCTTTAATGAAGAGCAGTACAGAGTATGAAAAGACAATGCAGAAAAGCTGAGCGGATGTGGCGGAAGACAAAACTTGAAATTCACTATAGCATCTATAAAGAGCATCTATAATTGAGAGCAAAACTTTGGAAGAAATAGTACAGCACCTTAAATCCTCGACCTTGACACACTTCCCACATCTTTTTTCAAAAGTGTGTTTAACTGTTTAGAAGCAGATCTCTTAGAAGTGGTGAACACCTCACTTCTTTCTGGGACTTTTCCAAACTCCCTGAAAACTGCAGTTGTTAAGCCCCTTCTGAAAAAGAGCAAACTTGATAACACCATATTGAGCAACTATAGACCAATATCTAATCTTCCTTTTATAGGCAAGATTATTGAAAAGGTAGTTTTCAATCAGTTGAACAACTACTTAAACTCAAATGGATACCTGGACAATTTTCAATCTGGTTTCCGACCGCATCACAGCACAGAGACAGCGCTCGTTAAGATAATAAATGATATTCGCCTAAATTATGATTCTGGCAAAATATCGGTGCTGGTACTACTAGATCTTAGTGCTGCGTTTGACACTGTCGATCATAACATTCTTCTAGAGAGACTAGAAAACTGGGTCGGGCTTTCTGGGATGGCTCTCAGTTGGTTCAGGTCATACTTAGAAGGGAAAGGTTATTATGTGAGTATAGGAGAGCATCAGTCTAAGTGGACGTCCATGACATGCGGAGTCCCTCAAGGCTCAATTCTTGCGCCGCTCTTGTTTAGCCTGTATATGCTCCCACTAAGTCAAATAATGAGAAAGAACCAAATTGCCTATCACAGCTATGCTGACGATACCCAGATTTAACTAGCCTTATCGCCAAATGACTACAGCCCCATTGATTCCCTCTGCCAATGCATTGATGAAATTAACAGTTGGATGTGCCAGAACTTCCTTCAGTTAAACAAGGAGAAAGCCATTGCATTTGGAAGCAAAGAGGAAGTTCTTAAGGTGAATGCATACCTTGACTCTAGGGGTCAAACAACTAAAAACCAAGTCAAGAATCTTGGTGTGATTCTGGAGTCAGACCTTAGTTTCAGTAGTCATGTCAAAGCAGTAACTAAATCAGCATACTATCATCTCAAAAACATTGCAAGACTCAGATGTTTAGTTTCCAGTCAAGACTTGGAGAAACTTGTTCATGCCTTTATCACAAGCAGGGTAGATTATTGTAATGGTCTCCTCACTGGCCTTCCCAAGAAGACCATCAGACAGCTGCAGCTCGTCCAGAACACTGCTGCCAGGATTCTGACTAGAACCAGAAAATCTGAGCATATCACACCAGTCCTCGGGTCCCTACACTGGCTTCCACCCAGCCAACATGTATATGTGGGGCCCACATGGTTTCTGCTGGGTCTACATGGGTACCAAGTGGGCATGGTCCCAAAATAGGCATCTTATCTGGGGCCCACTTGGGTCAGCTAAGTAGGTCCCACACGGTCAAAAACAGATGGGCTCCCTATGTGGGACCTAGTTGGGTCACAAATGGGAAATGAGTGCTTGGGCTCGAAATGGGCAACACAAATGGGGCCCATATGAGTTTAACAAATGGGTTAGACATGGGAAAACACAATTAATCCCATATAGGCTATCTACACTGGCCCAAGGTAGTACCCACATAGGCCACCTCTATATGGGCTCAGAATGGGGAAACACATATGGGGCCCTCTTGGTCAAACCATATGGGTAAAACATGGGCAAACACAATTAGTCTCATATAGGCTGCCTACATGGGCCCAAGGTAGTACCCACAAAGGCTACCTCTATATGGGCTCTGAACGGGGAAACACATATGGGGCCCTCTTGGTCAAACCATATGGGTCAAATATGGGCAGACACAATCAGTCCCAATAAGCTACCTACACTGGCCCAAGGCGGGACCCACAAAGGCTACCTCTATATGGGTTCTGATTGGGGAAACCCATATGGGGCCCTCTTGGTCAAACCATATGGGTAAAACATGGGCAAACACAATTAGTCTCATATAGGCTGCCTGCATGGGCCCAAGGTAGTACCCACAAAGGCTACCTCTATATGGGTTCTGAATGGGGAAACACATATGGGGCCCTCTTGGTCAAACCATATGGGTAAAAAATGGGCAGACACAATCAGTCCCATATAGGCTGCCTGCATGGGCCCAAGGTAGTACCCACAAAGGCTACCTCTATATGGGTTCTGAATGGGGAAACACATATGGGGCCCTCTTGGTCAAACCATATGGGTAAAACATGGGCAGACACAATCAGTCCCATATAGGCTTCCTACATGGGCCCAAGGTAGTACCCACAAAGGCTACCTCTATATGGGTTCTGAACGGGGAAACACATATGGGGCCCTCTTGCTCAAACCATATGGGTAAAAAATGGGCAGACACAATCAGTCCCATATAGGCTGCCTGCATGGGCCCAAGGTAGTACCCACAAAGGCTACCTCTATATGGGTTCTGAATGGGGAAACACATATAGGGCCCTCTTGGTCAAACCATATGGGTAAAAAATGGGCAGACACAATCAGTCCCATATAGGCTGCCTGCATGGGCCCAAGGTAGTACCCACAAAGGCTACCTCTATATGTGTTCTGAATGGGGAAACCCATATGGGGCCCTCTTGGTCAAACCATATGGGTAAAAAATGGGCAGACACAATCAGTCCCATATAGGCTGCCTGCATGGGCCCAGGGTAGTACCCACAAAGGCTACCTCTATATGGGTTCTGAATGGGGAAACACATATGGGGCCCTCTTGGTCAAACCATATAGGTAGAACATGGGTAAACACAATCAATCCCATATGGGCTACCTACATGGGCCCAAGGTAGTACCCACATAAGTAATCTTTGTATGGGTTCTGAACAGTGAAAGACGTGTAGGGCCCTCTTGCCAAACTATATGGGTCAGACATGGGCATACACAGTCAGTCCTTTATAGGTTGGCTACATGGGCTCAAGGTAGTACCCACATGGGTAAGCACTGTATGGGTTGTGAATGGGGAAATACATATGGGGTAGTGATCTTCCCATCATGTGGTAGGGTGACCAAACGTGCCGCTTTCTGGGGACATATTCTGCACAGGATTTCTATATTGCTTAAATTAACCAGGTTGGTTGCTTGTGCTGCGGCAATGGATCATTGCATGACAACAAAGTACCGCGAGAATGATTCGAAAGGATGGAGCATCTGCTCTGCTCTGCATAGCTCTTGCGGTACTTTGATGTTGTACAATAATCAATCAGCACAGTGAAAACAACCACCACCTGGTTATTTTAGGCAATTTAGAAATCATGTGCTGAATGTGTCCCCAGGTAGTGCCATGTCTGGTTATCCAATAGGGGACATGAGCAAACATAATCAGCCCAATATAGGCTGACTGCATGGGCCCTAGGTAGTACACATATAGGTACTAGGTGGAGTTTGGGATCTATGTGTGTACAGTATTGACCTTATTCACCATTTTTAAAATATTGTCTTTGAACTTCCATTTGTGTGGTAGCATGGCATTTCTATTAATAGTAATTTAGCTGGTAAAGTGGATTTATGTATTTTAGAGTTAACAAAAGTTATTGTAAACACTGTAATGTTTAAAGCAAATGTCTTAACAAATGTCAGTGGACAGACAGAAGAAAGACAGAATGGACATTTATGTTTCTGATGGGAAAAATCCAATGTATATCCAGAAATCGTATTTGCAGCATATGATACAGGGGTTCAGAATAAAGTGCTGTTTCATTCAGTTAGCATATTGTGTTTTGTGTTCAGTTTTCTTTTTGAACCAGCAGTACAGACTTTTCTTTTCAGTCTAGTTGGCACATGACCGACCTTCAAAGATGAAATATGATTGAAATAATGTCAGCTGCTGTTTTAACATTGACACAAATCGATAATGTATAATGCTAAATCATTCAAATTTGTTTTTAACAAAAAAAATCTTTAAAAAAAAATAAATAAATAAAAATAATAATAATAAAAATAATGTTGAATAAATGTCATGTCTGTAACAAGAAATATCTGGCTTTTGAATAATTATGATTATTAACATTTTATTTATTAGCATTTTACGATATTTTGATCAAAACACCTCTTCAAAATCCAAATGTATATGTATAATTTTAATTATTAGCCTTAGTAACAATAATTATAATAGATACAGTTTTAATCTCAAAAGAGCAGTGAGCTTCTGTGTGGACTTTTACATATCACTATTACATTTTTATTCATACACTGTCATGAAAACCCTGTTTGACCAAAAAAATAAAACTAAATACACACACGTTTGTTAAAAAAAAAGTTTATTTTCCATTACCACTCTGAAACAATTTCTATTGGTTGTTTCACCTGTTGCGTTCATCAGGATTGGTTAATGTGACTGTCATTCACCAAACTGGCCAATGACAGCCTCGCGCGCCTTTTACTAGTGCAGTTTGAAAATATACTAATCAGTTTGGTGATGTGCTGCTACTGATCCGCAAGATTACGCGCTCAGTTCCTGATTGTGCCTGTTACATTCTTATTGTAAACTAATTTGAACTGTGAGATGTCAATGGAGAACAGAAGCTGGAATGTGAACACGGAAGAAGGGGCAGACTGGATGTGTGAGATCCTGAAAACATATGGCGATGTCAGGTAACAAAACATTTTTCAGTCAAACCATCATAAAGTTATGATTTGTACCCACAATTAATGAATATGAGTGAGAGGAAATTAAAGGGAGAGGTTAATCGCGATTAGCATATTAGCGCGCTGGTGATATTAGCACGTATTTCAGTGTAAATTAGTGTTTACATATGCTGGTAGGTATGTTTTGATGCTGGTTTTTGCTGGTCATTTGCTGGTTCATGCTGGTCCTTGACCAGCAACATGACCAGCAAAAACCAGCATCAAAACATACCTAACCAGCATATGCTGTTTTTTCACCAGGGGAAGTTGGTGTGTGTTTGTGTGTATTAATGTTTAGTTTAAAACTCAAACGCATGAGAAGTAAAGGAGCACTGGAATAGGTGAAGTAAGTGATTAAACTGTAATTCACACTCAAAAACACTGGAATATACAGGAGAGTTGAAGTGTTGTATGAGAGTGTTATGTTTGTGTAGATGACCGTTTCTGAGTATATATTTTTACTTCACCTCTTCAAATACTGATAACTTCTAATGATAAGATATTGGTTCACATTTTTAGATAAAGCACACGTTTTTCAGGGAAAACAGGCACCCAATACAGAGACTACAGTAAAATGTTAATCAGTTTTAACCATTGTTTCCAGACCTGAATTATGATTATAATCATTATAAGTACATTTGTAACACATTTCCTCCACTGGTGATAGAAAATCTGAGTAACTTTTTTTCCCTGTTGTCTTTCTTTTTCTGAGGTGGCCCAAAGAAAAGGAAATAGAACTTGTCACCATCTTCAGTCCTTTATTTTATTCACTGGAGAACATCACAGCCTTCAGATGTGTCATATCAGGATAAATGCAACTGCAGGTAAAATTATATTATGGTAGATTTAATTGCGGTGTACAAATTTTTTTAAGATACAGCTGTTTTAAGATACAGTTATATTTACCTTGCTATGATATCTACGGGAAGAGTCAATTTTTTTGTGAATCCTCTTTGTCTTTCTTTTGGGGATTCACATTTTTCTGATGGTATTGTTATGCATTAGGTTCATGTTTCGATCATAACTAACAGTTTCAAAGCTGACAGTTTGTTTATGTTGCCTAAATGGCTTATAATGGCAAGTTTCAGTACAATTTAAATATGTTTTGTTTAAGATTGTAAAGGAATGGTAAAAAAAGAAATTATTCTTTTTAAGGACTCATCGGGCCCACCCCACTACAGATTCACCAAGGACCCAGCTGATCACTGCCAATTTGGAGGAGGATTGTCCTTTATCTGCTACATTGCACTCTCACTTCTGGTAAGGAACGTTCACCCCAAAATGAAAGTTCTGGCATCATTTACCCTTCATCACCCTTATGTTTTTCCAAACCTGTATGAATTTCTTTCTTCTGTTGAAGACAAAAAGATTTTTTGAAGAATGTTGATAACTAAACAGTTCATAGTAGCCATTAACTTTTATAGTAGGAAAAAAATATTATGGAAATCATTGGGGCCCATCAACTGTCTAGTTACCAACGTTTGGAACAACATAAAGGTGAATAAATGATGACAATTTTCATTTTTGAGTGAACTATACCTTTGATACAATGTATAGTTATGATTCTGAATTAAAAGTGTAATGTTTCTCTTCAAATATTATCATAAATAGATAGAGACACATATATTATCAGAAATTAGAGCTGCACGATTAATCAATTAAAGTTCATAATCTCGATCCAAACCCCACTTAATCTTGTTCGTAAATGACTAACACAGAGGTGACAGTTGTCATGGCGTGACAGCTAAAGTCTGTCTACACTAGATGTGGCCAAGCGACCATTGAAAATCATTTAAAGGCGTCATTGGATGCAAAACCTATTTTTACAAGTTTGAACATAAATGTGTGTTGACAGTGTGTGTACACAACCACCCTATAATGATATAAATTTACACAGTTGAATTTTTAAAATCTTAATTAAGGGAAAAATCCAATGTAATCCAAGTAATATGCCTTTTTTCAAATATGGTCATTGTCAGTGTCTTGTCGGTGTGATGTCACACGGACCAAGGCCACTTCCATGATAGTTGATTGACATGACAGTCTTAACTTAAACCCACCCTAACTGAGCCAAGTGAGCGCTGAGAACAGTCCGACCACCATTATTGTTTCGACTCCAGTGCAGGGGAATCTCCGATTGAGCAATTGAGGTGTTCTATTGTTGGATGCAGTAATGCACATAGTAGCACTCATCATTTACTCCCGACATCTGAGATGCAGAGGATTAACATTACTTTTGTTTTTGAAGGAAATGTGCCCGGCAGCCTAAATAAATGCGTCTATGTTCACGCGAATCATTTGTAATCTAGTTTCACCTACAGCAGAAGTGAGTATATGGGTGTTTCTTATGCATCTTTGCAATTCGCCTTTTCTTAATAATGTGCTAGTTAGCAAGTTTTGCGGTTAAATGCGGCTAAAGTAAACATTACTGATCGTCGCCCCACAGGAGATAGAGGCGGGGTGGCAGAGCTCATTAGCGTTTAAAGGAACATGGAACAGAATGGCTCACTCTATAAAGGGCTGATGGTAAAATGGGTGGGGTTTTTTTTACACTACCACTGAGAAATTTTAACCAAAGTATGTTAAAGACTTCTCATTAAGACCCTAAAGAATCATATAAACTTGTGGAAAATGGGCACCCAATGACCCCTTTAAACTTTGTCAGTACATCATAAATAAAACAAGGCATCAGTTTGCCAGCTGGGATTTATTGTGCCGTGCCGTGCCGCGCCGGATCCAGTATAGAAAGTACACTAGGTGCATTTCCATTACGGATTTGCACAAAACTTTTGCGATGTTGTTGATAAAACAATGTTGCGAAATTACAGCAGTTTCATTAACCAATGTTATGAGACTAAAATGTAATTTTTTTCGTCTCACGATAAGTCATGGCGATGGATGTTGATAGGTTTACGTATGTCGCAGCCAACGCACTAGCCATTAATTTTAATCGTAGGAGACGTAGACAACTATCTTAACAGATGTGAACACAAGCTTTGACTAGTGTAACCATCAATTTGTTTTAAAAAGCAAACTTAACATCTTATCTTTTTCGATTCCTGATTACGAGCCACAAAGCTTTGTGTTGTGCTGCTATATAACCAAGCAATAAAAACACCCTTTCTCATGCTTAAAACAAGGTGTCTGCAAATCAGAGTCTGAAACGGTCACTTGGACAATGTTGTCTTATACCACTTCACAGTTGATAAGTAGAAAGAGAATTTTTGATTGACATTGCAGTCATTTATTATGTTCTTTAATATAATATTACAACAACATCAGCTCATTTTGTGCATCATATGTCATTTCTACTTCATTACACATGCGCAAAACTTTTCTAGTTCAGTTATCAATTTGATCAAGTGTTTACATGTCCTTTGTAATGGATTAGAAAAGATTTGTCCTACCTTTCTAAAGTAATTGAAATCGTAATCGGTTTGAGCATTTTTATTTCGATTGAGTTGTTTACATGGAGCTTTTTTGCAATACAGTGCTTCATGTCAATGTACCTACTGATCCAGAAAGAGAGGGCAGTTGTCATGTGTAGGAATAAAACAGTGTCAACCTTTTTGAACAACACCTATCGTTTTTTCTGTTAGAATTATTTAAATGATCGAAGAAGTACTGGGATAAAAGTTTAGTTTGGATATAATCACTGATGTCTACAGTAGCTATCAAAATAGAGCAAATCATTTGAAACAAAGTTGACAATTCAGATAAAGATTATATCAGTGATATTACACCAGTAGGTGCTGACAAGTGACTGTTAAACACATGTATTTGTCATTGAATCATTCAAGAGATTCATTAAAAAAACACAGATTCATCCAGTAATGAAACAACATATATTCATGAGTCATTTAATCATTAATTTATACAATAATAAAAAAATCATTCAAGATTAAACATTTTAAATAGACTCCAGTCATAGTATTTCTAGTACAGAACTTCTAATAAATTACACTTTATTTTTAGTTCGATGTTCAGAATCTTGATATCTGTTTGAATCTAAACAAAAATGGGATTCTCTATATATCCAAAATCATGCAGCTCTAATTTAAGTTATTAAAACTGACACTCTTAAAGGAATAGTTGACAAAAACAAAAAAATCTGTCGTCATTTACTCGCCCTTGAGTTGCTCCAAGTAAAAGTTATTATTTTGTAGTATTTTAACATGTGTAAGTAACATAATATTTCATGTTTACTAAACATATTGTAGAAAGGTTATTGGAATAGCCTGTAAACAAGCACCTTTGCTTTTACTGTGTTGTTTTCCTTACTGTAGTGGAGGGCAGCATCTTCATACCTCATCCTCCTGAAAAATTTAAAAATGTCCTATTTTTAAATATATTTGTTTTGCAGAGGCTGTTAAGAAGACTGCACTGATGTCAAAGATCAACCAGCAAAAATCTGAGAGGGAACTCTCAAAATGGTTTACTGGGACAAGAGACAGAGGAGGACTGAGGGTGTCTAGAATGCACAAATGTCTGTCTGCAGTGTAAGCAGTACTGAAAAATGTATAGTTGCTGCTGCTGTTTCTTACTGTCTCTGTTTTCTATGTGCAAATGTTCAAAGCTTTCAGTTTGTTAACTTTACCAATTAAATGATTTTAACAGTTAGGTATCAGAATATAGCATATGATGAGTAGTTTCAATAAAATTGAGATTTGAAAAGATTTCAATCTCACTGTGTACTGCTGAATGCTAATGCTTTAAAACTTTAAAACTTTTTTTTTAATACCACTTGCAAACCATACTTTATCCCATGTAGTTCCCACATAGAGTTTGAAGATGGGACCTAGGTAGGTTTTGTGTATGTTTCATAGTTGGGCCCCACCTTAAACCCAGGTAAATCCTGCATAAAACCCACATTGGTAAATTGCATGGGGCCAACATGAAACCCGTGGACAAACCCATGTAAAACCCATATTTAGATGGAACCCAGATGGGTTTTGCATATGTTCCCTAGATGGGCCCCACCTAATGCCCAGTGAAATCCTACATAAAACCCACATTGGATAAGTTGCATGGGGCCAACATGGAACCCGTGGACAAACCCATGTAAAACCCATATTTAAATGGAACCCATATGGGTTTTGCATGTGATCCCTAGATGGGCCCCACCTAAAGCCCAGGTAAATCCTGCATAAAACCCACATGGGTATGTTGCATGAGGCCAACATGGAACCCGTGGACAAACCCACTTAAAACCCATATTTCAGCCCATGTAGTAAAGATGGGGCCAAGATGGGTCTTTTGCATGTTGCCCAGTTGGGGCCCACCTGTTGGCAAGTGTAATCCCACATGAAACCCATGTGGGCAATTGGCATGGGGCCATTATGGAACCCACGGACAATCCCATATAGAGCCCATTTTTCAGCCCATGTCAAACCCACATGGGCCCCACAATCAAATGTTAGCTGGGTTAAAGCTGGGACCGAGATGGGTCCTGCAAATGTTTCCCAGTTGGGTCCCACCAAGTGGCAAGTGCAGTCCCATATGGAATCCATGTGGGCAATTGGCATGGGGCCATTATGGAACCCACGGACAATCCCATATAGAGCCCATTTTTCAGCCCATGTCAAACCCACATGGGCCCCACAATCAAATGTTAGCTGGGTTAAAGCTGGGACCAAGATGGGTCTTGTGCATGTTGCCCAGTTGGGTCCCACTTTGTGACAAGTTCAATCCTATATGAAATCCATGTGGGCAGTTAACATGGGGCCATTACGGAACCCGCGGACAATCCTATATGGGGCCCATTTTTCAGCCCAGTTCATACCCATATGGGCCCCACATACAAATGTTGGCTGGGCAGTTATATTTAGAATTGATTTTAAAGTACTTTTACTCATTTATAAATCACTCAATGGCCTAGGACCTAAATACATTGCAGATATGCTCACTGAATATAAACCTAACAGACCACTCAGATCATTAGGATCGAGTCAGTTAGAAATACCAAGAGTTCACACAAAACAAGGGGAATCCGCTTTTAGCTATTATGCCGCCCGCAGTTGGAACCAGCTTCCAGAAGAGATCAAATGTGCTAAAACATTAGCTACATTTAAATCTAGACTCAAAACTCATCTGTTTAGCTGTGCATTTACTGAATGAGCACTGTGCTTCGTCCGAACTGATTGCATTATGTATAATCATTTTCTGTTTTTAAATGTCTTAAACTTATTTTAAATCAATTTTTAAAACATTTTTAAATCATTATATCAATCAGTTTTTACATTTTACATATTTGTTTTATTGTTATGATCATTGTTTTTATGATTGTTCTACTTCCTTTTTTTGTGATTGTTTTTATTATTGTTTTTATGATTATTTTACTTCCTTTTATGTAAAGCACTTTGAATTACCTCTGTGTATGAAATGTGCTATATAAATAAACTTGCCTTGCCTTGCCTTGCCTTACTTTTTGATGAAGTGTGATCTTTAAAGTATGGATTTGATTAGTTTGCACACCTACTATATGTACAGACCTATGGAAGCTTGTTTCCACCACATGATAAAAGGTCACAATTCTGACTTTTCTGACTGATTTTGTGAAAAAACATCAGAATTGTGAGGGGAAAAGTCAGAATAGTAAGATTAGTAAGATATAAACTCACAATGCACTTTTTTTTTTTCTGTGGTAGGAAAAAAAAAACAGAATTGTGGGTTGTAATGTCACACTGTGTTGTTGCAAGGAGAACACAGGAGTCAAGGAATGAGCTTTATATTCTTTAATAATCAAAACGCAGGGGAAATCCAACACACAATGAGCAAGTAACAAAGTAGACCGGATGAAGAACTAAGGAACAGAAAGGAAATGATATACACAGGATAATTACAAACACAGGTGAGCAGAATAATCAAGCATAGGAAACATGACCAAAAAAGGAAAAAAGGGACTAAGACAGTGGTAAAACAAGGAAACACAGGTCCATAACACTTAAAGGGGTCATTGGATGCCCATTTTCCACAAGTTTTTTCCACATGATTCTTTAGGGTCTTAATGAAAAGTCTCTAATATACTTTGATTAAAAATTCTCAATGGTTTTGTAAAACAACACCCTTTTTACCTTGTCAAAATGAGCTCTGCAAAAATCATCTCATTCTAAGGGGTTGTTCCTTTAAATGTAAATGAGCTCTGCTCACCCCGCCCCTCTCTTCTCTCTGTGGAATGACGATCTTGTTTACTTTAGCCGCATTTAGCCGCTAAACTTCCTAACTACCACGTTATAAGAAAAGGCGATCGCAAAGATTCATAAAAAAACGCTTATACTCACTTCTGCTGTAAGTGAAGCTGGATCACGAATGATTCGCGCGAACATAGACGGATATATGTAGATCGGGAGGTGCGTTCCCTTCACAAACAAATGTAATCTACTGCATCTTCAGCGGCTCAGATGTCGGGAGTAAATGACGACCACTATGTTCATTATTACATCCAGCAAAACAACACCTCAATCGCTCAATCTGAGATATTCTTGTCTAACTTACATCACTGCTTCGGCATCGAAACAAGGAAAGTTACTGGACTGTGACAGCTGATTCGAGGTAAATCGCTCATGTCAATCAACTATTGTGGGAGCGCCCTCTGTGGGTGTGACGCCACACCGACAGCCATCTGAGAACAGCTCGATTTGAAAAAGGGGATATTATTTTTACAGATTAATTAAAAACCACAGCATGGATTTTTATCATTATAGGGTAGATTTGTACATACACTGACAACACACATTAATGTTCAAACAACATGTAAAAGTGAACTTAGCATCCGATGACCCCTTTAACACATAACTCTGAATTGCAAGATGTACACTTGAAATTGTGAGGAAAAAGGTCAGAATTCAGAGTTAAATATGTTTTCCCCTCAGAATTACGAGAAAAAATCTTTTTTTTTTAGTCATGATGGAAACAAGCTTCCACACTGACATACTAAATCCGTGACGCTAGTCGTGACACTATTCACTGCCGTTTACAAATGCAACGAATGTGACAACAACTCTGCTGAGGTAAAATATCCTTTAGATGCATACTTCAGACTCTCAGCAGGTATTTGTCACATACTGTTTCATGAAAACTGCATATTTGTTTGATGCATTGCTTTTTACAACATAGCAGCAGAAATCTCCTCAACAGGACACATGAATAGAGAAATCATTCAGATCTGAAGTGGGATTGTGGACTAAAGTTTAATACTTAGGCTCAGGAGTTGGGCATTGTTTAGGAAAGGAAAAGGAAAGGAAAGGATGTGACGTGTGGCCAAGTATGTTGACCCATACTCTGAATTTGTGCTCTGCATTTAACCAAGTACACACACACAGTTTTGAACACACACCCAGAGCAGCGGGCAGCCATGCTGCGGCGCCCAGGGAGCAGATGGGGGTTTGGTGCCTTGCTCAAGGGACTCATACCAGTAGTGGTACTGAAGGTGGAAGAGAGCGCTGATCATTCACTCCCTCCACCGACAATCCCTGCCAGACCTGAGACTCTAACCTCCAACATTCGAGTTACAAGTCCGACTGTCTAACCATTAGGCCACGACTGCTCCCCAAGGTTGAGGTCAGAAGTTGACATCTTGGGCAACTCAAACACAGAGCAATGCTCTGATAAATACCCAGTGTTAATCTATCAATGGGTAGGAGTTTTAAAACAGAACTAAAGACACATTTATGCTCATGAAGCATGGCGAGGTTCAGATCTGCAGCTGTGACACTGCCCTCTAGTGTTCAGACTCACATGTGCGTGTGTTCAGACTCTCTTTGTTTGACCATGTGACTTCACACAAAGAACAAAAACATCATTCCCACATCATGAGTTTACAGCCAGCTTTGCCTACTTCTGTGTTTTATTCAGCAAAACGACCATCAGTCACATTATGGTCAGATTTAGAGAGAAACATTACAATAGTATTATTTATAATAATAGTGCATCTCTGATGGGTTGAGTCTTTATCATTCTTAAGAGGCTTAAATGTTTTTGTGGCAGCACACATCGGCTTGTGAATCAGATGAGCACAGACATGAGGTCTGCGGTCAGAAGCATGTGTTCAGAGAGGTGCTGTCATTTCTGGATCAGGCTCATTCAGATTTAGAGGAGAAACTGTAGCATCATCATCCTCATCATCAACATTATCTGCATGGAAACTTCAGCACTGTTTGCTGCTGTGCTGTGAGATCTTGAGAAACACTGTGAGCTGCAGGGTCAGACAATTTATGATAGCATTACTTTAGCCAGATTAGACGCCATATTGAATTTAATATGGATGAAAATGAGGCTGTGAGGAATAGACTTACAGTCTTTACATCGGCATGCCCTGTAGAAAGATCCTAGATTATGTCATTTTCACAATTTAAAACTGTTTGATAGAGTCTTTGTCTGAAAGTTTTTGTCAGAAAGCTATTAAACCCACTGTACCTCACAGCCTCATTTTCATTCCTGTCAAAGATTAAATCTGGCACTACCCTAACTGAGGTCTGCAGGGACTTTCCAAAAAGAGGGTACAGAAGAGAGCTGGAAACTCTACAAAAATAGATTAAGGGTTCTATATTTTATTACACATTTACTTTAAAGAGGTTAACACAATTTTGACATGTATAAATACATAAATACATGTACAAATAATTCTAGTCCTGATTTTTGTTTTTTAAACCCTTTATTATATATACATTTATAACAAGGTTTCATTGGTTAACTACATTAGTTTAGACAAACTAACAATGAACAATACTGCATTTATTAGTCTTAGTTAATGTTAATTTTTTATTTTTACTAACACAATTGTTAAATCAAAAGTTGTTTAATAAGTAAATGCACTGTGAACTAACATGAACAGACAATTGTAGGCTATTTTTATTAATTAACATTAACAAAGATTAACAAATGCTGTAAAACTATATTGCTCATTGTTAGTTCATATTAACTAATGCAAGTTAACAAATGAGATCTTAATATAAAGTGTCAGTAATTATATGAGCATATAGTCGTAGTTTAAAGGGTGTAATCAAATAAAAACATGTCATAATGGGTAACCACATTAGGTAACAGGGTTGCAGATTTCTTAAATTCAGCTCAGTAGAGGTGATCTAAGGACGAAATGCACATAAATCTTTTCACCAACAATAGTCCTGATCATAACTACCACAAAATTCATTTACAGGACCCTGTACATTTTTAACCCTATAAAAGCCTGTTTGTTTACAGTTATTTTTAATACACTCTTGGATATGTCAATGTTTATCAGCATCATTAATTCTGATGCATTATTATATTTGTGCAATGTCAGATTAAAAAAAAAATACCATTCACACACACACACATTTCTCAGTACACACAAACTACACTCTGATACCCATGCCAATACACCCACACAATTATAATTACATCGTTTCAATTAAGCTGACCCCTTATTTCAGCAGAAGCAAACAACGAGACAATTTGCTTAGGCCGAACCTCAGAAAATGTTGCTATCAGGTGGAAAATAGTAATACATAAATAAATAAATAAAATAGAGGCCTTGCCAACAGGATAAAAGCCTATTAACAAAGAATGCATGATTTTATGCTAAAATAGAACTGAGATTGAATATTGCAGTTTTAATAGGTTGTCCTTAAGGTCCTGAGTGTAATTATTTTTTGTACTTAGTGTAAAATAGATTCAAATTCCAATAAAAATACACATTTTTGACAAAATTTTTGTTTGCATTACCACAGCCAAATTGAAAGAAAAGTGAAATAAGTGAAAAAGACAAAAATGTCCCTAAGGATGGTTGATACAGTTAGCACTACCAATAAGTGAAGAATAGTTGAAATGCAGTTATTATTTGAGTCCTGTCACACTGCAGAAACATTTCAAATGATTTCACTTCCTGTGTGTCACAGTTTAATGAAACACTATTTTCTTTTCATTTCTTTTCGTAGGGGGAACATTATGTTGTGATATGGATGCGTGATCAGTCTGGCGCTCAGCTAGATAACACATTTCTGGTAATTATACTATGGTAATTTAAAATACATATTTTTTTTTCTATAATGATTAAATGTCAATCAGGGGTGTGTTTCCCAGAAGCATTGTTAGCTAACTGGTCGTTAGTTCCACTGAACTCTATTGGTTACGACGGAAATTGTGACCATAGTTGCTTTTGGGAAACGCACCCCAGATGATGTCATAATTATTGTATTGTTTGTGAGAAAAAAACCTTCTTGTGGAAACTGCTGCAATTCCAGTGTTTCCCTGATACAGACACTAACAGCCAGTTACACAACATCATATCACATCACATCACAAAAGAGTGAAGGTGCATCTACCAGATACAACATATCTCATACAAGTCTCCATTTAAATTCACAAGGTAGGTGGGTGAAAATGAAAAACAGGACAGTTCTGCTCAAACTTAGAAACTTGCATGCAAAGAAATCTCTTTCTGCTCGTCGAAACAGCTCTTCTTATTTCTCAGGGTGAAATGGATACAGGCCAGCTGAAGAATAGACTGAAATGTTATCTGTTCATAGCAGAGGTGTCACTGCCCGAGTCGCTCAACACATGCTATGATCTTGTGTTTTCAGTGAGCGTTTTATTGGATGCTTTTTTATTTATTTTTATTTTTTTACAGTGTTTCTTGTTGATATGTGCAACATTTTATAAGTGCCAGAAACACTTTAGATTAGGAAGCACATGTTCACTATCAACTAAGAGTTTTAACCTCAGTAAACTCCTATTTTGCTGCTTAGTTAGTAAGGCAGTTGTTAAGTTTATGGTGCAGAATTAAGGGATCTAAAATGTGGTCACACAGAATAAGACAATAATATATGCTTATAAGTACTAATAAACAGCCAATACACTAGTAATATGCATGATAATACGCAACTAGTTAACAGTGAGAATTGGTTCCTAAACTAAAATGTTGCATCTTTTGTGACGTTTACTTTATCTACAAAAAAACAATTTATACCAAATACCATTTTTTATTAGCATCATCAAATACATTAAAGTTTGTATTTTTTTTTCAACAATTTTTTTAGTTGTAGTTACAGTTTCAGGCAGAAAAGAAGTTATTTTGTATGATCACTTCAGTAAAGAAAGAAGAATTCAGTAATTTAATTCTGCCTGATTGTCTTTGCAGCATATAACAAAACAAGTGTTATTGATAGAAAAGAAAGATGCACACCCTTTATCGAAACATCTGACAGAGAGAAGTTTGCTAAAAATAACAGATGTAGTGTTAAAGATGAAGACAGTCAGTACTGTGGATAGCTGGATTATGTTGGTAGTTAATGCAATTCTCTACACCTGTGTGAACATGAAACTTCAACTTCACTTAAGTTCAAACACACTGAGACTTTAGAAATAATGAAAAAAGCAAAGAGAAAAGATCCTGCAGCATTTGACTCACACACTTGATTCACAATAATATTTTTAAGCCTGACTCAAATATCCAAATGTGTCGAAATTCTCCTTTGAGTCACTGCATGAACAGAACTTTGACACCTCATTATATAAACAATATTAGCAGCCTCATAGAGAAGAGCCCAAACACTTACCAGAGCTGCAGGTAACACACGAGTTTGGTCACCATGACCTCGGGCGGGTCAGAGGGGCGCTGGAGCCCTGCAGCAGCAGCAGCACTAATCACGGTCTACATGCGTCTGCTGCACACACCCTGCACGCTCCTCTCCTCCTAAGCATCATCTCATTAAATCATTCATGAATTTCTGACACCAAGAGAGAATCCCCGGACACAGGACACCTCCGGAAAACCTAACCACAGACTGCACGCAGGACTTCTGGACTTATTGTCATGTTTGTGTTGAATCAGTCATTTTATAGTTGCTTAAATGTATTAAGTATATTAAGTGTTTATATGTGCATACATATGAGTGGTACAAGATCACAGAATAAAGCAGATAATGGACACGCTTTCAACTAATCTAATGTGAGGCAGTGGCGGCATGTTCCTGAGGAACTGGTATTACTTCATGCACTTAATCCAAACCGATTAGAGGACAGCAGCTGTTCAGGATTAGAACAAACTATAACTGCACTACATCCATAGTTCCTCTTCTAAAACATGTCACATTTCACCACAAAATCAAGAGAGAAATGATGCGGTTTCATTGCCTGTCGAGCTTTGGCATTGTGACAGTATTTTCATGGCAGTTAAACTGGTTTTGCTTCTCTTTGATATAAGGTCTATTAATTATCCTCCATAGTGACATGTAAGTTCAGTTCAGTTAATATATCATTATTCTCTCATATTCCTGCCTCATGAAAATCATTTTGAACTGAAATATGTCTCAGGTATTGTTTTTGAGATTTAACAAAATATCTCATAATGCTTGCAACTAATGGTTGCAGATTTCATTTAATGAAGTTATCACACAAATGTTTGCTACTTGATAAACTTATTATTTGCCATAAATTATGGTAAATTATCATTTTATTTTAACTTTGGTAACAGCCCTGCTGAAAAAAACAAACCACCTCTAAAACCAGCCTGCTGCCCTGATGAAAAAAAACAGCATATGCTGGTAGGTATGTTTTGATGCTGGTTTAAGATGGTCCTTTGCTGGTTTATGCTGGTCCTTTGTTGGTCTATGCTGGTCCTTTGCTGGTCTATGCTGGTCCTTAGCTGGTTTATGCACCCCTTTGTTGGTTTATGCTGGTCCTTTGCTGGTCTATGCTGGTCCTTTTGTTGGTTTATGCTGGTCCTTTGCGTGGTTTATGGTCCTTTGTTGGTCTATGCTGGTCCTTTGCTGGTCTATGCTGGTCCTTAGCTGGTTTATGCTGGCCCTTTGTTGGTTTATGCTGGTCCTTTGCTGGTCTATGCTGGTCCTGCTTTGCTGGTTTATGCTGGTCCCTTTGTTGGTTTATGCTGGTCCTTTGTTGGTTTATGCTGGTCCTTTGCTGGTCTATGCTGGTCCTTTGCTGGTTTATGCTGGTCCCTGGTTTATGCTGGTCCTTTGCTGGTTTTATGCTGGTCCTTTGTTGGTTTATGCTGGTCCTTTGCTGGTCTATGCTGGTCCTTAGCTGGTTTATGCTGGTCCTTTGTTGGTTTATGCTGGTCCTTTGCTGGTCTATGCTGGTCCTTTGCTGGTCCTTAGCTGGTTTATGCTGGTCCTTTGTTGGTTTATGCTGGTCCTTAGCTGGTCTATGCTGGTCCTTTGCTGGTCTATGCTGGTCCTTAGCTGGTTTATGCTGGTCCTTGACCAGCAACATGACCAGCATAAACCAGCAAAGGACCAGCATAAACCAGCATAAACCAGCTAAAGACCACCTTAAACCAGTATCAAAACATACCTAACCAGCATATGCTGGTTTTTTCACCAGGGTGACCAGCTATGACCAGTTAAGACAAGCCTGGGTGACCAGTTAAAACCAGCTAACCCGCCTAGGCTGGCATTAGCAGTTTTTTTCGGCAGGGAAGGTTGACGGTTAGGACTGGAACAGTAAATAATAAAAATAACTGTGAGTATTATGAAAGGGAGTGGTGCTTGTCGTGACATATCTTGGAACTAGGCTTGTTTTGTTTTCAATTTTGTTAGCATTATGCTACAAACATATTAACACAATTAGCCTGTTGTTAACATGAAATTAGCATGATTAGCATGTTGCTAGCATGATGTTAGCATGTTTTTAACAGAAGAATAATAACATTAACATGATGCTAGCAACATGCTAACATGATTAGCATGTTGTTAACACAAAGTTAGCATGAACTAGCATGTTCTTAACAAGATTCTAAAAGCAATTACCTATATTTTTTGCATGTTGTAGCATTATATAATTACTATTAGCATGTAGCTATTCACTACTAGCATGTTGGGAGTCCTATTTGCTCCCATGTCTCTATGATATTCTGTTGCGAAGATATAGGATTGCTAGGGTACTCTGTTTGGTCGCTAGGGAGTGGCTTGGCAGCTGCCAGTGATGATGCTCCAAATGCAGCTTGCCAGTATGAATGCTATAAAGCAACCCCCATGCCTCTATGACATTCAGATCAGAAGATATTCTTTTGGTCTGAGTTGCCAAGGTAATTCATAGTGGTTGCTAGGGCATGGCTAAATTAATGCCAAAGTAATATTTATAGGCAGTTTGAGAACAGTAAAGACTATTAAAACAGGTACCCGACAAGACTTGTCCAGAGATTGTCTTTATCAATCTGTTGTTGTCGCTGTAATTGCATCATTAGGTTTTGAGCTCCTAACAGTTCTTGATTTGATGGTCATCGTATATGAAGCCACACTGCAGGGCTGTGCCTCAAAAATTCAATTGCAGCGGTCATTATTCAGCTGTCGGCAAACATGTCTAACTAGCGAGTGAAGACTACAGATTCTGGCCTATGACAGGAGGATCTTGAGGATCTAGAAAACCTGTCTCAGATGGTCAATCATGGCCAAAATCATACAGTTTGCACCTGATTTAATCATCCAAAAATTTCCTTCTAATTCAAATAATTTAACACACATTTCTGTACTGTAAGTGAAACAAATGTAAACTTGCATGTAAACACAGACAATTATATTTGCATCAAAGTCAAAATCCATTGGACTGTTGTGAGATTTCCCCAAAGGATGTCACAAAAGGCCACCCAAAATTACACGGTTTACTGGAATTATTTTATCAGCATAAACAGACAGTTACACAACAAAATATTGTGTAGGAATAACAAAACTACTTCAAACTACCCATGACGTAAAAAATCAAATACAAAACTGAGAAAAGTGGTCCCTGTACATATTTCACAGCATGTCAGAAATTCTGAAGATCTGCAGGATGCACAAAATTACTTCTGAAGAGTCTGTAAGCCAGGAGCTGCCCGCCAAAAATCATCATCAATAACCCAGAGCCTGCAAGAGACAATACAGACGTACCATCAGTATCACATTATTTTGTGATAGTTGTGTTTAGTTTGTGATATGAATAAAAGATGAGTACTCTGATTTCACTTTAATGCATTGTTTTTAACATTTGTATCTAAAGTGATAATACAAATGATCAGAAAAAATCCTGTCCTTATAATACAAAGGTCACGTGCCCTTTCAACTTTGACCTATAACAGGGGTGTTCAATCTAGCTCCTGGAGTGCCAGAATTCTGAAAAGACTCTTCTTAAAAATTATCGTAAATAACTTCTTAACAATAAGATATCCTAAGACTTAAATCCCAAAAAGTAAAAGTGATTTTGTGAATTTAATTTGAAATTCATCAACAACTCTACAAAAACAACTCCAGAAATGTTCAAATAAAAGCATGTGCTTTGACATGCTTAAAGACATCGATCCATTTCTGTGTTGGAAACGTTTAAACTTGCAAAAACATTTTGAAATCTGATTAATTTATCAGAGTGTCTATTTACAGTAAGTGCAAATTATGGAGATAAAATAATGCCATAAAGATTTGCATGTGAAGAGTAGGTCTTGTGCAAGTGTACATAAAACTGTAAATTAAATTTGCATGCGCAAGAGAAGCTTTGTAAAAGTGTAAATGGTGTTTCAAGCATAAGAAAAAAATTTGCAGCATTTTACTGTTACTCGTAAGTGTGATTCATGTATTGTGAAACTGCAGCTTCATGCTTTCGCAAAATAAATACGATCTGCATTCTGTATGTGTAAAAAACAAAATGTTGCAAATGTCTAAATGACTTGTTGTGTATGTAGGGCACAAAGAGTCAGCAGCTGACGGCTCATCTGACTGTGATCTCATATTTAGATGTTTCTTCATGAAAACAGTGGCATAATACACTGAAATAAAATGTTCTTTAGGCGTATAAAAACGGTAGTCGTGCTTGGGTAAAATTTACCCGCTGGAGGTTTTTAGGTGTACAGTGACCCCTGGCGGTGCTAGTGTTAAACATGGCCTAGTATCTGCACTAGCAGCATAATTTGTAATTTATAATAACATGCATAATTTCACCTGTCTACTGATCAGGGACGACTCAATTTTTTTAACTAAAATTTGGTTCAGTATAGTGAATATAATATATATATATATTTTTTTTTTTTTACTTTAACATGTTTAACATAATTTAAGGGGATTTTTTTCAAAATCTTCAAAAAATGTCAAAGTATACAACTGAGTGTTAAATACAATAAACAGAGACATGGTCTGGAAAATCGTCAAATTCAGATTTATGTAGCTTTTTTGTTATAGTAAAAAGGTTTTATAAAAAGTATAGAACTCTGATACTATTGTTGAGCATTGTCACATATCATTTTGTAATGTTTAACATCAGCTATATATTAGGCTATATTATATGATATGATATATGCATTTCAATGTAAAGCCAAACCAATCCAATAATGCTAACACCAGCTAACAATTCAGGATGAACACATGAGAGTCTAGCCTAATGGTACACAACTTATAAAGTATCATGTTTTAATTAAGTTGTTATTTATGTATTTTAATGTATGTGTACATTAAAAGTACCATTCAACCGGCAGCAAGAACCAAATGAAGAAAATGTTTTGGCATGTGATGTGTTTATTGAACCAATCAGATAAGAGTAAATGGAGTCCGCGAGAGTCTCATTTGATTGGCTACAAAAAGGTGGTGGCCCCGCCCTCCCCCTCACGCTTGCAAAACTCAGTGAGAGAATCGTGCCAAAAGTGTAAGCGCAGATAAAAGAAAGACGGAGCTGTACATATCGGATTATTTCGGCAACTTTGTGCCCTACATACACAACAAGTCATTTAGACATTTGCAACAGCTTGTTCCCCTTCAGTCGTTCTTTACGACGTTACATCATAACTGACGTATTTGGGGTCTCCCTTGGGAGGCCAATCACCTCTGAGTTAACTGGAAAAGGCCAATGAAAATTGGCGAGTGAATTTTGCATGCCAAGCCACTCCCCCGTACATACGGGTATATAAGATGGCGGCGTGCATCCACTCATTCAGATTTCTGCTTCGGAGCTTCACCCGCAAGCTGACTGGAAACTCATCGTTGCAGTCTCTCTACGCTGCGTAGCCGGCTGTATCTCTGTTCGGTAACTTTGCATTTCAGCGAAGAACCCCTCTTGAGTGCACGCTTGTGCCGCGGTCCTTCCCTGGGCAAACCAGCGCTAAAAGAGCAATTTTCCAACGAAGCACGCTCGTTGAGAGTGTCTTTCTCAAGACGCATCTCCGATCGTGTGCTTTTAGGGACGGTAGTTTCCTTACTTCCTCCGCACGGGCACAATCGCTGTCTCATAGGTCTGGGTTGTAAACAATGCACGTTGAGATAGCGTTTGTGGTTGGGTTATGCCCGCTCTCGTGGGCGGACCCATTATTACGCTTGGTCATTGCTTACATTTGTTTTGTAGGCTACCTTTGCGCTCTACCCTTTCCGGTCTCGCGGGTCACTGACTCCCGAGGCTGCATTGGCTAGAAGCATGGGGGACCTGAGGGTTACAGTCCGGGTTTTTCCGTCGGGTGAGCCCCTGCGGAGGACCGGCTCCTCTTAGTGTATTACCGTCGAGTTTCTGAATGCTGATGCCGGTTCGTCTTACCATGAGCCCTGCATCACATTTAGTGCTCAGGAGGTCGTTAAGATGTCTATCGTCACATCAGCGGAGCGGTTCGTCTTCTGACGCCGGCGATTCTACCAAGTCCCTGGGGCCTTTCTCGGTCCCTCGGTCAGATGATGTCCATCTTGGTGGCCTAAGAAAAAATAATAATAACTCTGGCTGAATCTGGTGGGATGTACAACACTGACAAAGCTCGCTTTCTTGGTGTTTCATCCTTCAGACCAGCCTCTTTGGCGACACTGTTCAGGACCTTGCCCAGTGGTCCTGGGCAGTTCCTATGCAGACAGGAGTGCCCTTGGTAGGGCTGCATTTTTTCGTCTGCCTTCGCCGAAGGTCCGCCCCGGTGCTCCGCTCCGCTCCCCTTCGGGGCATTGAGCCGACCACTCCTAGGGGTGGCGGTCTGCCATCTGGGTTGCCTTGTGGAAATAAATGGAAATGGGGAAAAACGTGCTTCCTGAAAGCAGGCTACCCGGGGATGGAGAAGATTGCTCAGCGGGGGACTTTTGATATCTGTCCCCCCTCTCCCGGGGGAGGGCCGGGAGAGGGCGGCTTCGCTGCTGCCTCCGACCTTCGGGTCGGGGGTACCCAACCACTCACAAAAAGAGCAATTTTCTAAGTTTCTGGGTCTTTCACCCCGAGTTTTAATTGTGAGCGACGTTTTACCTCCTCAGATTCAGACTCGGAGCACTTCTTCGCCAACATCGTGGGAACCAGGGGTGAAGGTAGGGCTGCTTCCGCAGCGTGACGTTTCTCCAGAACACGTTGTCTTCTGGGTTGGGTCACCTTCCCTCCCCCCAATCACACCGCCCCCCACCCCACCGCGGGTACATCAGTGACTACTCCGTCGATCCCGCTTGTTCGGTATCTGGAAGCGTGATTGTCGCTCCCCATCCCGTCTCGTTGATTCTCACGTGACATTGAGACCCCGGCCTGGTTATGTGCCCAAGGTTCCCACCACTCCCTTTAGGGATCAGGTGGTGAGCCTGCAAGGTCTGTCCCTGGAGGAGGCAGACCCGGCCTTGTCGTTGCTGTGTCCCGTTCGTGCCCTGCACACTTACGTGGACTGCACCCGGAGCTTCAGATGCTCCGAGCGCTCCGACGCACATTGGGTGGTTGATGCCATCACCCTGGCTTACCAGTGTCAGGGTGAGCCGTGCCCCCTGGGAGTTTGACCCACCTGGAGTGTCGCCTCCACCTGGGCGTTGGCGCACAGCGCCTCTCTAGCAGACATCTGTAGAGCTGTGGGCTGGGCGACACCAAACACCTTTGCACGGTTTTACAACCTCCGCGTTGAGCCAGTTTCCTCCCGTGTGTTAGGTAACATCAGGTAATTTGCGGGTGGATGGCTCGGTGTCGGCTTGCTGTGCCATTCCTTTGGATCCGTGCGCTTTCTCCCAGTTGTTCCCTAGGTGAACTCTTGGTCCTCCTTGCCCCCACAGTTCAGATTAGGACGGAGTTTTCTGACTGTGTCCGGTAGGGGGTTCCTTCACCCCTCCCGGTCGTGGCATCTCCTCGGTCCATGGATTCTTCCATGTTCCCATACCATTTTTCCAGTCTTCCACGTGACCTCCTGGTCATTGTCTCTGCCCCCCCAACGGTTGCTTCAGATATCTGCCATCCCTGGTGGGCCCGTTATCTGGCTTACAGGGCGTTGGGAAGGTTACGTGTTGAGATCCATCTGTCCTGACACGCTTGCCTGTTGGCATTTGGATCTCAATCACGTAACGCAGTTCAGAATTGTGGCGTTTTCCAAAGGGGACCCCAAATACGTCAGTTATGACGTAACGTCGTAGAGAACGACTGAAGGGGAACGTCTCGGTTACATCTGTAACCCTCGTTCCCTGAAGGAGGGAACGGAGACGTTACGTCCTCCTGCCACAATTCTGGACTGCGCTGGGGGGCTCGACTTCGGTTCAGCTCCTCAGCTTAAATCTGAATGAGTGGATGCACGCCGCCATCTTATATACCCGTATGTACGGGGGAGTGGCTTGGCATGCAAAATCCACTCGCCAATTTTCCTTGGCCTTTTCCAGTTAACTCAGAGGTGATTGGCCTCCCAAGGTAGACCCCAAATACGTCAGTTATGACGTAATGTCTCCGTTCCCTCCTTCAGGGAACGAGGGTTACAGATGTAACCGAGACGTTTTTTACACATACAGATTGGTCCTACACAGTCAATCTGTTTTGCAGATCTTTAAACTGTTGTTTTCGTGTGCAAATCACTGTTCACAGGCTTGCAGTGCTTTTGACTGTATTTTAGCGAAAAGAACGTGCCAAAAGTGTTAGCGCGGAGAAATGGAAGTCGGAAGAACGCAGATCGTATTTATTTTGCAAAAGCATGAAGATGCAGTTTCACAATACATGAATTACACTTACGAGTAACAGTAAAATGCTGCAAATCTTTTTTTCTTACGCTTGAAACGCGATTTACACTTTTACAAAGCTTCTCTTGCGCATGCAAATTTAATTTACGCTTACATTCTTATGTACACTTGCACAACACGTACTCTTCACATGCAAATCTTTATGGCATTATTTTATCTCCATA